>CM030358.1:249055072-249372503 GCA_017893485.1 Hemerocallis citrina
ACTGCATAGAGTTTTTAAAAAAAAATTCAGCATTACTTTTAGATGCTTGTAATCGTTATGCAAGGACATTATCATATATATTTTTATAGAGCTTACTACAATCCCATAACCACTATGAGCATGTCTAAATTCAATGGTAACGCAAGTGCAGGTGAAGGTATCTACAATACCAATAATCTAAATATTTGTTTGTCTGAGACTCAGTTTGCAATTAAAATATCTCTTATTATTTTTTCAACCAAAATGAAATACATGAAGTTGTCAAAACTCTATTCCAAGCTAATCATTTCTTTTTATCTCCACTTTGTCTCACCATTGCACCTTTATAAAAAAAAATTAAAATGGATAAATAACAAATTTACTTTAGTTGTCTTTCTTAAGTGGAGAGTTTGCATCCTTCACTAGTAAACTTCAGTCATCCCAATCCTATATATCCAAACATACACTAAAAGTTCTTATATGTTATATTATCCATGGTTTCTAATAACCAGTGAAGGAAACACTTCACGATAGTATTTTCTCTTATAGTAAAGAAATTAATATTGCATATTTGCCAAGTTATTTTAGATTGTTGGTCAGCTTACATGTCCTGTTATGGTTTGGAAGCCGAAATTGAGGCCACCAAATAATTCATCTCTCACTTGCGTACACCTTAAATCAAAACCAATAAAAACTCATTAAATAAATCTTTAAATAAAAAAAAATTTAAACCCAAAAATAAAACAATCACACCTCTCTGAACTTAGATCCCATGCACACACAAAATTCATGTCAGCAAAAAACTGAGTAATCCCCTGCACACACAAAATTAAAAATTAGAATGAGAATTCGGTTAATGAGATGAAATTAGAGTCGTCGCATCGCATATAGAGGTTCTCAATTTGGTAGAGGGGAGTCACCGATACGGAGTCACTTGATATTTGCGCTCGATTTGGTGGAGGGGATTCACTGATACGGAATCAGCAGCGGATCAGATATCGGCGACGACCTCTTGATTGGGGTTCGACATTGGATTTGGATTTGGATTTGCTTTGAGATTTTCAAAATTTCAAAATTTCAATTTTTTTTTGTAAAAATTTGTAAAAAATTTAAAATTTTGAAAAATCTTTTTTTTTTATAAAAAAATTATTTTTTATTTTTAAAAAATTAAATATTTTTAAATATTTTAAATTTTTTTATAAGTTTTTGATATTTTTGATATTTTTGAATTATTTTTGAAGTTTTAAATATTTTAATTTTTTTAGTTTTTAAGTTTTTATATTTTTTTAAACAAATTTTTAAATTTTTTATTTTCTTAATATTTTGAATAGGGGGGAGAGAGAGAGAGATAATTAAATAAATAAAGGAGTTGTTTTGGGTGGGGGGATTTGAATTTGAGTTTTGGGGGAAAACTTTTGAGCGAAAAAATATATTTTGTGAGAATCAATCTGCGCCATTGGTTTTAGGGGAGATTGAAGGAGTGCTGCTTGATAACTTTCTTTGTAATTTATTATATAGATATATATTATACTAATTGGAAATGGAGTCTAACCTCTATTTTCTTTCTCCATTTTGAAATAGACAAAGGAGAAAAAAAGGTAATAATTCATATTTAGCTAACACATACACTATGTATAATTTTATCAAAAAAATTAAAATAAAATAAAAACTCTAATCCCTCACAAAACACTATATTGTGGCAGTGATTATCTAAACTATCTGGTTTTGTAGGGATGATAATGAAAATTTCGGTAATTATGATAGGAATGATACTCGTAAGTTTCTCTCAATTTTTTCATGTTTTTTTAGTTCTATATAATTTTATGAGTTCTCAAAAATTATTTTAGGCTGTTTAATTTGCACACTGTAACACTGTAACACTAGTCTTGATTATAAGCCATTATTAATTAAGAGAAGATTCAGCTGATATTAATCAAATATCAATCAATAAGAACAAATACAACTTGGAATCCAATGTCCCCTCCATTATTGATTTCACCACACCAATGAGAGTGATTGCTTCTACAAATATCTAAGATGGCGACATCCATCTTTAAGCTCTCTTTGCATTTTGTGGGGACATTGTTTAATTTGTTTGGTAGGAGGAGGAAAACTACAAACCTAGCAGCTCACCACCAAACAAAACAAGAAGAATAAAAGAAAGAAAAGAGATTTGTAGTGGGGGGAGATGAGTTGCATGTTCATCTCCTATCCAACGATAAAATTTGAAGTGGACCAACCACCCTTTGTAATCAATTAGAGGATTGCCAAACAAGGTTAACTTCTCCATGCTAGCTAGTACCTAAACAAAGGTAAGCTTCATTGTTTAGAAAACACTAGTTGTTCCAAGGCGAGAAACACATGTGGGTGTTTACTGCTAGCTGTTTTAAGTTCTTCATTGTTTCTCATAGTAAAATAATTATCTTCATTTTTCTTTGAAGAGAAGAATTGACATCGGGAGTTCCTCCCAAAAAAACTTCAATCAAGAAATAGGAACATGTGTACAAAAGAGGCTATTTGTCGAATTTTTTCCCAAATTGTCCCAATTTTTGAAAGTTTTTCCCACACTGTCCTACTTTTTAAAAAAAATTTCAAAACGCCCTACTCACTTTTAGAAAAAACGAGTTTGGGTAAAACCTCATCCATTTTTTAGAAAGCAAGTGTGAGATTTTGGTTTTCGCTAGCCTAAACTCGCTTTCTGAAAAAACGATGGGCTTTAACCCACACTCGCTTTTTCGGAAAACGAGTGTCGATTGAGACTTTTTAAGTCCCCAGATCTAATTCTCGATCCCATTCTCTTTCAACTCTCTATCTTCTCTACCTCTTCTAACACGGAATAGGTAGATAGTGAATAAGAGGTCGAAGAAGCTCATTCTATCGCATTCTTTATCCCCAAATTCGAAAATCAATAAACTCTTGAATATTGGGGTTTAGGGGTTTTGGGATTAATCGAGGAAGAAATTTGTAGATGAGAGAGGTAGTAAATCGAAACGAGATGAGAGATGCGGAAATTTTTTGGGTTAATCGACCATTTTTTTGGGTAAATCGACCAAAACTAGATGAGAGATATTAGGGATTCCGGGTTAGAAGAGATAGAGAAGATAGAGAGTTGAAAGAGAATGAGGTTGAGAATCAGATCTGAGGACTTCAAAAGCTCCAATCGACTCTCGCTTTCCGAAAAAGCGAGTGCGGGTTAAAAGCCCGTGGGTTAAAAGCCCATCGCTTATTCAGAAAGCAAGTCAAGGCTAGTGAAAACCAAAGCCTTACACTCGTTTTCTAAAAAAGCTATGAAAATTTATCTAAATTCATTTTTTCAAAAAGCGAGTACGGCATTTTGAAAATTTAAAAAAAGGACAGTATGGAAAAAACCTTTCAAAAACTGAGAAAGTTTGGGGATAAATCCTATTTGTCTGAATATCTGCATATCTGTATCCGCAGTGCCACTACCACGTCGTGTCTCCTAGTTATGACGAGAAAAACACAAATATGCAAATAGAAGCTTGTGAGGACTGACATAGAAATTCAAATTTGTGAAGGACTGGTAATGTTAAAAAGGAAAGCCTTTGAGAAAGTACCATAGTATTGTTCCAGGACAGGATCTGCTACAAGGTCTGAGGGTCGCAACCTTTTGCTGCACGCTAATACTGCACGCTCAGGTTAAGAAAGCAAGGTGGTACCGCTGTAATATTCTCTACTCAGTAAGGGTAGATCTGTCTTTTTCTTATTTACGCACCTCGGATCGTCTACTTTGGAAACTTTAAAAAACAAAAAAATGCAGCTGTGTGCTCAGTCAGTTAATTCCTCCGGTCTCACCCTAGATTCCTGGGAATAGTATACCCAAAATTCCCTACACTTGCATGCCAATGCAATAGCCCTTGTAGTTTATCTTTAATATCAAGATTGCCACCAAAAGATTCCGTTGCATCTTCTGTTCTTGACTTTGATCAGTAGTCCGTTTTTCCTGATAAATAGGATAGAATCTACCGACTCCAGCCTCAAGAACCATCTATAAAATAATAAAAGAGTAGCTTACGACGAGCAGTGCTGCGGTTTGTTTTTGGAGAGAATGTGGATGCACCAGGTGTGAATTCGGACTCAATTTGTAAAGGAGGAAAGAGCTCGGTAACGGACGGTGGGCTAGAGGCTCGCTCCGGCACTGAAGGGTCGGCTCGGCTGACCTTGCCTCGTGTACCTGCAGACGGTCTCGGAACACCGGGGTTTATTCCGGTGGCAGACCCTCCGACGATCTAGTCAGTCACTAAGGGAGTGCAACAGTAACTAGGGTTTGAGTGGAAAAGTTTTGATTACCTTTGAAGTTGGGTGAGGGTCTGGTATTTATAGATAACTCCAACCGGGTTTGGATCCGCTTGGGGGCCGAGTCTGGACCCGAAGGCCCATGGGCCTGACGTGGCAAGAGGCCCAGGAGGTTTAGGGCATATGTGGCAGCGCCAAGAGTGGTTTAGGGCTGACATGGCAAAGCCCCAGGTGGTATTGGAGCCGATATGGCAGATCATGGGGGCCCTGTGTCTCTGGGAGAATCGGAGGGCCTAGGTTGCGCCAGGTCATCTCCCTCCCTTACCCGGCTGAGTGGAGGGCCCGGGGGACGATCGAGAATCGGGGACCGAAGGTAGGGGCGAATCGTCGGAACGAGGAGGCCAGCTTCGTGGTGGTGAACTTATGGCTCGGCACCGAGCCTGTGGTGGTCCGGGGTCGAGCCGAGCTATCCTGGGCCCCAGGCCATTTTTATCCCACCTCATAAGCCCCCCCACTCCTGCGGGGATGCGAGAGTTCTAGCCGTGGAGGAGTATTCCTGGTTGCGGAGAAGAGAAGGTGATACCTTTCGGGGGCCTCGGGGGCCGATGTGTCATCCTGGGAAGGCTGCCCTGGTGCCCAACCTTACCTCGGAATGGCGAGGGTTTATGGGTCGGCAAGGGCGATGACGAACCGTTGGGCCTTCGTGAGAAGGATGCCCTGGTGCCAGACCTTACCTCGGAATGGCGAGGGTTAGTGGGTTGGCAAGGGCGATGGCGAACCGTTGGGCCTTCGTGAGAAGGCTGCCCTGGTGCCAGACCTTACCTCGGAATGGCGATGGTTTGTGGGTCGGCAAGGACGATGGCGAACCGTTGGGCCTTCGTGAGAAGGCCGCCCTGGTGCCAGACCTTACCACGGGCTGGCGAGGGCTTCATGGGTCGGCAAGGGCGATGGCGAGCCGTTGGGCCTTCGTGAGAAGGCCGCCCTGGTGCCAGCCCTTACCTCGGACTGGCGAGGGTTTATAGGTCGGCAAGGGCGATGGCGAGCCGTTGGGCCTTTGTGAGGAGGTTAAGCGGGGCAGCTGGCTGCCTTCACGGAGAACCGTTGGGCCTTCGTGAGAAGGATGCCCTGGTGCCAGACCTTACCTCGGAATGGCGAGGGTTTGTGGGTCGGCAAGGGCGATGGCGAACCGTTGGGCCTTCGTGAGAAGACTGCCCTGGTGCCAGACCTTACCTCGAGCTGGCAAGGGTTTCATGGGTCGGCAAGGGCGATAGCGAACGTTGGGCCTTCGTAAGAATGATGCCCTGGTGCCAGACCTTACCTCGGAATGGCGAGGGTTTGTGGGTTGGCAAGGGCGATGGCGAACCATTGGGCCTTCGTGAGAAGGCTGCCCTGGTGCCAAACCTTACCTCGGAATGGCGAGGGTTTGTGGGTCGGCAAGGGCGATGGCGAACCGTTGGGCCTTCGTGAGAAGGCTGCCCTGGTGCCAGACCTTACCACGGGCTGGCAAGGGTTTCATGGGTCGGCAAGGGCGATGGCGAGCCGTTGGGCCTTCGTGAGAAGGCCACCCTGGTGCCAGCCCTTACCTCGGACTGGCGAGGGTTTATGGGTCGGCAAGGGCGATGGCGAGTCGTTGGGCCTTTGTGAGGAGGCTAAGCGGGGCAGCTGGCTGCCTTCACGGAGCATTAATGGCGCTTCGGGATTCGTGCGGCGTTCCAACTTCCCGAGGTCAATAAATGGCATTCGCTAATAAATGTATGGCGTTTCAGCTCCCTAGGTGTGACGGCTGGGCTTCCGTCGCTTGGCCTCCCAAGGGCCATAATGGCCGGTCCTTGGGGGGATGTTATAAATACCCCCCCCCCCCCCCTTGTAGCTTCGATCACAGCAAGGGTGGTTCATCGACCATCAGAGGTGTCTGCCTTGGGCGGACGCCCGCCACTTAAAGAATTCCAACCCTGAGAGCGTCGGACTGGTGGTTATTCTACCGCCGTGATCTTCTCCTGGTTTTGACGGCCCTGATGCGGTTGTCAGAGCCAGGGGAGATCACGGCGGGAGGGATGACGACCGAAGTTCGGACCCAGGGGATAAGGTGCCTCGGACGGATGGGTCTTCTCCGATCTCTGTCTTCCTTCCGGGCGGACGGCTTCTGATGGTTGTCCGCCCGAAGGAGTTAGAGATGGGAGGTGGGCCGATCTGATCTCCGATAGGGTCCCAGGCGATGGTGGTTTTTCTTCCATCCTCGAACAATTCGGGGTTTCGGCTTCCGAGGCCGCAAGCCCTGAGTTGCTCGCGGCTGAGAGGGGAATCGGCCGAGCCCTGGAACCCGGGTCGCTCGCCCAAGGCGAGTGCCTTTAAAACTCAAACAAAATTTTCTCTTGCTTCCAGGGATGGATGCTGGGGTGTCCGGGTCCGAAGTGCTTCATCCGGACCGACCCTTGCGTCTGGCTTCTATGATGTCAGCGGCGCACGTTCCAAGGTGACGTGGCGCGATTTTCTAGATGGCAGTTTCGCGTCATTCGAGGAACAGTAAATGCGAAAATCGAGGAGTCCTTTCTTCCTCTATAAATACCCCTACCTTTTCCCCATTCTGCTCATTTCCTTCCTGCTGCTTTCTCCAAAGAATATCCAAACACTTCGGCGCTCGACATCACTGTTTGCGGCAACAGGCTCGTCTTTCCGAGGTAACCAAAGGTTAGTCCGTAAGTTTATTTTGTTAGACATGTCTAGGGCTCAGTCTGGCTCTTCGGCGTCGACATGTAGGGGGAAAGGGCTCCCCCCACTGGGCTCTCAGACTCGACATCGTGGGAGGAGGAGACGGTATATGACGTGAAGCCCCTTCGCTCCCAGAAGCCGTATGTGGTGGAGTGCAGTGATTCTGAGGAGGGGAGTGATAGTTCGGAAGATGTTCAGATACTGGATCCGGTGTCCGAAAAGGAGGGTAGCCGAGGCGAGGGTGAAGCAACCGAGGCTCGTACAGGAGGTATGGGGAAGAGATCCGTGGTTCGAGGAGTGGGTTCGTCTTCCACGCCGACTGGTCTCGAACGTTTATCCACTCCCTCGCCGGAGAGGGCAAAGAAGAAGAGGGTGTCAAGAAAGAAGGGGGCGAAGGTCGATGGTCCGAGCCAGGCGCCTATCCTCCGGAATGTAGTGACGGGGTCACCTGTACAGCCGAAGAAGTTCCGACAGTACCCCGATGATCTCTCCGATAAGGTGCTGTATGGGGTTCAGCCGTCTTCGCCGAGTCGGAAGACGGTAAAGATGGATACGCTTCCGACGATCTTGGAAGCTGGTGATTTGGAGGTCGCTCAGTCGGCCTTCCACATCGGGTCCGGTTACGAACTAATGTTGCCGAGCCCGAGCCTCCGCCCCACCGACCCCCTGCCGGAATGGTACTGCGTCTTCCCCGTAGACGCCTTCGGCTCCGGACTGAGGCTGCCGGTCCATCCGTTCATTAGGGACGTGCTAAATTGGGCGTCCCTGGCCCCGATGCAGTATGGGCCGAATTCGTGGAAGCAGATAATTTATTTCATGTTGCTGTGTGAGGAGCAGAAGGTGCCTCTTAGGTTGAGCGTGTTCCGAGCGATGCTGGGGATCAGCTCGTTGGGAGAGTCGGAGGGGATCTACTATGTCTCGCCTCGGAGTAAGGGGAAGGTGGTCCATGGCCATTCGGACTCCATCAAGGAGTGGAAATAAAAATATTTCGTGATCCGGAGTGAGGAGCCTTGGGATATTCCCACTCGTTGGAATTATTATAAACCGAGCTTCAAAGCGCCGAGGCCGAAGGACCTGACGGCCGAGGAGTGGAAATTTGTCGAGCGCCTCCGTCTGTCGCACAGCATCAGCTGGCCGAAGGTGTCGGAGGGTCACCTGGCGAGCGTTGGACTGAGCCCTGTCGTGTCTTGTATGTAGTCGTTTCTTTCTCGCTTTTACTATTCTTTCGAGCTCATCGTCCTTAATGGGTCTTTTTGCAGGTATGGATCCAGAATCGATTAAGGCTCGGAGGCTTGCCTTGAAGCAGAAGAAGGCCGAGGAAGGGGGAGAAGCGAAGAGGCCGAGAGGGTTGTCCCAGGTTATCTCCGAGGCTCTGGTCGAGCCGAAGACCAAGAGGACACGCTCGGAAACGAGCAAGGAGGCGGCCGCTCAAAAGAGTTCGAGCCAGGCGAAGGTGTCCGAACGCAGCAAGGGGAAGGGTCCCTTGGTCGGAGCCGAGGGAGAGGACACAGTTATGGAGGAGCTTACGCGGCCGTGGGTGCCGGCCTGGTCGATACGGGAGGGGGACTGTTTAACCTGCGGGCCCCTGGCCATCGACGTGGCGGAGAACCTAGCGACTCCCCAGGACCGCGAGGAGATGAGCGGCGAGACCTTGGAGCAGGCGTACACGCGCCTGGCGCAGGCCAGTGTGCTGGTAAGTCCGCCGACCCCACTTCCCTTGTAAATTTTTTGTGAAGGAGGTTTCCTTAACAGTGCTTGGTTGTCGCAGGCTTGTGTACAGGGGGCCTACGTGAAACGTCTCTACGAGGCGGTCGTGGAACGAGAGCGAGTTCGGGCGGACAAGTATTTGCAGGAAATGAAGGAGCTGCGGATCGAGCTCGATGGCTCGCATAAGAGGGAGCAGCAAATGATGGCCGAGCTCGAGGCCAAAGAGACGGAGTGGGGCAAGAGGGTGGTCGCCCTGAAGAAGAAGTTCGCGAAGGAGAAGGAGGAGCTGACAACGACAGGACAGGATCTGGTGATCGCGGCCCAGGACGCGGTCTACGCGAAGGCCCTCAGCCATGTGAGGCATTTTTACCCGACCATCGATCTGTCCGGCCTCGACTATGATTTTGAGGTCGATGCGCCGCCGAAGACTCCTGATGCTGATGTTCCGGTCGTGGGTTCGGCGGCCGACCCTCCCATGAACCCGGCCGAGGCTGAGGTGGGGAATTAGTCTGTTAGCTTTTTGTTTGTCTTTTTCCTCCTTTTTATTGTATTTGCCAAGCGCGGACTGACCACCGCAATTTTGTATGAAGGATTTGATTTATAAAAAAGGATTTTTTGATTGGCCGTCTTTTTTACTCGAATTTTTTCGGACCCCTTTTGCCGATGTGTTTTGAGCGGTGGTTGGTTCTCTTTTAGGTAACGACTCTCCTTCCCGAGGCGAACCCCCGTCGCTCCGACGTGGCGTGGCTCCGGAGTAAAATCAAGGTCCTGGAGGCCACACTGGTTCGTTATCGCAAGGCGATCAGGATGTTGCCTTTAACTATTATCGGGACAAGTCCGAGGCTCTGAGCGCCGAGGCGAACCGGCTGAAGATGGCGATGGTAGATCGGGACCTCAGAAGTGCCGGTCTCGGGTATACCATGTCGAGTGCGTCGGTGCAGATGCCCTCGTCTGAGAGGCTTCTTCGCGACGTCATAGCGGAGAAGGAGATGGAGATTCACCGTTATAAGACGATGCTGGGTGTCTCTAGGATGAGAACGGTCTCCTCCTCAGGAGACCGGCGAGCGGAGGGTGTTCCTTCGGCATTGTTGCTGCTGGAGCGTGTCCGACCAGTTGATGCCCAGAGCTCCGTGGCCGGTGTGTCGACCGTGGCTGACCCCAAGGACCACCGTGACGAGGAGAGAGCTCCTAGTCGTTCGATCAGAGTGGGATTGCCATCCCTTGGACCCGAGGGGCCCTAAGTGTGGATTCCTTCTGTTTGAAATGAGTGGAGTGGTCCTGTAACGGTCTTTGTTTGTTTTCCAGAACTAATAAGGGAGCATGAATAAGGAGTTTCTTTTCATTTGTTGCCCTGGCCAATGGCCTATTGATTGGTGGCGGAGGTGAGGTTCGGACCTGCCGATCCATGAGGGATCGGTGCCGGGCGTGGCATCTTGGGCACCGGGAGGCGTTATGGCGACTCCCTTTCCTAAAGCCGGTTCGGACCAACCGAGACGTCGGGGGACGACACCAGAGTGAGGACTCGGGTGCCGAAGCTTTGAGAAAGCGATCCCATTGTCCGGTGTTAGGTCGGACCTGCCGAGGCGTTTGGAGTTGACACAAAAGGGATCTTTTTCATATATGATAGAGGGGGGCGCTAAAAGGGCCCTTTGCATATGAAAACTTACAAAATTATTATTTACATTAGCTAAGTAGGAACCTATATCCGTTCTTCTAGGAATTTCATTAGGTGCTCGGCGTTCCAGGGTCGCTTGATCGCTCGACCCTCCATGTCCACCAGTCGGTACGTGCCGGGGCGTATGACCTCGGCCACTCTGTATGGGCCCTCCCAGTTGGGGGCCAGCTTCTTTTCTTGGTGGGATCGGAGACGGACATTTTGCGTAACACGAGGTCCCCGGCCTTGATGTCTGTCGGGCGGACCTTCTTGTTGTAAAACCTCTCGATCCGCTGTTGATAGATGTTTCTTCGGACGGATGACTTTTCCCTGACCTCGGCGACAAGGTCCAGGTTGGCCCTTAGGCCTAATGAGTTGTCAGTTTCGTCGAAGGCCATGATCCGGGGAGAAGGCAAACCGACCTCTACGGGGATAACTGCCTCGGTCCCGTAGGTCAAACTGAACGGTGTCTCTCCCGTGGGGATCCTCTTGGTGGTTCGGTGCGCCCATAGCACGCTGGGCAGCTCTTCCACCCACAACCCTTTGGGGGAATTGTCGAGGCGCTTCTTGAGGCCGTCGAGGATTTGCCTGTTTGCGTTCTCCGCTTGGCCGTTGGACTGAGGGTGGCATATAGCGGAGAAGCATTGCTGGACGCCGATTTCTTCACAGAACTTTCGGAAGTTTTGGCCTGCGAATTGGGTCCCGTTGTCAGTAACGAGGACCTGAGGTATCCCGAATCGACAAACGATATTCTTCCAGAAGAATTGCTGTGTTTGGCGCTCGGTGATGCGGGACAGGGGCTCGGCCTCGAGCCACTTGTGAAGTAGTCGATGGCGACTATCAAGAATTTTCTTTGCCCTGTTGCTGCGGGGAAGGGGCCCACAAGGTCCATGCCCCACATGGCGAATGGAGTAGGACTAGCCAGGGACCGGAGATTGGCTTGAGGAAGCCTCTTGATAGGGGAGAACCTCTGGCATGAGCCGCACCTTTTAACCAGGTCTTGGGAGTCTTGGAGCATGGTGGGCCAATAGTAACCCTGATTCAGGGCTTTCCGAGCGAGTGATCTGCTCCCCATATGGCATCCGCCGATCCCTTCATGAAGTTCTTTCAGCACATAGCTGGCTTCGTCATGGGTGAGACAGCGGAGGTACGGCTTACCATCGGCTAGTGTGTACGAGCGTTTGAAGAGGATGTCGTCGATCATGATGAATCTTTCAGCTCGGATCCTGACTCGTCTGGCCTCGGCTCGATCTTTGGGAAGCTCGGCTCCGACTAGGAACCTTCGAATGGGGGCGGTCCAGTCATCCGGACTGACGCCGCTTTGCACGCACATTGCCTCCTGGTCTTGGTCATTGATACTTGGTTTTAAGAGGATTTCGATGAGTACCGTTTGGTCGAGACCCTCGAAGGAGGAAGAGGCGAGTTTTGACAATGCGTCCGCTTGGGCGTTCTGCTCTCTGGGGACCCTGACAACTGTGGAGCAGCAGAAGGATGCTAGGAGTCGTCGGACCACCTGCTAAGTACTGTATCATCCGATCATCGCGAGCTTCATATTCTCCGGTGATCTGATTGATCACGAGTTGAGAATCGCTGAAGGCTCAGATTTGCTTAGCTCCGGCTCGGTGTGCTAGGGTCAGCCTTCGATCATGGCTTCATATTCTGCCTCGTTGTTAGAGGCTGGGAAGTTAAGGCGGAGGGAGTATTGGAGGAGGAATTGGTCGGGGCCCCGGAGGATGATACCAGCACCACTCCCTATTTTGCAGGAGGATCTGTCGACATAGACCTCCCAGGTCAGGGTCGGACTGCTCGACAATGGGTTGCTCGGAAGCGGTGCACTCGGTGATGAACTCGGCGAGGGCCTGACCTTTGATTGCCATTCTTGGCTGGTAGCCGATGTCGTATTGGCTCAGCTCAATTGACCACTTGACCAAGAGGCCCGAGTTCTCTGGTTTGTAGAGGACGGTTTTTAAGGGCTGGTCGGTTAGGACTTGGATGGAGTGAGCTTGGAAGTAAGGGCAGAGCTTCCGGGCCGCCATAACCAGGGCATAGGCCACCTTTTCGATCTTTGCGTACCTCGTCTCGGCGGGGAGTAGGACCTTGCTTACATAATACAGTGGCCTTTGGACCCCGTCCTCTTCTCGGACGAGAACGGCGCTGAGGACGTTATCCGAGGCGGACAGGTAGAGCCACAGGGGTTCGCCCTGGCTCAGATTTGCTGAGGAGAGGCGGGTTGGCAAGGTACTATTTCAGCTGCTCGAAGGCCTCTTGTTGAGGAGCCCCCCACTCGAAGCCCCCTTTTCCGCGGAGTGCTTTGAAGAAGGGGAGAGAATTTCTCCCCTGATTTGGAGAGGAAGCGACCGATGGCTGCCAACCTGCCCGTGAGTCTCTGAACTTCCTTGACGTTCCGGAGCGGGGCCATATCTATGATGGCCTGAATCTTCTCTGGGTTCGCCTCGATGCCACGCTGGCTGATGACGAATCCCAGGAATTTTCCTGAGGAGACCCCGAACCTGCACTTGGCCGGGTTGAGCCTCATGTTGTGACGTCGGAGGATTCTGAAGGCTTCCTCGAGGCCGGCGACGTGGTCCGGCCCGGCCCGGCTTTTGACGAGCATGTCGTTGACATAGACCTCCATGTTGCGGCCGATCCGGTCTTTGAAAATTCGGTTCACGAGCTGTTGATAGGTGGCTCCGGCATTTTTCAGCCCGAAGGGCATAACGCCATAACAAAAAGACCCTAGTCGGTGACGAACGAGGTCTTCGCGATGTTCGGTGGGAACATCCGGATCTGGTTATATCCTGCGAAGGCGTCCATGAAGCACAGCAGCTCGTGCCCCGAGATCGCATCGATCAAAGCGTCGATGCTGGGGAGGGGGAAAGGATCTTTTTGGGCATGCCTTGTTTAGATCCGTAAAGTCTATACAGATTCGCCATCCCCCGGTCGCCTTTTTAACCATGATGACGTTGGCCAACCACTCGAGGTAGCTGACCTCCTGAATGAAGCGAGCGGACAAGAGTTTGTCCACCTCCGCTTTCACAGCTTGCTGCCTCTCCGGGGCGAACTTGCGCCTTTTCTGAGCGACCGGCTTGGATCCCGGGATGACGCTCAGCCTGTGCATGATCAGGTCTTCGGATATCCCCGACATGTCGGAGGGCTTCCAGGCGAAGAGATCAACATTGCGGAGGATGCAGTCAGCTATGTCTGCCCTCAGACCTTCGGAGAGCGAGCGGCTCACTCGGAACCACTTCGATTCGTCTGCGGCCCCGAACGGGACCTCTTCCAGTTCGTCGGCTGGCTCAGGGGCGGGACCGTCGCCCTCGGATGGCATCGAGGGGGAAGACACCCCCTCCGACGGCGGTCATGTAGCAGGACCGCGCCACCTCTTGGTTGCCTCGGACGACACCGACCCCTTGCGGGGTGGGGAATTTCAGCTTCAAGTGATAGGCCGACGGTACCGCCTGGAGAGAGCACAGCCCCGGTCGGCCAAGTATGGCATTGTATGCCGCCTTGACCTTTACCACCATCAAGTCCATAGCCTCGGTCCGCTAAATAGGAACCGATCTTGCGGTGACGTCGAGAGTCACGATCCCTTCTATGACGACAGGGACGCCGGAGAACCTGTGCAAAGTGTATCCGGCCGGCTTAAGTTTGCCCCTGGGCAGTTTGAGATTCTCGAAGGCTTCGAGAAAGAGGATGTTTACCGAGCTGCCGTTGTCAACGAGGATCCGGCGTACTTCACAATTAGCCATGTGGAGGCTAATGACGAGAGCGTCGCAATGGGGAAGGTGGACGCCTTCGAGGTCCTCTCCGGAGAAGGCGACAGGTACCATTTGTAATCGGGGTGAGGGGAGATCTTGGACAGTGTTCACCTCTCGGACGAAGGCTTTTCGTGAAGTATTCGACTCTCCCCCCATCGGTCCCCCGTGGACGCAATGCAGAATTGTCGGGGTTCCAGTTCCCTCGGGGTCGGATCCCGACCCTGAATGATGTTCGGAGTAGGGTTCGGCGGCGAAGGCCTTCGGTTCCTGGTTTCTCGCTGGTCCTGCCGGTTCTCTCTTGTGAACTCCCGGAGGTACCCTCGTGAGATGAGGGCCTCGATTTCGTCTTTTAGGGCCCGACACTGGTCGGTTTCGTGCCCATGATCCCTGTGGAAACGACAGTAGAAGCGTTGGTCTCGCTTCTTGTTGTTGCTCGGTCGAGGAGGAAGTCGAACGAGGCCCTTGTCCTCAATTTTTAAGAGGATGGCAGACACGTTCTGTGTCAGCGGGGTGTGCCTTTTGAAGCGAGGGATCGGAGGTACCCTCTTCGTGCCGACCCCTTCTTTTGCCATTTTTCGGGCAGGTTCGATCTCATCCGCCCTGCGTTTGCCCTTTCCTATGACTTCTTTGCTGCCCTCTGGGTTCAGAGCTTCTTCTGCTTGTATGTACTTCTCGACTCGATTGAGAAGGTCAGGGAAGTCCAGGGGTGGCTTCTTTACCAGGGAGACCTTCAGCTGATTGTGCCGGACATTGTGTCGGAAGGCGGCCGAGGCAACCCCGGCGTCGAGGGCAGAGACAGATCTCGCCTCGATTGTGAACCTTCTGACGAAATCACGGAGTGGCTCCCCCTCCCTCTGGCGGAGGTCGAGCAGGGATGCGCTCGTCTTCTCGGCTTTCCTGCTGGTGACGAAGTGGCCCAAGAAGTTGGCTTCCAGCTGATCGAACGAGAAGATTGAACCGGGGGAGAGCCTGGAGAACCATTCCCTGGTCGGGCCCCGGAGGGTGGCCGGGAATGCTCGGCACAGCAGGAGATCCGAAGCGCTGTGAATCATCATGAGGGTCTTGAAGCCCTCCATGTGATCATCTGGATCACCCTCGCCGTTGTAGGTCTCGAACTGCGGAGGCCGGAAGTTTCGGGGGATCTCCGCTTCTAAGATGTTGACGGAGAATGGCGACCGGGAAGGCGCTCGGCCTAGGACGGGGTTCGGATTCCCGTCGCCGATGCGTTCGAGGCGATTCTCCATCTCTACGAGGCGATAGAGTACCTGGTCTGCGCGCTCCGGTGGAGGAGGTGGCGCACGAGTGTAGCTCCTTCCTTCGCTTATTTGACGAGGTCGATCGAGCGTCGCGGACCTCGATGCTTCGTGAAGAGCCTCCATGATTTCATCCCGGAAGCTCCGAAACTCGGCCCTGGTGACCGCGCCATGGTCAGAAGGGTAGGGTTGGGGCGTAGGAATTCGGCCAATGCGGCTGAGTACCGACGGTTTTGCTCCGGGTGCGGGCCTGGAATGGTTTAGGGCCGAGTTGGAAGCGGCCCCTCCCCCGGCCTGGCTAGCCCTTCGGTTCATGATGACCCGACGAAGGTCGGGTTGCTCGATGTGAGGTTTGCCTTATTGGGGTCCGGGGTTTGCCCCCGGATTATTTGATCCTTGCCTCCCGTCGAGGGCGTCCTGAAGAGGAGGCCCGTCCTGGCGGGCGGAAGAATTCGGTCTCCGGGACCTAGGAGGCATGGGAGGGTGGATCGAGGGGGGAGCGTCGATGGCGAGGCCCGGACAGGTCCTTACCGGATAAATAGCTTTCCCACAGACGACGCCAACCTGATGCGGTTTGTTTTTGGAGAGAGTGTGGATGCACCAGGTGTGAGTTCGGACTCAATTTGTAAAGGGGGAAAGAGCTCGGTAACGGACGGTGGGCTAGAGGCTCGCTCTGGCACTGAAGGGTCGGCTCGGCTGACCTTGCCTCGTGTACCTGCAGACGGTCTCGGAACACCGCGGTTTATTCCGGTAGCAGACCCTCCGACGATCTAGTCAGTCACTAAGGGAGTGCAACAGTAACTAGGGTTTGAGTGGAAAAGTTTTGATTACCTTTGAAGTTGGGTGAGGGTCTGGTATTTATAGATAACTCCAACCGGGTTTGGATCCGCTTGGGGGCCGAGTCTGGACCCGAAGGCCCATGGGCCTGACGTGGCAAGAGGCCCCGGGGGTTTAGGGCATATGCGGCAGCGTCAAGAGTAGTTTAGGGCTGACGTGGCAAAGCCCCAGGTGGTATTGGAGCCGATATGGCAGATCGTGGGGGCCCTGTGTCTCTGGGAGAATCAGAGGGCCTAGGTTGCGCCAGGTCATCTCCCTCCCTTACCCGGCTGAGTGGAGGGCCCGGGGGACGATCGAGGATCGGGGACCGAAGGTAGGGGCGGATCGTCGGAACGAGGAGGCCAGCTTCGTGGTGGTGAACTTATGGCTCGGCACCGAGCCTGTGGTGGTCCGGGGCCGAGCCGGCTCGACTTTGAGCGAGAGCTATCCTGGGCCCCAGACCATTTTTATCCAACCTCAAGCAGGTTTACAAGCTAAAAAACACTGAAACTACTAAACCAGCACAGCAATAGAATATACCTGAAGCTGAACAATGCAAAGAAATTATTTGCACAAGGCAACAACAACTCAAAATACATGAAAAGAGGAATGACAAACATCAGCCATAATAATCAGAAACAGGAACACCACCACCCCAAATAACAAAAGAAACTAGCGACGGACAGAAGGAGCAAGCGCAACAACGCCAAGACACAGCGGCTGCAAAAGAAAGACAGCAAACCAGCCAAAACAACGCATTGGATACCCAAAAGCCACCTGAACTACCGCGCACCCTGCCTCAAAAACCACTAGAACAACCTCGAAGTATACCAGAGGTGCACAGTAAGCAAAATACAATAAGAGAAACCAGGGGCACTCGAGTTACCATTATAAAATAGGGAGATAAGATAAGAGAGCATACAGAAGTAGGACTAGAATCTAATGAAGAGAAGCAAGGAAACATAATACGATGGAGATCGATACAAAGAAATACATCAACATTAAACCTTAGAACAAAACAACAATCCAAAACTCAGAACAACAAGAACTAGCCAGCAAGATCAAGATCATGTCCAAAAAAACACAAACCCCTGCAAAAGACAATCAAAACAGAAGAAAGAACAGCCAGTAGTATCCTCCGACACCCGTAAAAGAACTGCATAGCTAGGAGTACTCCAAAATGACAGCAGATGAACATCTCCCAAACCAAAAACACGTCAATGGTTCACTGCAAAGACAAAAGAAACTCAAGATAACATTAATAGTAGCTAAAAATACAGTAGAATGCAACAGAAAAAAGCAAGCAAGAGAAAGCGGATAGCAAACTCCCAAGAAACTACAGACAGGGCACAGTAAACAGCCACATAAAAGAATAACGACTACCTATTCTAAACAACCTGAATTAGAGACAGAACAAAAGATTCCATATAATGAAGTAGAAGAGATTCATTTTTTTTATAGGGAAGATTATTATACCAAAAATTAATAAAATAAAGAACATCTTCAATGAGTTTAATCGGTAGAATTGAATTTCTTAGAAAAAAAATATGATTGTTTCTTTCCTGCCAAACAACCCAAGTGATGGCCATCATTGTGATATCCAAAGATAGTCTAAGTTTATGATTGATATTGGAGTACCTCCACGAACTCCACCCATTCGCTGAAGACTGCAGCATCCCATTAATATGCCAAGCAGACTTGCAAACAAACCAAATAGGTTTAATGAAAGAACAATGAATAAACATATGGTTATTAAACTCCTCATGCATATTACATAAACCACACTTTTGACCGACGGCGAGATTCTTCTTGATAAAATTCTCAACAGTGAGAAGCTTGTTATGGATAGCAAGTCACACAAGAATCCTAACTTTAAGGGGAGTAATATTTTGCCAGATAAGTTTATAGAAAAGAGAATTGACGCCACCATTATTAAGGAAAGTATAGAATGATTTAACAGTATAGGACCTGGAGTTAGACCATCTCCAACTAATGTCATCCCTCACTTTTCAATGATAAGAGTCCAACGTGACAAGGAGGCGAGCATAGTCAGACTGTAGCTAGGGAGAGAGAGAGAGAGAGAGAGAGAGAGAGAGAGAGAGAGAGGGAGATATTTGGTAAAGGGGATACTCCATGCCCTGTGCCTGTTTATAATCGAAAAATATGCAGCGATAATGACATTCTGATTAGAAACTAAATGAAAAAGAGAAGGAAACAAGACGACAATTTTATTGTCACCAATCCACAAATCTAACAAAAATTTAATAGTGGAACCATCACCACAGATTTTATGAATACCACATTTAAAAGGCTTGACAGCCATCCACACCCCTTTCCAAAAAGGGGAGGTGTGAGAAACAACTTTGGAATGCAAGTCCCATTCTTTTTTCCTCATGTGATACTTGAAATTCACAAGACGGATCCAAGATAAGTCATTGCTGTAACCCTTATATTCCATTTTATGTATTTTGAGTGTATTTCTTTTCT
This sequence comes from Hemerocallis citrina, assembly GCA_017893485.1. NCBI lineage: Eukaryota > Viridiplantae > Streptophyta > Magnoliopsida > Asparagales > Asphodelaceae > Hemerocallis > Hemerocallis citrina. Next base: position 249,073,690 of record CM030358.1, read on the forward strand.
CTTGTATTTATTTCAGTTTGTATCTCATTTGGACCATATATTGAATTTTATTTTTCACTATATTTTTTATTTGAATGTCTTCTCTTTTATCGATCTTCTTGGTTTTTTTGTCGATCTATTGTTTCATCTCCTTTTGACCGAGCTGTTATTTTGATTCTTTTTTTAAAAAAATTGTTCATATCCTATTTTATTTATCCATCTATGCCTATTTTATTTTATTTGGAGCTATTAGTTTTTCCATCATCTAACCCATTTATCTATTCATATCCATGTCTATTTAAACCATATCCATTTATATTAATCCAATAACCTATCCACTAAGCTACCCATATCCATTACATAAATTACCCATACCCTGTGCTTTAAACCCATTTCCCTTTGATTACCCAAACCCGAAACCCATTTTTTCCCCTTCAGCCCGACCCGTTACCCCCTACTGTGCCGCCTCTCTCTCATCTAACCCTAATATTCTTAACCCATATATAACCCCTCCTCTACTCCATGCAGCCGCTATCTACCTCTCCCGTCCCTCTCCCTCTTGCCCTGTACGCCCTCTCCCGGCTCTTTTTCTCTCCCTGTGTGCATCTCTGCCATCTTCGCAGCATCGTGCCAGCCTCTCCATGGCCTTCTCCGTCCTCGCGACCCCCTCTACTCGTGCTCCTCGATGTCGTGGCACAACAGCAACAGCATCTTGCTGGTGCTGTGCTCCGTCGCCAGGCCAGCAGTCGGTCGTCGCCTCCCCGTAGTCGGCCGTTGTCTCCTCTCTCCCTCTTTTCATCGTGTTCGTGCTGTTGATTGTGTGGATACCGTGTGATCTTGAGTTTTGATTCGTGGGTTCGTTAGTTGTTCGTAGGTTTTGCTCGTTTTTGGTTCGTATGTTCGTTGAGTTCGTTGGTCAGGAATCTGTTCACGTTATTCTTGCTCTTGCTTCGTTCTCATCGTCGTCTCCCAAGCAAGTAACTTGTATTCTTTTTTTTGTGTAATACAAGTATTAAATACCACCTGTAGTGTAGTTGGGTTCTAGAGACAATTTTTGTGTGAATCATCCTTGTTGATATTGTCTCTTTTGTGTTGATTTGACCACAGTTGCCTCACGACATACATGATAGAAATTACCTAGGATTGACCACTTCTCGTCGTATATATGTGTGTTGTTCATATGATATCATGTGCTTGTTCGTGTTATTCGTAGTAGACTTGTTGTGGACTTGTGAAATACCTTATACCATGTTGTTTGGACATCTAGTACACTATATTTCATGTTTGGTTGTGTTTTAGATGAGTTCTATGTGAACTAGTGGATTTTGTGCATGAGAGGTATTTTTAGTTTTGTCGATTCCCTGTTTTGATCAGTATTTTAGACCCTATTAAGGTCAGTATTTGAAAATATTTTGTGAATATGAACTGTAGAGAATTCTGTCTATTTTCTAACCCTTTTGACAGATCTTAGTTTCGTTTTATGAGTTGTGAGTTATATTTATTTTACTACAGAGGTGTAAAAAGATTTTCAGATTTTGTTTTCTATGAATTCTAAAGAGTAATCTATTTTTATCATGATGTTAAAAGTATCATTTTGATCCAATATTTTGCACAATACAACTAGACCTGATTGGGATTAACCCTAAATTTTTGTTGATTTATTTGATGAGTTTTACAAACCGTTCTACGTTTCCAAACAATTACTATACTAACAGATTTTTCTTATTGTTTAGTAAAGAACTTGATTTTCGACCTAACTCTACTTGGTTTCTTTAAAATATTTGTGAATATAAAAGTTATCCTACTGTATCTATTTTATCACCCTTTTGGCGGATTTAGATTTCGATTTATGGTTTGTGAGATACTGTTGTTTTCGTACTGTAGTGTTTGTGACTTCAGATTTACAAAACTACTGCATCTTGATGTTTTCTGATTTTACGTGACTACTCTATTTAAATTGGAAAATTATGAAACTTTATATTCTGGTGCTACACATATAGGGAAATACCCCAGATTTTTCGTGAATTTATTTAGTGAGTTTAATGCTGTTTTCCTGACTTTGAATACAATCTTCTGATTTCTGACTGAGTGTGTTTTCTGGATTCAAATCTATTTTGAGACTTGATTTTGTGAGATACCATATGACTTATATATATTTGCTGGATTTTGCTATTATTATTCTTGTTGCTTATTTTGAACAAATGTATCTTGTACTTGGATTTATTTGTATTTGGGTAATGTGATCCAGGATTTTTGACTTATTCTGATCTGGATTATTTGAGATTAATATATATTTGGTTTCAAGTGTTCTTATTGGTTTTGACTCATATATGCATGCTTGGTTGATTTTTTTTGCTTTTGACTCTGATTATTCTTGTGATATGTTGTAAAAATTTCGAATAGCTTATGGTTGATGAAAATCATTCGATGGGCTTAGTCACGTATCCGTATTCCGTATTCTCTTTTAAGAAGCGGGGCGCGACAAGGTTTTTAGTGGTATCAGAGCACCAGGTTTGGTTAATGTATTAGTTTGACTGATATATTAGACAGGCTTTGCTCGATCTGGGATTGGCTTAACATTTCACCAACCATGCATACATAAATGAATTATAAATCAACTTTGATCTGGATGCTAATTGTTTTTGGTTTTGAGAAGACTATGGCTCATAGAGGTTCTACTTCTCATCTTCAGGATGAGCAACCCGGGTTTGAGGCTATCACCACTGTGTTGGAATGGCTGATTAATATGCAGCAGAACCACAGTGACTTGGTAATGGCTACTTTAGAAGCTGCTCAGGTTTTGCCGGCCGCTGTGCCTGTGCAGACAGCTCTTCTTCCCCGTCCGGGTACAGTCACAGACTTCATGTAATGCCCCGAATCCTAAATACACTGAATTCGAGATGTTCTACAGGATCTTTCCGCTTCTTTTAGTACAATTTTACAAGAAAATTTAAACTTTTCACTTTACATCAGAGTTTACATCAATATTACATTTACATTGCACAGCGGAAGCAAAATTTACAACAATGAAACAAATGTACAACAACATTGAGAAATCTTTAAGCATTTGTTCCTCTTTAATCTTTTTCATGCCATTTATCCTGCATACAAAACTGTGGGTACGTCAGTTTATTCAACTGACGATAATTATACATGGCCATCCTCTCTATGCCAGAAACAGTATAACGATTCTCATTTTTTAACAGATCACAAACTTGTTCACATATCAAAAATAGAGCAAAGGGAAAAATCTTAATGATGTCGTGAAGTGATTGTGCACTTAATCCTTAATGCAATTATTTAATTTACATGACACTAATGCGCACTTGTTTGGATTCTATGCATCCCATACTACATAGGTCCGAGGGCAAGCCTCTTAATCGTTCTTCATTATTGTAGGGTTCAATCCCTCGCTATGACTTAATCTACTACTGTAATTACGGTGAGTATCCTAGATGATCTATGAGTACAAGCACGTGCACTGGACCCTGGAGGGGAATCCCACGCCATATCTTGACTCATCAAGCATGCATTCTGTGGCAATTCAGCCTCCTCCCTGAACACGATCCTCTTGCAGTCACCAAACATCCCACAAGCGTGGCTAAAGTCCGATCATTACTGAGTTGTGCCCACGCCATGTCTTGACTCATCAAGCATGCATTCTGTGGCTCACACACCCGCACCGTAAACTCTAGTTCTCATACTTATGTTTTCTCTCACTTTCATCACATCTCCACTATGTACTAATTATTAGAATCATGAATAAAAATCAAAGCTCTAGAGTTAGCCTCTCCACTAAACCGGACTTATTTCATTCATTCAATATGACCAACCTTGGTCTTTCTTTTCAAATTTCATTTCATTTCATTTCCAATGTCGGGGGAGACTTAGCTACTCTTTTGTTTCAATTTCCAATTCACAACTTCCAATTTGAGCATTTCCAACTCATGAATTCATTTTCATTACCCCAACATATTTCCTTTATCATGTTCTTAACTTTCATATTCATGTAATTCTCAATTCAAATCGATGATTCATTTCATGTAAAATCATGCAACAAACAAATAGAGTTTACTAACATCAACCATAAGATTCACAACTTTTAACAAAAACCACATGAAATCTCTGACATATCAGAATACTCTGGACAGTCGACTTGGAGAAAGTCCAGTCGACTTGTTCAGTCAAATCAAGTTCTTCATAACTGCTCAGGAGAGTCGACTGCTGCACATGGCCAGTCGGCTGCTTCGCAATTTTCCATGTTCAAAATATCGTTCACGTGACAGTCGACTGTCATTCAATCAGTCGTCTGTCCTGGGGTTTTAATTACAATTTTTATACTCAGCCCAGTCGACTTGCTGCTTGCATTAAGTCGACTGAACAGGTTAACATTTCAAATTAAGGAATTATCTTCCCTCTGTTCTTCCATTCACATGCATCATTGTGTCACATTACAATATATATTCATGCTGCATAAACACGTAATTTCTTAGCTGTTCACTAACATCACCACATAGAATTTCATATAACTAATATTTTTCTTTCCTCAAGGAAATGTTAAGCATGCATTTACATTCACTCATCATTTTCTTGCAGAAATGAACACTAAATCTCAATTTAGCACACTAGAACATCACCATAAAGTACTTCATTTCATGGAATTTCTGGACTATTCATAGTTTAATTTAATACATGGGTCGGCTGTTCATATCAGCAGTCGACTGTACAGGTTAGTCCCAGTTTTACTAATTATCACTAGTTCTTTTTCATTCGTTCATGTCTCCTCAGTCATATACAACATGGAGGATATGAATTTAGCATTCCTTATATCATTTTAGTTTGTACACATGTACATCATGAAACTTTCTAACAAATCATGAGAAAATATTCACCTCGTACCAGTCGACTTGTCCAAGTGACAGTCGACTGTACCGTCCTATTCCAGTTTTACTTACAGTGTCATTACTACATTATTAGTCCCTCACAACCTTCATCATAAACATACACAGGGCAATCTAATATGTTTAAACTTACTTTTCACAAGCATGGTAACAATCATCATAGCCATAACATATTTACTACGTTAGAAGTCCTGAGAAACACCCACCTTATTGACGAAATAACCGAATACAGTAAAGCTTCTTAACGCGATGCACGACTCCTTGCTCCTTGCTCCACACCGAAGCTCTTCTGTAGAGATGATCGGCCTCCAAGAGAACTCTCACTTACCAACTCTACAATATAGTATATATAACTTCTTTCAAGGGATCTTAGTGTAGAGGATGTTTAAGAGAGAGGGGTATTTATACACAATTTGGGTGAGATGGAGGGCTAGAATTTAGTAGATAGTTATATGGTCAAGGGTTAGGATGCACTAGGGAGTTGTAATAACTATCCACACTCTAGATAACCACCCATGACTTGATCCACTTCTCTCCCAATCCGGCCAAGAAAAGTGTGCTCATGTACGTGTATGTGAAATGCACGTGCATGCACTAGTCACCATAAAAAGAAACTTGTACAAAATACAAAATAAAAATCTTTAAAAAAAGTGTTCCACATTACAAGTTGTAAATAAAATAGAATTAAACCATGGGCTTAAAAAAATGGCCCAAAACAATAGTTATTTAAAAATAAAAGAATGCATTATATTTGGGCTTTAAGAAAAAGGGCTTTTTATTTAATTAAAATAAGGCTTTGGTACAAAAAGCACAAATTGAAATATCTTTACTCTTCTTGATGAAAATATTAGCCAAAATATTACACGTGCACACTACGTGCAAAATAAATAATTTTTCATTTATTTGAAAAAATCAGGGTATTACACTTCATGATGCTGCATCCCGACAGGTTTTCAGGCACTTAGACGCCTTTGGAGGCAGAACAGTGGTTGATTCGGACTGAGCAACTGCTCTTGGCAGCTAGAGTGGCAGATGTAATATCCCGGACGGATATTATATTTATATAATTATTTTTTTTGAAGTTAAAATATTTTTATGAAAATTTCTTGGTTTTTCAAATAAAAAGTTATCTGGATATATATACTAGTAAGTATATATATGTATTGTATCAGTTTTGTGCACTTGTACAAAATCTTGAAAAATGCGTTTTTGAGAAAATGTCTGAAAAAGACTGGGCAGATATTAAAAATTATTATTTTATTATGTTTATTTTCAGGAATGAAATATTTTTGGTGGATATTACCCGGTTTTGTTAATAAACATTATCTATGTATATATACTAATCGGTATATGACTGTTTTGTATCAAATTGATACTGAAATCTTCCGCGCTGAAAATAAAAATATTTTATTATTATTTCTGAATTAAAATATTTTCGGAAGAGATTGTTCATTTTAACTAATAAAAATTATCTGTATAATCAGATATATGTACGTATTTGAATCATATCGATTTCGTACGTTTGTACGAAATCATGTAGTATGTGATTTGGGAAAAATATCTTTTATTTTTGATCCACCATGATGAAATAGAGGGTAGAGATTGGATTGGGGTTTGATTGCAATTTAAATTTGCAAAATGAAACCCAAACTATTTTGAGCCACAAAGAGAGAGAGACAAGTGGCTCTCTCTCCCACAAGCTCTCTCTCTCTCTCCCTCTACAAATGGCCTGGCCAACACAAAGAGGGCAAAAGCCCTCTTCCATTTTTTGTTTCTTCATCTCTTTCCTATCTCATTCTCTCCTTCTTACTAGTTTTAAAATTAGAAAAAAATTGAGAAGAAAAGAAAAGAAAGAGAGATCAAATCAAAAGAAAAAAGAGGGTTTCATGGGTTCATTTCATTTGAGGTGTTCTTGAGGAGCAAGAACAAGGAAGGAGGTGGGAAGCAAGCAAGTCCTTCCAATCGTTGGGTGGGGGTTCACAACACTATGCTTGTTAGTTTTATTGTTATTATTATTGTATGTTGTTATATGGAACTAATCTCATGTGCATATGGACTAGAATAAGATGCATATAAAGTTTGAAGTAGTAGAACACAAAATAGAACCATAAAGATTCGATTTTTATAGTTCTAGGGTTAGAATTATTTAACTAGGTTAAAGGTGGAATTTTGACCCCAAATTTATTTTAGTGGTTCTTATATGTTTTATTAGCATGCCCTAATTTTTATAGATTTTTTTTTGAGTTAGTTTTTTGGGTGAAACAACCGTTTTCCCCAAAACAACGAATGTTGGACAAAAGACAACACTTGCTGTTTTGGGGGTGAACAACAGTCTAGGTTCGAGGGGGCTGGAACTTGATGTTCCTTATGGAATTTGGAAAAGTGATCAAATAGGAAGTTGTAGTAGACATTCTCACCTTTCCAAAATGCCATATTTGGTTAGATTCCGATAAGTGGTGCAAAAGTTATGGCTGTTACAAAATAGAGCAGCTAGCTCGGATGAGAGTGCTCACTATTTTGCTTGTTTGTCGTTTTTGAGCCTCTTACTTGCGGAATCAGAGGAAGTGACCAACTGGGAAGTTATATTAGAAGTTCTCACCTTTCCAAATTGCCTTATTTGGTTAGATTTCGATAATCGGAGTAGGAGTTATGGCCTTTACAAAACACAGCAGTCAGCTTGGGCTGAAGTGCTCGCTGTTTTAATTGTTTGTTGTTTTTGAGTCTTTTACTTAATGAATTTGGGACTAGAGAGTTGTAGTAGAGTCTCTAACATTTCCAAAATGGCCTATTTGGTTAGATTCCGATAAGCGAAGTAGACGCTATGGCCCTTACAAAACACAACAGGCAGGTTGGGCTAAAGTGCTCGTTGTTTTGGTTGTTTGTTGTTTTTGAGTCTTTTACTTAATGAATTTGGGAAAGTCATCAACTAGAGAGTTGTAGTAGATTATCTAAACTTTACAAAATGGCCTATTTGGTTAGATTCCGATAAGCAGAGTAGGAGTTATGGCCTTAACAAAACACAGCAGCCAGGTTGGGCTGAAGTTCTCGTTGTTTTGATTGTTTGTTGTTTTTGAGTCTTTTACTTAGTAAATTTGGGAAAGTCATAGAGAGTTGTAGCAGAGTCTCTCACCTTTCCAAAATAGCCTATTTGGTTAGATTCCGATAAGCAGAGTAGGAGTTATGGCCTTTACAAAACACAGCAGCCAGGTTGGGCTGAAGTGCTCGCTGTTTTGGTTGGTTGTTTTTTTGAGTCTTTTACTTAATGAATTTGGGCAACTAGAGAGTTGTAGTAGAGTCTCTCACCTTTCCAAAATAACCTATTTAGTTAGATTCCGATGAGCAGAGTAGGAGTTATGGCCTTTACAAAACACAGCAGCCAGGTAGGGCTGAAGTGCTCACTGTTTTGGTTATTTGTTGTTTTTGAGTCTTTTACTTAATGAATTTGGAAAAGTCATCAACTAGAGAGTTGTAGTAGAGTCTCTCACCTTTCCAAATTGGCCCATTTGGTTAGATTCCGATAAGCAGAGTAGGAGTTATGCCCTTTGCAAAACACAGCAGCCAGGTTGGGCTGAAGTGCTCACTGTTTTGGTTGTTTGTTATTTTTGAGTCTTTTACTTAATGAATTTGGGAAAGTCATCAACTAGAGAGTTGTAGTAGAGTCTCTCACCTTTCCAAATTGTCCAGTTTTGTTAGATTCCGACAAGTAGAACGAAAGTTACAAGCTCTCAAAGTTTCAGCTTTGCGGTAGCTTGGCTGTCATTGTTAGTTCTTGCGTCTGTTTAAGGGAAGGTAGATTGAATTCCATAAGGAATCTGAAAAATATTAAAATAGAGAGTTGTAAAAGATGTTCCCACCTTTCTAAATTTTATGATTTGGTTAGATTCCGATAAGTAGAGCAAAAGTTACAAGCTGTAGAAGTTTCCGCTTTTTGTTGAAAATCCGCAGTTTAGTTAACTGTTTGCGTATCTTCGAGGGTCAGGAATTTGGAATTCTTTACGGAATCTGAGAAAGTGGTCAACTAGGAAGTTGTAGTAGATGTTCCCACCTTTCCAAATTGTCCAACTTCGTTAGATTCCGACTAGTAGAGCAAATGTTACAATCCTTAGAAGTTTCAGCCTTGTTGTGGAATTCTGCTGTTTTGCTTAATTTTTGCATGTGTTCAGAGGACGGTGGATTGAATTCCATAAGGAATTTGGAAAAGTGTTCAACTAGAGAGTTGTAGTATACGTTCCCACCTTTCCAGAAAGTATGATTTGGTTAAATTCCGACAAGTAGAGTAAAAGTTACAAGCTGTAGAAGTTTCAACTTTGTGTTGAAATTATATGGTGGTTAACTGTTTGCGTGTGTTCGATGGGTAGGAATTTGGAATTCCTTACAGAATTTGAAAAAGTGTTCAACTAAAAATTGTGGTAGATGTTCTTACCTTTCTAAAAAGTCTATTTTTGTCGAATTCTGATAAGCGTAGCACTGGTTGCTTCTAGGGTGTCGGAAGATTTTTATGTTGCTTTTGGGTTTTTCTTTGGTAGTATGTCAATTTTAGACAGTTAGAAGATTCTTCTAACAGTCTAATTATAGAAGATCGAGTTTTGCTAGTAAGCACATTTTGTTACTTCTAGGTTGTTAGAATACCTGTATGGTTGTTTCTATATATTGTTTTGCTCATACGCAGCTTGCCTGTCTCGTATGTAGTTGTTGGTCTCATACGTAGCTTATTTGGCTTGTATGTAGTTGTTGGTCTCATATGCAGCTTATTTGGCTTGTATGTTTGTTGTTGTCTCATACGCAGCTCGCCTGGTTCATATGTAGTTGTTGGTTTCATACGTAGCTTGTTTAGCTCGTATGTATTTTTGTTTACTCGTATGTAGCTTATTAGCTAGTACGCCATTTTTTGTACTCGTTTAGGGTGATATCTTTTCCCTAGGGACCATCGACCATCAAGACGTGTATTTAGTTCACTCCTAACGGACTGTGGATGAGTCACTCCTTGTGTACCGTTAGATCTTAACCGGTGTTGGTTGATTGCGGACTGGAGCGTAGATGGAATCCAAGTTCAGGGTAGTAACATGTGAATACGTTCGTATTGCTGGGGTCTTGGATCGATAGGCCGTGAATAGGATCCTTAAAGATTCTGGGAAGTCTAGGTTGAGAGCCTAGTAGAATTATCTTGCGAAGTCTAACTTAAGACTTAGCATGTTGTGTAAGTTCTGTTGTCATACCTCATTATGTTTAGGGTTAGTGACATTATTAGGATAGTAACTTATGGCTATTACTACTTAACCTATATTTATTATCATTTTCTCGCCGAAGGGAAAGAGTTGGTATTAAGGGTGATACCTTACGATCCGACCTGTCCTATAGGCCGGCACTAGGTGGTGTTATTGGGTTGTACCCTTCTTATCAAAGGGATACGGTCTATGCCTTCTCCCGGGTTGGAAGCACGAGATCCGTATCTCGTCTATTAATTTTTGAAGTGCCATAATAAGGGCAGGCGGAGCTAGGGGATACACCCCAGGAACTCCGTCGTGTTCTATGCCAGGAAAGCGAACAGGCCATAGACTACGGCCTATGAGTTAGGGGGCCATAGGGGATGCTTCGAGCTAACCTGTGTTGCAGGAACTCCGAGGGTTCGTCGGGTTTTTGAGTGAGGTCTGGTACGTTGGGTAGTAGTGAAAAACGGGGACACCATGAGCTGACTGCGAACGGATGGATTAGACCGTTTCAAGGCAACCTCATCAGTCACGTTTCATCTTCAGAAATAAGTTGAGTACAAAAGTAGAATTCATGGCGCGGGTTCAAATCCCTATATATGAAGAAGCGGCTTGAGATGGGACGTATGTAGTATGGGATGCATACTGTTCCGGAGACTTGCTTGCATTAGAATAAGAGCATCCTTGCATTGGTTAATCTTGCATTTGAGTCGAAGTCATGGCATACACTAACACATCAATTATATATACATGTTTCTCTTTTTATCAATTTGTTTGCTTAAAGTTAAGAATCGCTGCTAGTCATCAGCCTTAAAGCGTCAGCATATGTACTGACGTCCCCACTTCTATAGCTACTGAATTGCAAAATTACAGGTACTGGATTCTAGAAGTACAGGTACATGATTTAGGAGGACTCAAGGTAAGAGAAGCAGGAGTCGATTTTATTTAAGTTTTCTGCTGTAATATATGTTGATTACTATTGTTTCTTTTGTAACAATTATTGTAATTTATTTATTTGTTTGAAGGCATCCAAGTGAAGTACCAAGTGTTGTTCTTTATTCAATGTACTCTGATGTAAATTGTTGAAAGTTGTAACACTTAGGATTGTAAAGGTATTATTGTAACACTGTTATAATGTATTGCAATTTTGTAACATTCGGACTTGTAATATATTTGTGTTGAATAAAAAGTTTTTAAATTTTCCTGTTTTTTTTCTTCTTCTGTGTATTGTGGCTAATTGAAGGAAAGATTCTGGCCTATGTCACGGTTTCCCAGTGTATGGAAATCAGGACGTTACAGAGTGGTATCAGAGCCGACTTCAATTTGCAGTCCAACACAGTAGGAAAATTAAACTTGGATGCCTTTTAGGAGTCGAGTTTTAGCTAGTTATAGATAGTTATAATTCATATTGTTGTTTTTTTCAACTTATGTTTTATAATTTTTCTATATCTAGGCTAATTCCAGTATATATGTGTTTTAAGGATGGTGTTCGAGGATATCCTAACCGAGGATGTGTTGATAGAAGCAATTAAGCCAATCTCGATGGATTACCCGATGATCTTGAGCGAGGAGCAGAAGGAGATTTTACCACCGCAGAGGCTAAGTATGGATCAACTCGTGACGGCGGCGGCAAGCATATATGGAGAAATGATGAAGCTGAGGAAGTACGTAACCAGGAAAGATCATCAAGCTACGCTACTGAGAGATGCTTGCAGAGCTACATTAGCAGGCCTGGCAAAGGAGCAGGGACACAATAATTCCAGATTGCCACTACTACAGCATGAATGGGAGCAAGTCTTGGACACCACCAAGGTTGTAGTATGCCATTCCTGTGGGAGAACGGGGCACGAGAAATCAGTCTGTCCGTGACTACAAGGAAAAAGGTCTGCACCAGCGTCAGGGTTAGAGAACCAAGGTCAGAAGCAGAAAACTCAGAAAATGAGGGGCAAACTTGGAGGCGCTAATCCAGAAAGTTGTTTTCGATGTGGGGAGCATGGTCATTTCAGGAGCCAGTGTCCGAGGAAAAACTCCCAGGTGGAGACCTGTACATGTTACAATTGTGGGGAGATTGGTCATGTTAGGCCGAACTGTCCCTAGCTTCATAAAAATGACGGCAGATCAACCCCGAAGATGAACAATAAAGGAAAGGAACCTTTTCACCAAGGGTAGAAGTTTGCACTTACTGAAGGCAAGCTGAAGAAGGCAGGAGAGCCAGTACCAGTATGTGCATATGGAGTTGCAACTAAGTTTAAAAAGTTGTATTTTGAATTTTATTTAGACTGAAGAAGTAATATATGATGTAACACTTTTTGTAACCGAATGGATTTATATATATATGGAATCCATACAACTGTTTTGTTCAATCGTGGTTCATCATAATCTTTTGTCTGAATTATTTTTTCAAGAATTGAGATGTGTGCAGGAGGCAACTCTAGATTTGGTTTTTGTTGATTACACCATCTAGAGCGTCAGCTTTGAGCAAATTATGGGAGAGAATCCTGGAAGTCAGGAGTGATGTTCGTAGGCCATGTCCTATTCTAAGGAGAGAGTGGCTAACGAAGTGCAAAAGATCGAGATAGGTAAAGAATCAGCCTCAGCCAAAGATCGTGAAGAAAGTAAGAAGCTAGATGATGAGATCAAGCAAGCCAGTATTGGAGTGATTACTCAATATTAGAGCTCAGTTTTGGCACGATGGAAACTGCAAACCGAGTCTAAGTCAGCAAGTCAAAAGGCTTAGGCAAAAGATGCAAAGAATGAAGCACTGAAGGGGCAAGTTGATGAAGGAAAATATCAGAATATTAGTATGGACTTCATCATAGGATTACCCAGAAGTTCGAAAATGTATGACTCAATTTGGGTTATTTGGGATCCGGTTGACGAAGTTTGCACATTTTCTTCCGATAAAGATGACTTAGTCGCTAGAGAAATTAGCGGAAGTCCACATTGAAGGAATAAGGAAGCGACATGGAGTGCCAGCGTCAGTGGCTCTGACCAAGATTCGAGAGTTACGTCTCGACTTTGGCAGATTCTTCAGGTAGTTTTGGGATCGAGGTCGGGTTCTTTGGAGAACAAGTTCATAGATGAGCCACTTGGAAGCCAGAAAGCCGTATAAGCTTTCTTTCCCCGAGTTATTTAGTGTTTGGATATTTTTTTCTTCTCCTGACTAAACGTAGTTCTGAGGACAGAACTATTCTAAGGAGGGAGTATTGTAATATCCCGGACGGATATTATATTTATATAATTATTATTTTTGAAGTTAAAATATTTTTATGAAAATTTCTTGGTTTTTCAAATAAAAAGTTATCTGGATATATATACTAGTAAGTATATATATGTATTGTATCAGTTTTGTGCACTTGTACAAAATCTCGTGTTTTTGAGAAAATGTCTGGAAAATCCCAAGCAGATATTAAAAACTATTATTTTATTATGTTTATTTTCAGGAATGAAATATTTTTGGTGGATATTACCCGATTTTGTTAATAAACATTATCTTTGTATATATACTAGTCGGTATATGACTGTTTTCATGCTGTTTTCTTAACTTTGAATACAATCTTCTGATTTCTGACTGAGTGTGTATTCTGGATTCAATCTATTTTGAGACTTAATTTTGTGAGATACCATATGAATTATATATATTTACTAGATTTGGCCGGGAGTCTATTTTTCAGATTCTTTGACGGATCCAGATTTGCATATTTGTAGCAACAGGAATCCCTGTTTTAGTGCAGTACTGTCTTACTGTCCTGAACTAAAATTCACGTTGTTCTAATCTTTTAGTGTTGTCTTTCACCTGTATATGTTTATTCTTCATCCTGTATTTGTGACTTGATTATGCCATGTTATTCTTGTCATGTTTTATACATGCACATGCCTGTTTGATAATAATAATAAATAACTAAGCCGGGGTTTAAGGAAAATATCTAATAATGGATAATACAGAAACGTGTACTCGGAAGGGGATCCACAAATCCTACGTGATGACTTGATATATGATACTTGACACGTGATTACTTGACACTTGCACGCTTGACACGTGATTACTTGCCACTTACACAACTTGACACGTGATACACGATACATGATACATGATACTTGGAGCTTGGAGCTCGATTACTTGATACTTGTCCCTGAGTACACTGTCCTCTATGGTCCACTATGAAATTTAAAATGAACCTGTTTGAATGTAGCAACCATGTAGTAGAAACCGGATGCATGAAGTTCTAGCTAGATAGTAATAACTACAAGACTTGACCATGACACGTGAACATGATACTTGATTACATGATACATGATACATGATACATGATACATGATACTTGATACTTGATACTTGACACTTGGTACTTGTTTACTTGCTACTTGACACTTGTTACTTATTTACATGATACTTGCTCACTTGACACTTGATACATGCTGCTTACACTTGTTTACCTTTCCATGCTAGCTGTTTTATTTTGTTACCATGCCTATTCCATGTTATTTGTTATCTTTTCCATGTACTTGTATCCTGCACTACAAGCGGTCCATAACTTGCATTGACGGGAGTTTGTTTTTCTCCTTTCCTTTTTTCTTCAATTTATTTAATTGCAGACCAGGATGATCAACTGCCAGATGGAGTTGGTGATATGAGATATTAGTGCTGGATTTTGCTATTATTATTCTTGCTACTTATTTTGAACAAATGTATCTTGTACTTGGATTTATTTGTATTTGGGCATTATGACCCAGGATATTTGACTTATTCAGATCTGGATTATTTGAGATCAATATATATTTGGTTTTAAGTATTCTTGTTGGTTTTGACTCATATATGCATGCTTGGTTGATTTCTTTTGCTTCCGACTCTGATTATTCTTGTGAGATATTGTAAAAATTCCGAACAACTTATGGATGATGAAAATCATTCGCTAGGTTTAGTCACGTATCCGCATTCCGTATTCTCTTTTGGGCAGCGGGGCGTGACAATTGCGCTTAAGGACCTTCCAGAGCCATTTCCCAAGAAGAACCAAATTCTGATGCCTCAAATTAATAATGCCCAAACCACCTACTCTTTGGACTTGCACACCCGATGCCAATTACATAAGTGTTTACCAATTGAGAAGGAATCAGACCCAGACCATAAGAAGTGATGCCTGATCTGATCAATATGTTTGACAACCTAAGAGGGAACAAAGAAGAACGACATCTTATAGAGAGGGATAGAGGAGATGACTGAATTAACTAGAGTGAGTCTACCGCCTCTAGACATTTGACGACCTAACCATGTAATGCCCCTGCCCCTAGCTCAGACAATTTATACAATTTAGAAGACAAATTAGATACTATGTAGTACAACTGCCCACCACAGGCTACCTCTCAAAAGGTGGTTAACCGGATTGGTGACTCTTGATCATAGGCAAAGTTATTTTTTATTAATTAATTTTTGTTCAACTCCCAATATGGGACTATTTCCGATCACAACTGACCTTTTTTTTCTCTCTCTTGTGGGAGCAAGCACAGCATGCAACGTGGGGGATCCCACGCCACATTAGTAGCATGCTGCCCCTTACTTGCACGAGGCCCCATCCCATGGGCTGACATCAGCCGAAAGCAACAGAGCAGCATACTTGCTCTGTTGTCTCCTTCATCTGTGGGACCCCCCACCATCCAATTAATTTCCATGGGTTGCTCCTATAGGAAACCCCTATAGGCCACCCTCTAATTCTCTTATATTATATATCATATATATATATTTACTCCTTGAAAATTACGGAGTGTAACAGACCAAGTGCCGATTCTAGACTTGACCCGGTCAATCATTGGCAACCAATCCTCTTTAATAAGGGACCCCTAACGAAGGGAATTCCTAAGGTAGTTCATCAGGAAGGAACCAGAAGAACAGTTAAAAAAGTTTACCAACTCAGTCTGCCTATAATCTGGCCCACCGAGTCAGATCACAGAAGATTTATTGAAACTAATCAACAAGCTTGACATGCTTTTGAATAGTTATAATAGGAATTTAAGATTACGAAGCGACGAACCATGGGGTTTAGGAACAGAATAGTGTCGCCAGTATATTGAAGATTAAGAAGCCCCTTGAACCCACTGAAGCTACATAAACCCTGGATGATGGCATCACCCTCTCTAATGAGCATCCGACTGAAAACATCAGCCACAAGAACAAAAAGTACTGAGAAAATCGAGTCTCCTTGTCTAAGACCTCTCTTACACTTAAATTTATTACCTTCGGCACCATTAATAATCACGGAAGATGTACCCGCAAAAAGGCTAGATTTAATCCAGGCGATCCATTTAGGGCCAAAACCACGATGTAAAAGAACGTCAAAAAGGAAGGACCAACTAACTTTATCATAAGCTTTTTTTGAATCAATCTAAATTAATATCCCTTCAGATTTGGAACCATGACAACCTAAAATAATCTCTTGAGAACAAGCCACAATGTCCAAAGTAAACCGATCTTTCACAAAGGCAGATGAGCCATCAATGAGAGAAGAAATAACATAACTAAGTCTATTGGCCGACACTTTCATGATGATTTTAAACATAACAATAAAAAGGCTAATGATATGGGTCGGATGACGTGGCACCTCCTGGGCCACAGGATCCCCTCAAAAGGCGTTCACCCCTGATCATCAAATCTGCCACATCAGCCCTAAACCACTTGGGCTTCCACCACGTCAGGTCCACGGACAACCGGGTCCAGATTCGGCCCCAAACGGGTTCAGACCCGGTTGGCTTTGCCTATAAATACCAGGCCCTCTAGCCCTTCAAAAGGTAATCAAAAATCAATACTCACTCTCTCCCCTCTCAAACCCTAGTTACTGTTACTCTTTAGTGACTGACTAGACCGTTGGAGGGCCTGCCACCAGGACCAACTCCGGTATTTTTAGGCCGAGTGCAGGTACACGAGACCCCCGAATCCGAGCCTCTAGATATGAGTCGAGCATCCGACCTCCGCCTCAATCCTGCCTACCTTCGATCGGGTCCCTCGGCTGAGGGTCGGGCACACCATCTAGTACCGAAGCTTCCACAAAAATACAAATTGAGAAGAACTCTGTAACGCCCCAATTTTCGGTAACTAGAAAACCGTGACATAAGCCAGAATCTTTTCCCACAATACACAGAAAAATAGGAAAATTTAAAACTTTTTATTCAACACAAATGTATTATAAATCCGAATGTTACAAAATTGCAATACATTACAACAGTATTACAATAATACCTTTACAATTCCGAGTGTTACAACTTTCAACATATTACATTAGAGTACAATGAATAAAGAACAACACTTGGTATTCCACTTGGATGCTTTCCAACAAATAAATAATTTGCAACAATTATTACAAATGAAATTACAATATATTTACAGCGGAAATTTTAATGAAATCGACTCATTACTCTCTCGCCTTGAGTCCTCCTGAATCCTGTACCTGTACCTGTACATGTACATGTACTTTTGTAATCCAGTACCTGTTGAAGTGGGGACGTCAGTATTCACTGACGTTTTAAGGCTGATAACTAGCAGCGGATCTCAACTATAGCAAACAGATCGATGAAAAGAGAAACATGTCTAAATATTTGATGTGTCAGTGTATGTTATGACTTAGACTCTAATGTAAGATTACTAATGCAAGGATGCTCTTATTCTAATGCAAGCAAGTCTCCGGAATAGTATGCATCCCATACTACATACGCCCCATTTCAAGCCGTTTTTCCATA
Source organism: Hemerocallis citrina (assembly GCA_017893485.1). Lineage (NCBI taxonomy): Eukaryota > Viridiplantae > Streptophyta > Magnoliopsida > Asparagales > Asphodelaceae > Hemerocallis > Hemerocallis citrina. The sequence goes on from CM030358.1 coordinate 249,091,502, forward strand.
TATAGGGATTTGAACCCACGTTATGAACTCTACTTTGTACACAATCCTGTTCCTGATAATACAACGTGACTAGTGAGCTTGCAGTAGGGTCAAGTCCCACCAATGCAGTATGCTTATGGTATCTCTGTTTGCCATTACTACCAGGCGTACCAGACCTCACTCAAAAACAAGGTTGTAGGTACGGTCTAGTTCCGTTATTGCAGTCACTATAGTGGTGATCGGGTTTGCCACTATTGCCCGGCGTACCGGACCTCATTCAAAAACCAAACGAACATAGGGTCTCGCAAGCACAGGGTAGCACAAAGCCTACCCTGTGGCATCCATAAGTCACGGTATTTCAGGAATTAACAGACGAGATATGCAACCCGTGCTCCCAACTCGTGAGAAGACACCGTACGTATCCCTTTGACGGGAAAGTACAACCCGATAACACCGCCTAGTGTCGGCCTATAGGACAGGTCGGATCATAAGGTATCACCCTTAACACCAACTCTTTCCCTTCGGCGAATGATGATAATAAGTAAGGGTTAAGTAGTAATAGCCATAAGTTACTACCCTAACGATGTCATTAACCCTGAACAATCCTAGGGATGACAATAGTACTACCATAATATGCTAGGTCTTAAGTTAGACTTAGCAAGATAACTCTACTAGGCTGCACGACCTAGACATACCAGAATCCCTAAGGATCTGGTTCATGGCCTATCGATCCAAGACCCCGATAATACGAATGTATTTGCATGCTACTACCCTGAACTTGGATTTCGTTATACTCCGGTCTGCGATCAACCTAACTTAAGATCTGACGGTACACGCAAGTGGCTCGTCCATAGTCCCTTAGGAGTAAGGTAAACACACGTCTTGATGGTCGATAGCCCTAGGACAATGATATCATCCTAGATGAGCACAACAAACTGCGTATTAGCTAAGAAGCTACATACGAGTGACCAAAAATACACACGAGCTAAACAAGCTACGTATGGGACAACTAGGGCTGCAATCGAGCCGAGCCGAGCCGAGCCGAATAACTTCAGGCTCGAGCTCGGCTTGTTTACGAAACGAGCTCATTTTTGAGCTCGAGCTGGGCTCGAGCTCGGTTCGAGCCGAGCTTTGACCGTATTCAAGCCGAATAGCTCGTGAGCTTAGCCTAAAAATAAAAAAAACCCAAGCTCGAGCTCGACTCGTTTACAAATCGAGCTCGGTTTTGAGCTCGAGCTCGGTTTGAGCCGAGCTTTGACCGAGCTTTGACCGAGCTCGAGCCGAATAGCTCGCGAATAGCTCAATTCGTTTGCAGCCCTAGGGACAACCAACTACATACGAGCCAGGCGAGCTGCGTATGAGACAACAACATACATACGAGCCAAATAAGCTACGTATGAGTCCAACAGCTACATATGGGTCAGGCGAGCTGCGTATGAGACAACAACATACATACGAGCAAAATAAGCTATGTATGAGTCCAACAGCTATATACGGGCCAGTCGAGCCGCGTATGAGCAAAACCACTCTTAAATACAACCATACAGGTAATCAACCTAGAAGAAACCAAACGTGGTTACTAGCAAAACTTGATCTTCTACAATTATAAGCAATAGAAGAATCTACAAACAATCTAAAATAGGCATTCAACAATGAGAAGTCCAAATGCGACATAAAAAGCCTTTCGACAGCCTAGAAGCAACCAGTGCTACGCTTATCGGATTTTAACAGAAATATACTTTTTAGAAAGGTAAGAATAACTATCAAAACTCTCTAGTGGAATACTATTTCAGATTCTGTAAGGAATCCAAAATCCGGTCCATCGAACACATGCAAACAGTTTAACCCAACTGCAGATTTTCAACAAAAGGTTGAAACTTTGCAAGCTGGTAACTTTTGCTCCACTCGTCGGAATCTAACAAAACTGGACAATTTGAAAAGGTGGGAACATCTACTAAAACTTTCCAGTTGACCAGTTGCTCAGATTCCGTAAGAAAATCCAAATTCCTATCCGTTGAACATACGCAAACAGTTACCAAACTACCGATTTTCAACAAAAAGTCGAAACTTCCGTAACTTGTAACTTTTGCTCCATTTATCGGAATCTAACAAAACTGGACAATTTGGAATGTGGGAACATCTACTAAAACTTCTCAGTTGACCAGTTGCTCAGATTCCGCAAGGAAATCCAAATTCCTACCCGTCGAACATACGCAAACAGTTACCAAGCTACCGATTTTCAACAAAAAGTCGAAACTTCCGTAACTTATAACTTTCGCTCCACTTATCGGAATCTAACGAAACTGGACAATTTGAAAAGGTGGGAACATCTACTAAAACTTTTCAGTTGACCAATTGCTCAGATTCCGCAAGGAAATCCAAATTCCTAACCCTCAAACATACGCAAATAATTACCAAACTACCAATTTTCAACAAAAAGTTAAAACTTCCGTAGCTTGTATCTTTTGCTCTACTTGTCGGAATCTAACAAAACTGGACAATTTGAAAATTGGGGAACATATACTAAAATTTTCCAGTTGACCAGTCGCTCAGATTCCGAAAGAAAATCCAAATATCTACCCATCGAACATGCGCAAACAGTAACAAGGACAACACTTAACCACAGACAGCCGAAAACTTTCAAACCCCATAACTTCTACTCCGCTTATCAGAATTTCACCCAAGAGGTCAATTCGGAAAGGGGAGAGTCTCTACTACAACTCTTTAGTTGGCCCGAACCTCAGATTCTATAGGTAAGACACTCTAAAATCTCAAAGAAGCAAAATAGCAAGAACCCAGTCAAGACAGCCAGTTGCTGTACTTTGTAAACGACATAACTCCTACTCCGCTTATCAGAATTTAACCCGAGAGGTCAATTCGGAAAGGGGAGAGACTTTACTACAACTTCCTAGTTTGTCTGAACCTCAAATTCAACCAGTAAAACCCTAATAAATGCCAAACAAACACAACAGAAAGCAACTTGTCAAACAGCTAGTTGCTGTATTTTTCCAAGACCATAACTCCTATTCCGCTTATCGGAATTTAACCCGAGAGGTCAATTCGGAAAGGGGAGAGTGTATACTACAACTATCTAGTTGGTCCGAACCTCAGATTCAACCAGTAAAATACTCTAAAACTACAAGGAAGTCAACCAGACACAATTTCAATCTGCCGAAATGCACAGCCAGCTAAAAACTTTCAAAGCCCGTAACTTCTACTCCACTTATCAGAATTTAAACTGAGAGGTCAATTCGGAAAGGGGAGAGTCTCTACTACAACTTCCTAGTTGGTCCGAACCTCGAATTCTACAAGTAAAACACTCAAAAACCCCAAAGAAGCAAAACAGCAAGAACTCAGTCAAGACAGCCAGTTGTTGTACCTTGGAAACGGCATAACTCCTAATCCGCTTATCGAAATTTAACCCGAGAGATCAATTCGGAAAGGGGAGAATGTCTACTACAACTCTCTAGTTGATCCGAACCTCAGATGCTACATGTAAGATACTCTAAAACCTCAAAGAAGCAAAATAGCAAGAGTCCGGTAAAGACAGCCAGTAGATGTACTTTACAAACGGCATAACTCCTACTCCGCTTATCAGATCTTAGGCCGATAGGCCAATTCGAAAAGGGGAGAATGTCTACTATAAATTCTCTAATGGGTCGGCTACTCAGATTCATCAAGTACGACCCTTAAAAACTACGAAGAAATGAAACAATAGGCACTCAGTCAGACAGCTTTTTGCTGTATTTTCGAAAGGCCATAACTCCTATTCTGCTTATCAGAAATTAGCCTGAGAGGCCAATTCAGAAAGGGGAGGATGTCTACTAAAACTCTCTTTAGGGTCTCCTCCTCAGATTCAACCATTAAGCCACTCAAAAGTATCAAGTAACCAAAACAGCAACTTTCAGCCGGACAACTAGTTGCTGTTTTTTGTAACGGTCATAACTTGTGCGTCTCTTATCGGATTTTAACCCGAGAGCCCAATTTGGAAAGGGGAGGATGTCTACTAAAACTTCTCTACTGGGTATCCACCTCAGATTCCGTAAGGAAGACCAATTCCCAGCCCCCTGGACTCACTGCGACACAATCCCCAAAACAGTGAGTCCACTGTTTTGGCTCAAATCTCGCTGTTTTAGGGAAACGGTTCGTTTCGCCCATCTAACCAACTCATAAAAATCCTAAAAAATTATAGCATACTAATAACACATAGGAGAACCTCCCACATAAATTTCATATCAAGATTCCACCGTTTATATGGTTAATTAAAATAAACCCTACAACCCTGAAAACCAATTCTTTATGCCTCTATTTTGTGTTCTACCACTTCAAATTTTACATGCTTTTTAATCTAACCCCCATGCACATTTAATTAACTCCATAAAACAATATACAACGAGAATAATAACCCTAATACCTAAAAAACCCATGAGATGAGAAACCCCCACCTTAGAGTGTGTAGGAAGGACGTGCTTCTCTTTCTCCTTGCTCCATCTTCTTGATCCCCTTCAAGAACACACCAAGAACACCTTCATGGAGAAAAGAAACCCATGAAAACAACCCACTTTCTCCTTTCTTTTGATTCACTCTTTTTTTTTTCAACTGAAACAAGTGGAAGTAGAAGGAGAGAAAGAGAATGAGAATGAGTGAGATGAAATGGGAATGGGGAAACACAAAAATGCAAAGGGCTTTGCCCTTGAGAGGAGGCCGGCCAAATGGGAGGGGGGGGGGGGGGGGGGGCTTGGGATGTTTTTATGAAGGGGTGAAGGGTTTATGTGGTTAGAATTGAAGCCATTTGTCAATTTGTTCATGGCTTGAACAATTGATAAATTGATTTGCAATTATATATTGCAATCACCCCCCTAACTCATCCTAACCCTCCATCTCATCATGATGGATCAAAAATAAAATATAATTTTCCAATTCACATACTACATAATTTGTTCAAACACCCGAAATTGATACAATTCGATTTCGTACGTATATTTGACTATACAAATATTTTTCATTAGTGAAAATGAATAAATCTGTACAAAAATAATTTAATTCTGAGAAAATAAAATAAAATAATTTTGTTACTGACTCAGAAGATTCTAGTATCAATTTGATACAAAACAGTTGTATACCGACTAGTACATATACATATATAATGTTTATTAACAAAACCGGGTGATGTCCTGTAATGTCCCGATTTTCATTTATGAAAGTTATTTAATTTTGCACGTAGTGTGCACGTGCAATATTTTTTTATAGTATTAAATTTTATGATTATTTTCTTCATGATGAGTATATGTATATATATTTGTGCTCCTAAATTATTTTTTATATAAAGACCTTTTTCAACTAAACAAAAGCCTTTCTTTTTAAAGCCCAAATTTAATTTATTTATTATCTTTTTATAATTATTATTTTGGCCCATGAACTAAAGCCCATGAGCTATTTTTATTTTAAATACAACTTGTAATGTAGAATACATTTTAAAGATTATTTTTATGTAAAATATAATGTACAATTTTTAAAAGGAGACAAGTAGCATGCACGTGCATTGCACGTACACGTGCAAATGCACACATGTGAGGCCGGTTTTGACATTGGAGGGAAAAGAAATTTCAAATGGAGTCATGAGTGGTAGTTACTTGATCATGGTTGGTTATTGTAACTCCTCCTTGAATCTTAGCCTTTTGTTTCTAACTCCTAGTTTAATCCTAGCCTTCCATTTACCCAAATTTTTAGTATAAATACACCCCCCTAGCCTAGTTATTTTGTACTAATTAATTCTCCAAGACCTATAGTTTAAAATACATTATTAGTAGTCTAGTAAGTGAGTTGAAAGATTGAGAGTTGTGTGTGGGAGTCTTGCTTGCATCAACAAGGAGAGGCCGGCATCAAGGGGAGGCTCGGGTTTGGCATTTTTGGGAGCTCGTGTGCGCGTCGACGAGGAGGAGAAAGCACTTTTGGCAAGGACTTTTAGGAGGTGTTGCAATTTGACTTCTCTCCAATTAAGGTGGGTGATTTTCCATATTTCTAAGTAGGAAGCATGCTAGATTTGAATTGAAATAATGATGCATGGAAAAGATTAATAAGAGTACATTTTAATTGGAAAAATGGCTTATTAATTGATTGGAATGTTAATCAATGGCTTGTATGTGTTTCCATCATTTAATTTAAGTTGTGTGTAGATTAATTATAGCTATGGATGGTTTGAAGAAAAATTTCATGTTGTTCAGCCACGGAAGCAGACATGGAGCAGTTTCATGTTGTTCAGAATCGGAGGAACAACTGGCAGTCTGGAAAGAGGCCCGCAAATTCTGGGAATTTCAAGGGACAACCATCTGCACAAAGGTTCAAACCGACAGGGGCGAACGCTATTAGTGTGGTTGGAGGACCTGGAAACAATGTTGTGAGACCTCCTGCGGTAAATTGCTTCAACTGTGGTGAGACGGAACATTACCAATCTCAATGCCCCAAGCCACGGAATGGTAATCGCAATGTACCATTGCAGCAGACTGGGAAGAGATCGTACCAACCAGGGTGAGTATTTGCCTTGACCGAAGCTGATGCCGATGAGGTGGATCATGTCATCACTGGTACGAGGGCAGATGTTTAGAGGTTTTATGTTGTTTCTTTTTTCCGTTTATTTAGTGAACTGTTACGTAATGAGTGTGTATTATGTAATAGGGAAACTTTATTTAAATGGAATGAAAGCTGTTGTGTTGTTCGATACTGGATCCTCTCATACTTTTGTGTCTCCTAAATTTGCTAAAATGTTGGGAGTTGAACCGAAGATTTTTCCAGGCAAGATCTTAGCAGTAGCTACTCCATCAGGGAAAACTTTAACTACTGATCGGTATTATGTGGATTGCGAGATTGTGATTGGGGACAGAATCTTCGGAATTGATCTGATCGAGCTGACTATCTTGGGAGTCGATGTTATCATTGGCATTGATTGGATGTCGGTGTATAGTGCAGGCATCGAGTGTAAGACCAAGACAGTAACAGTGAAGGCTCCAGGTGGACCTGAAGTTACATTCCAAGAGAAGAAGAAATGTTCTAGGCTGGTAGCAGCTATCCGCAAGGAAGAAATTCCTGTGGAAGTGCAAGGGATTCCTGTGGTTCGGGACTATCCGACTGTGTTCTTGGATGATTTTCCTGGGTTACCCCCGCATCGTGATGTAGAGTTTAGCATCACTGTTCAACCGGAAAGTGCACCCATTTCTAAGGCACCGTATAGGATGGCTCCAGTGGAACAGGATGAGGTGAAACAGCAGATTGAAGAACTGTTGGAGAAAGGCTTTATTCAACCTAGTGCGTCACCTTGGGGAGCACCAGTGCTTTTGGTGAAGAAGAAGGATGGATCGATGAGAATGTGTATTGATTACCGAGAGATGAATAAGGTCACTATTCAGAATAAGTATCCTATTCCCCGAATTGATGACTTATTCGATCGTCTACAAGGAGCAGCTGTTTTCTCCAAAATCTTCAATCAGGATATCACCAAGTTCGAGTGAAAGCTGAAGATGTGCACAAAACTGCATTTAGAACTCGACATGGGCATTACAAATTCTTAGTTATGCCATTTGGAGTGATGAATGCACCCGCAATCTTCGTGGATTTGATGAACAGAGTTCTGAGGCCGTTCATTGATTCTTTCGTCATGGTGTTTATCGACGATATTCTCGTGTACTCCAAGTCAGAAGAGGAGCACACCGAGCATCTGGCAGCAGTTTTGAAGAAGCTGGAAGAGCAGGAGTTGTATGCCAAGCTATCCAAGTATGATTTTTGGAAATCTGAAGTGGCATTCCTAGGTCACATCCTTTATAAGGAGGGAGTGGCAACTGACCCTCAGAAGATAGAGGCAGTGAGAGATTGGACTGGGCCTACTACAGTAAAGGAAGTCAGAAGTTTCCTTGAAATGACTAGATACTACAGGAGATTCATTCAAGGTTATTCTCAGTTAGCTGTGCTGCTTACTAGTTTGACCAAGAAGAATGTGAACTTCAAGTGTAATGCCCCGATTTTTCTTTTAATGAAAATCATTTATTTGCACGTAGTGTGCACGTGCAATAATTTTTTGGTAAATATTTCCATCATGATGAGTGTAGATTTTTAAATATGTGTCTTTAATTATTTTTATACAAAGCCTTCTTTCAATTAGACCAAAAGCCCTTTTCTTAAAGCCCAAAAATTTAATTCATTTATTTTATTTTAAAAATCATTATTTTGGCCCACAAACTAAAGCCCATGAGTTAATTTATTTTTAAATACAACTTGTAATGTAGAATACAATTTAAAGTTTATTTTTATATAAAATTTAATGTACAAATTTTATGGAGACCAAGTTGCATACACGTGTATTGCACGTACACGTGCACCTTCCAAGCATTGGCCGGTTTTGGAGTTTGGAGGGAAACCAAAAATTTGAGTGGGATCATGGTGGTGGTGGTTACTTGATTATGGGTGGTTAGTATAACTCCTCCTTAAATCTAAGCCATTTGTTCCTAACTCCTACATCAATCTTAGCCATCCATTCTCCTATTTTTTTTTGTATACATACACTCCCCCCCCCCCCCCCCCCCCCATGGCTAGTTATTCTTATGCAAATTATTTTCTCCAAGACTATAGTTCAAAATACAATTATCTAGTAGTTAGTAAGTGAGTAAAAGATTGAGTTTGTGTGTGGGAAAAGTTGTGTTTGCATCAAGGAGAAGGAAGGCCGGCATCACAAGGGGAGGCTCTCAGTTTTGGTGTTCTTGAAGCTCGGGTGCGCGCATCTAGGAGGAGGACCGCTCACGTGGCAAGGACTTTCGTTTAGGAGGTTGCTAGTTGTTTTTCTCTCCAAATTAAGATGGGTAAATTTTCCCTATTTCTAAATAGGAATGCATGCTAGATCTAGTTAGAAAAATGATGCATGAAAATGATTAACAAGAGTGCACATTTAATTGGAAAAATGAGCTATAATTGATTGAATTGTTGATGTGCAATTGTATGTAGTTCTACTATTAAAATTCAAGTGGTGTGCGATATGATTATGACTATGGATTGTGTAAAGAAAACTTTGTTATTAGCATTAACAATTATATGCAAATTAATAGATTGACAATGTCGCCTTATGTGCTAAAATGGAAGTTTTGTTATGACGTTGTAACGAATGAATTAGGATGCAATTGTTATGTTTGTGAAATGAATAAGAGCAGAAAATTGATGTAGAGCTTAGTGAAATTAAAATGTCGAAAAAGAATGCATTAGTAGAAATATATCAAATTAAACAAATTGTATGGTAGAAATGTGTTAATTATTGGGGGAAAATATGTTTAATCATTAAGAAAAATTATTTTCTACAAACTAGAATATGATTCAATCAATCTGGAATTTTTACAGTAAAATTTTATAAGAGCAAAGTGAAATGAGGACTAATTGAACATCGAAACGTTTTAATAACAAAGAGAATTGATCTAAATGCATTTTGAGTTGTACCTTGACAACCTAAGCACGTAGCTCAAGTGGTCAGGACGGCTCTAATTGCTACAGTAGGCTCTCGGGTCTGAGGTTACTGGTTCGAACCCCGGGCTGCCATACTTTTATTTTCATTTTAAAAAATGTATAGAGCAGTGGCCGAGAGCATTTAACGCTCTCGCTCTGTCTTCTAAGCGCGAGTAGCACTCGGCCTAGCGGCTTGTGCCTTCGGTTGGTTTCCCTGTGGTCGCTGGTTCGATCTGTGGCCTCGGCTGTTGTTTATATTGTGGGAAAAAATATTTTTTTGGGTGTTTTAATGATCAAAAAATGTGGGAAAAAATATATTTATTATTTTAAAAATATGCAGAGTTTATGAAAAATAATTTGAGAATTATTTGCATGAAGTGGAGTATGTTTAGAGAATAAAAGTATAATTTAGAACTATAAGTTCTACACTTGCATTTGTATAAAGTTGTAAGTTGCAAAAGGCTTAAAGTGGAATATTAGAAAAGAAATACGAATAAAAAGGAACTATATGTAGTGATGTGAATTATTCTCAATGGAGAATGGTGTGACAATTCATGATGTATAAATATTCATCTTTGATTAAATAACTAGTGATGTGAATTATTCTCAATGGAGAATGGTGTGACAATTCATGATGTATAAATATTCATCTTTGATTAAATAACTAGTGATGTGAATTATTCTCAATGGAGAATGGTGTGACCATTTATGATGCATAAATATTCATCTTTGATTAAATAACTAGTGATGTGGTTTTTAATGTGAAAATAATATTTCATGAGTTGCATGATGAATAGTTGAATTTAATGTATAATTATGGACTATTGAACGATTTAGAAATCATGATTGGAAAAAAAATATTTTTGAGTATGACACATCAACATGTGAACTTATGAGTTAAAACACTCAACTTTAGAAATTGTGAATGGGAATTGAAACAAAAGAGTAGCTAAGTCTCCCCCGGCAATTGAAAAGAAATGAAATGAAATTTGAAATGAAAGACCAAGGTTGGTCATGTTTGAATGAATGAATAAGTCCGGTTTAGTGGAGAGGCTAACTCTAGTGTTTTGATTTTGTTCATGATTCTATATCATTAGAATTAAGGATCAGTTACATAGTGAAGACGTGATGAAAGTAAGAGAAAAACATTGAGTATGAGGGCCATTGGATCAGCGGCAAGAGCGTATCCCAGGATGTCCCATGATGAGTCAGGGCAAGGATACTGCTCCAGAGTATCGTCCCGGTGGCGACGCTCATGGGATGTTTGAAGACTACGAGTGGTGTCATGTCTATGGTAGGAGCTGAATTACCACAGGATGCCTGCATGATGAGTCATGTGTCAGTGCGTTGGGATTCCCTCCAGGGCGCCTAGATATGAGTTCGTAGGTCAGAAAACATTTAGGATACTTACCGTAGTTACAGTAGTAGATTAAGTCATAACGAGGGATTGAACCCTACAAAGATGAAGAAAGATTAAGGGTTTGCCCTCGGACCTATATAGTATGGGATGCATAGAATCCGAACAAGTGCACATTAGTGTCATGTAACATAAATAATTGCATTAAGAACTAAGTGCACAATCACAACACGACATCATTAGGGTATTCCCTTTAGTTTGATGTGTGACAAGTTTGTGTTTGTTAAATATGGAAAATAAGTTATACTATTTACGGCATAGAGAGGATGACCGTGTATAATGTTCGTCGGTTGAATAAACTGACGTACCCACAGTTTTGTATGCAGGATAAATGACATGATAAAGGTTAAAGAGGAACAGATGCTTAAAGATTATTCAACGTTGTTGTACATTTATTTAATTGTTGTAAATTTTACTTCCGGTGTGCAATGTAAAGTATAAAGTTTTATGTAAACTCTGATGTAAAGTGAAAAGTTCAAATTTCCTTGTAAAATTGTACTAAATGAAGTGGAAAGATCCTGTAGAACTCTCGAATTCAGTTGTATTTGGGATTCGGGGCGTTACAGAGTGGTATCAGAGCCACGCTTTCCACACTTGTACAAATTTATAAGGAACGACACCCTAGAAGTGGACATTAGAGTGTGTGTTGGGGTCTAGAGATTTAAATGTAAGTGACTTACATTTGTGTTGCTCTATGACTTATGCTTCTTCTTCTCAATTTCTAAGATGGCTGATCACTTCGACCCTGCTGGAGATGACGACTGGCATATCATCGAGGAAGAGTACCATCCTGGACAAGCAGATTCCGAGGAAGAGTACTATCCAGGACAAGCAAATTCTGACGGAGAAGAATGGCCTGAATCCCGAGAGATCACCCCACCTCCGGATTCATCTGATGACTCTTCTGACGAAGAAGAAGAACCAGTTCCAAATAGTCTTGTGACTTCTCTTCAGAGGCAGGTAGAAACACTGCGAGAGAGAGTCAGATTATTGGAGGGTCAATTGGCAAAGTGTAAGGACGACTTTGTAGTTCTCAGTCATCGTGTATGGGAACTCGAGAAGAGGAAGAATCTGACCGATGTACTGAAGGATGAAGTTGATGAACTACGGGGAGAACTTCGAGAAGCGAAGAGGAACCGTAGGAGTTAGACTATTGTAGCTTCTACTATTTTCATTCTGATGTTAAGAAATGTTTTTCAATTCGAATGTATAAAGTTTGGAATTCAATGAAATGCAAGTTGATTTAAAATTCATGTCTTATACTTCGAATTTAATGGATCTTTTGCATCAGAATATGTCTAGAAGAGGAGCTAGAAATGGTGAAGGTCTGGATCTGGAAACGGAACTTGCGAGAGTTTATCAGACGCTCAACGCCGTGGCTATGAACCAGAACCAAGGAAGGGGATCTGCGAATCCAGTGCCCGAAGCGATTAAACTCGTGGAATCGTTCAAACGAATGAAACCACCTGTATTCGAGGGAAAGTTAGACCCTGATGCGGCTGACAACTGGATTCGTCAAGTGAAGACAATCTTTGAAGTGCTGGAGACCCCTGAAGGCAGCATGGTCAAGTTGGCGACTCTGCAACTTGAGAAGGATGCGGCTGTTTGGTGGCAGTCGATGAAGAGGACCATGGGAGGCATAGTTCTTGGCTGGGAGAATTTTTGAAAAAATTCCGCAGTCACTATTTCCCCTCTGACGTCCAAGAGAAGAAAGCTATGGAATTTCTGTCACTACAACAAGGTGGCATGTCAGTAAGGGAGTACGAGACCAAGTTTACTCATCTCTCTAGGTATGCTCCTGAACTAGTGATGGATGAGGCTAAGAAGGCTCGTAAGTTCGAGCATGGATTGAGGCCGAGCTTGAGGTCCCGGATGATACCTCTTGGTATCAGAAGATTTGACAAGTTGGTCAAGAGAGCAGCAGTGACGGAAGCAGACATAGAACAGTTTCATGTTGTTCAGAACCGGAGGAACAACTGGCAGTCTGGAAAGAGACCCGCACATTCTGGGAACTTCAAGGGTCAACCATCTGCACAAAGGTTCAAACCGACAGGGGCGAACGCTATTAGTGGGGCTGGAAGACCTGAGAACAATGTGGTGAGACCTCCTGCGGTAACTTGCTTTAACTGTGGTGAGATGGGGCATTACAAATCTCAATGTCTCAAGCTACGGAATGGTAATAGCAATGCATCAACGCAGCAGACTGGAAAGAGACCGTACCAACCAGGGCAAGTATTTGTCTTGACAGAAGCTGATGCTGATGAAGTAGACCATGTCATCACTGGTACGGGGGCAGATGTTTAGAGGTTTTTGTCATTTCTTTTCCCGCTATTTAGTGAACTGTTACGTAATGAGTATGTATTATGTAACAGGAGAACTTTATCTTAATGGAATGAAAGCTATTGTGTTGTTCGATACGGGATCCTCTCATACTTTTGTGTCTCCTAAATTTGCTAAAGTGTTGGAAGTTGAACCAAAGATTTTTCCAGGAAAGATCTTAGCAGTAGCTACTCCATCAGGGAAAACTCTAACCACTGATCGGTATTATGCTGATTGCGAGATCGTAATTGGAGATCGAATCTTTGGGATTGATCTGATCGAGCTGACTATCTTGGGGGTTGATGTTATCATTGGCATTGATTGGATGTCGGTGTACAGTGCAAGCATCGAGTGTAAGACCAAGACGGTAACAGTGAAGGCTCCAGGTGGACCTCAAGCCACATTCCAAGGGAAGAAGAAGTGTTCTAGGCTGGTGGCAGCTATCCGCAAGGAAGAGACTCCTGTGGAAGTGCAAGGGATTCCTGTGATTCGGGACTATCCGACTGTGTTCTTGGATGATTTTCCTGGGTTACCCCCACATCGTGATGTAGAGTTCAGCATCACTGTTCAACCGGAAAGTGCATCCATTTCTAAGGCACCGTATAGGATGGCTCCAGTGGAACAGGATGTGGTGAAACGGCAGATTAAGGAACTGTTGGAGAAAGGCTTTATTCAACCTAGTGCGTCACCTTGGGGAGCACCAGTGCTTTTGGTAAAGAAGAAGGATGGATCGATGAGAATGTATATCGATTACCGAGAGCTGAATAAGGTCACTGTTCAGAATAAGTATCATATTCCTCGAATTGATGACTTGTTCGATCGTCTACAAGGAGCAGCTGTTTTCTCCAAAATAGATCTTCGATCAGGATATCACCAAGTTCGAGTGAAATCTGAAGATCTGCACAAAACTGCATTTAGAACTTGACATGGGCATTACGAATTCTTAGTTATGCCATTTGGAGTGACAAATGCACCCGCAATCTTCATGGATTTGATGAACAGAGTTCTGAGGCCGTTCATTGATTCTTTCGTCGTGGTGTTTATCGACGATATTCTCGTGTACTCCAATTCAGAGGAGGAGCACACCGAGCTTCTGGCAGCAGTTTTGAAGAAGCTGGAAGAGCAGGAGTTGTATGCTAAGTTATCCAAGTGTGATTTCTGGAAATCTGAAGTGGCATTCCTAGGTCACATCCTTTCTAAGGAGGGAGTGGCAACTAACCCTCAGAAGATAGAGGCAGTGAGAGATTGGGCTAGGCCTACTACAGTTAAGGAAGTCAGAAGTTTTCTTGGAATGACTGGATACTACCGGAGGTTCATTCAGGGTTATGCTCAGATAGCCGTGCCGCTTACTGGACTGACCAAGAAGAATGTGAACTTCAAGTGGACTGAGCAATGTGAGGCAAGTTTTCAGGAGTTGAAAGAGAAACTGACTACTGCACCTATTTTGGCTTTGCCTAGAGCAGGTGTTGAGTATGATGTTTATAGTGATGCTTCACATCGTGGGCTTGGTTATGTCTTAATGCAAGAAGGAAGAATAATCGCTTATGGGTCTAGGCAACTACGACCGCATGAGAAGAATTACCCGACTCATGATTTGGAGTTGGCTGCGATTATTTGCCTTGAAGCAATGGAGGCACTACGTGTACGGTGAGAAATTGAACATGTACACAGACCACAAGAGTTTGAAATACATATATCAGCAGAAGGATCTGAATTTGAGGCAGCGAAGATGGTTGGAAGTGCTTGAGGACATGCGACCTGAGATCAAGTATCATCCTGGGAAAGCTAATGTTGTTGCTGATGCACTTAGTCGCAAGAGCAGTTTAGCCAGTTTGATTACGACTCAGAAGCATCTGATTGAGGAATTGGACCGAGCAGGTATTGAAGTTGTCTTGCAAGGATTGGGAGCATCTTTAGCTCAGTTGAGGCTTCAGCCTACTTTAAATGGAAGGATCATTGCAAGTCAGGAGGTTGATGCTGATATCGGAGATAAAGGAGCAGGTTGGTGCTGGCAGGTTGCCCGGATTTCTAATCAAGGATGAGTGCTGTGGTTTGGAGAAAGGCTATGTGTTCCGAATCAGGCAGACCTGAAGGAAAGTATTCTTCAGGAGGCGCATGCTACTCTTTTGTCGGTACATCCTGGGAGTACTATGATGTACAAAGAAATCAAACAGCATTTCTGGTGGTCAGGTTTGAAGCGGGATGTGGCTGAATTTGTGGCGAAGTGTGAGGTTTGTCAGCAAGTCAAAGCCGAAAATCAGAGACCCGGAGGTCTATTATAGCCGTTACCTATTCTGGAATGGAAGTGGGATAACATCAGTATGGATTTCATTACGGGATTACCCAAGAGTCCTAAAGGCAGTGATGTGATTTGGGTTATAGTCGATCGACTAACCAAGTCCTGCTCACTTTTTGGTGATGAAACTCACTGCTTCGATGGACAAGTTGGCTGAGTTGTATGTTGGCAAGATCGTCAGGCTTCATGGTGTTCCGTCAACTATTGTGTCTGATCGAGATGCGTGGTTTACTTCGCATTTCTGGAGGAGTCTTCAGACAGCTTTGGGTACCAAGACAGATTTCAGCACTGCTTTTCATCCGCAAACCGATGGGCAGACCGAGAGATTCAACCGTATTCTTGAGGATATGCTTCGGTGTTGTGTACTAGACTTTAGAGGCAGTTGGGAAAGGCATTTACCTTTGGTAGAGTTTGCCTACAACAACAGTTTTCAGACCAGTATTGGGATGGCGCCGTACGAAGCTTTGTATGGCAGGAAGTGCAGGACACATGTTTGTTGGTTTGAAGTTGGGGAGCGTCAGTTGTTTGGTCCTGAGCTTGTGCAGCAAACCTCTGAAAAGATTGATCTGATCAGGAAAAGGTTGGTAGAAGCTCAGAGCAGGCAGAAAAGCTATGCAGACAATCGGAGAAGGGACCTTGAGTTTGAGGAAGGTGACTTCGTCTTTCTGAAAGTATCGCCCAGTAAAGGTGTGATTCGATTTGGCAAAGGCGGAAAGTTAGCCCCGAGGTTTATAGGCCCGTATAAGATATTGAAAATGATCGGGAAAACTGCTTACCGGCTTGAATTACCGGAAGAGTTATCTCAGGTGCACAATGTCTTTCATGTGTATATGCTGAGAGGTTATATTCCAGATCCGAGTCATCATTTGCCTGAAGTGCCGGAAGGTTTGTAGTTGGATCTCAATTACATCGAGTCTCCTGTCGAGATTGTTGATCGTCGAGAGAAAGTCTTGAGGAATAAGACGATACCGATGGTCAAGGTAGTCTGGAGGAACCATTTGGTTGAAGAGGCTACTTGGGAGTCTGAGGAGAGGATGTTGAAAGATTATCCTAAGCTTTTTGCTTGATTTGTATTTTTGTATTTTTTTCTTGTGCTTGTTGTGAATGTTTGTTTTCTCGCTCTTGACTGCAGTTCTGGGAACGGAACTATTCTAAGGAGGGAGTGTTGTAATGCCCCGATTTTTATTTATGAAAGTTATTTAATTTTGCACGTAGTGTGCACGTGCAATATTTTTTTATAGTATTAAATTTTATGATTATTTTCTTCATGATGAGTATATGTATATATATTTGTGCTCCTTAATTATTTTTTTTATAAAGACCTTTTTCAAATAAACAAAAGTCTTTCTTTTTAAAGCCCAAATTTAATTTATTTATTATCTTTTTATAATTATTATTTTGGCCCATGAACTAAAGTCCATGAGCTATTTTTATTTTAAATACAACTTGTAATGTAGAATACATTTTAAAGATTGTTTTTATGTAAAATATAATGTACAATTTTTAAATGGAGACAAGTTGCATGCACGTGCATTGCACGTACACGTGCAAATGCACACATGTGAGGCCAGTTTTGACATTGGAGGGAAAAGAAATTTCAAATGGAGTCATGGGTGGTGGTTACTTGATCATGGTTGGTTATTGTAACTCCTCCTTGAATCTTAGCCTTTTGTTTCTAACTCCTAGTTTAATCCTAGCCTTCCATTTACCCAAATTTTTAGTATAAATACCCCCCCCCCCCCCTAGCCTAGTTATTTTGTACTAATTAATTCTCCAAGACCTATAGTTTAAAATACATTATTAGTAGTCTAGTAAGTGAGTTGAAAGATTGAGAGTTGTGTGTGGGAGTCTTGCTTGCATCAACAAGGAGAGGCCGGCATCAAGGGGAGGCTCAGGTTTGGCATTTTTGGGAGCTCGTGTGCGCGTCGACGAGGAGGAGAAAGCACTTTTGGCAAGGACTTTTAGGAGGTGTTGCAATTTGACTTCTCTCCAATTAAGGTGGGTGATTTTCCGTATTTCTAACTAGGAAGCATGCTAGATTTGAATTGAAATAATGATGCATGGAAAAGATTAATAAGTGTACATTTTAATTGGAAAAACGGCTTATTAATTGATTGGAATGTTAATCAATGGCTTGTATGTGTTTCCATAATTTAATTTAAGTTGTGTGTAGATTAATTATAGCTATGGATGGTTTGAAGAAAAATTTATTATTTGCATCAAGAACTATAAGCAAAAATTAGTAGCTGACAAATGTAGTTTTGTATGCTTAAATGGACCTTCTGTGATAATATTGTGATGAATGACTAAAACTATAATTTGTGGGTTTGTGAAATGATTAAAAACAGAGAATTGATGTAGAGATTATTGAAATCAAAATTTGATAAGAAATGTCGAAAAAGAAATGTGTTAGTAGTAGCATATAAATTTAACCAAATTGTATGGAAAATATGTGTTAATTATTGGGAAAAAATTATTTTTTATACTGGAGTGTAAATTATGTTGGGAATAAGTAATCTGGAAATTTATAGAAAGTTTAGTAAAAGAAAAATTAAATGAGAGCTTCTTGAACATCGAAATGTCCTACTAAACAGAGAGAACTGATTTAATTAGAGTGCGAGTTGAACTATGACAACCTGAGCTTATAGCTCAAGTGGTCGGGAGGCTCTAAATCGCAACAGTGGGTGCGGGTTGTCTCACAGGTTGCTGGTTTGAATCCCGTTAGCACCATATAATTGTTTTGTATTTTTGAGAAGAATAATAGTGTTACAGCCGAGAGCATTTAAGGCTCTCGACCTCTTTTATACCGTTCGGCACATTCGGCCTAGTGGTCTGTGCCTGTGGCTTGGTTCCTTGTGGTTGTGGGTTCGAATAGTATTAAATTGGGGGGAAAAGTATTTTTTTGGGGATGTTTTTGATGATTAAAAATTATGAAAAAAAATATGATTATTATCCTAAAAATGTGTGGGACTTATGAAAAATAATTTGGTAGTTATCAAAATATAATATAGTATATTTTTGAGAACAAATGTATGAATAGAACTATGGTTCTACACTCATATTTTTCTGGCAGATGTACTTTGCAAAAGAATTCGAAATAAAGTGCTAGAATGGAAATATAATAAAGAAAATTATATGAAGTGATGTGATGTGAATTATTCTCATTGGAGAATAGTGTGAAAATTATGAAGTGTGAATATTCATTTTGACCATACAATTAGTGATGTGATTTTAATGTAAAGATGACATTTGATGAAATACATAAGGAATAATTGAATCCCATGTATGGTTATGGACTCATGAATAATTTAGAAATCATGATTGGAAAAGAGAAATATTATTGAGTATGAAAACTCAAATATATGAATTATGAATTGAAATTGAAAATTAGAGTGTAGCCAAAACTTACACCGGCAAGTGAAAGTGATGAGTAATTATGATTATTGAAATTGAAAAGACCAGGTTGGGTCATTGTGAAATGAAAGAAATAAGACCGGTAGTAGTGAGAGGGCTAACACTAAGAGATTGATTTTGTTCATGATTTCATTAAGTTTAAGGATCTAGTACATAGTGAAGAGGTGATGAAAGTGAGAGAAAAACACAAGTATGAGAGCTTCGAGTTTACGATGCGGGGGTGAGCCACAGAATGCTTGCTTGATGCGTCAAGACATGGCGTGGGCACTACTCAGAATGATTGGATCTTGGCGACGCTTGTGGGGTGTTTGGTGACTGCAAGAGGATCGTGTGCCATGAAGGAGGCTAAATTGCCACAGAATGCATGCTGGATGAGTCAAGACATGGCGTGGGATTCCCCTCCAGGTTTTCTGTACACGAGCTTGTACTCATAGATCATCTAGGATACTTACCGTAGTTACAGTAGTAGATTAAGTCATGACGAGGGATTGAACCCTACAAGATGAAGAACGATTAAGAGGCTTGCCCTCGGACCTATGTAGTATGGGATGCATAGAATCCGAACAAGTGTGCATTAGTGTCATATAATATAAATAACTGCATCAAGGACTAAGTGCACAATCACAACACGACATAAATAGGGTATTCCCTTTAGTTTGATATGTGACAAGTTTGTGTTTGTTAAATATGAAAAATCAGTTATACTATTTCCAGCATAGAGAGGATGGCCGTGTATAATGTTCGTCGGTTGAATAAACTGACGTACCCACAGTTTTGTATGCAGGATAAATGACATGATAAAGGTTAAAGAAGCACAGATACTTAGAGATTATTCAAATGTTGATATACATTTATTTAAATGTTGTAAATTTGCTTCTGCTGTAAAATGTAAAGTGTAAAGTTTTCATGTAAACTCTGATGTAAAGTGAAAAGTTTTAAATTCCTTGTAAAATTGTACGAAAGAAGTGTAAAGATCCTGTGGAATCTCGAATTCAGTGTATTTTGGAATTCGGGGCGTTACATGTCCACCAAAAATGTTTCAATTCTGGGAATAAATATAAATAATAATTTTTTGAATATCTGTCCGAAATTTTCCAGATATTTTTCTCAAAAATGCTCTTTTCAAGATTTTGTACAAGTGCACAAAATTGATACAATACTTGTATATACTTACTAATATATATATCCAGTTACTTTTTAAATGAGAAAACCAACTAATTTCAATTAAAAATATTTTAATTTAAAAATAATAATTATTCCAATATAATATCCGTCCGGGATATTACAATACTCCCTCCTTAGAATAGTTCTGTCCTCAGAACTACGTTAAGTCAGGAAAACAGATAAACATCCAAACACTAAATAACTCAGGGGAAAGAAAGCTTGTACGGCTTTTCGGCTCCCAAGAGGATCATCCACGAACTGGTTCTCCAAAAAACCCGACCTTGTTCCCAAAGTTGCCTGAAGAATCTGCCAAAGTCGAGACGTAACTCTCGAATCTTCATCAGAACCGCTGACGCTGGCACTCCATGTTGCTTCCTTATGCCTTCAATGTGGACTCCCGCTAATTTCTCTAGCGATTAAGTCATCTTTATTGGAGAAAATGTGTAGACTTGTCAATCGGATCCCTAATATCCCAACTTGAGTCAAACATTTCCGAACTTCTGATATTTTCCTTCATCATCTTGCCGTTTCGGTGCTTCGATCCCTGCATTTTCTGCCTAAGCCTTCTGACTTGCTTACTTAGACTTGGCAAGGGCGGATCCAGGGGGGCTAGGGTATGCTACAGCCCCCCCCCCCCAACATTTAACATTTGGTAGTATTTTTTTTTTTTGGTATAGTAGTGTGAATTTATGCTTCAGCCCCCCCCCCCCCCCCCCAAATTTTTTAAAGCCCACCCCAAATATATTTTAAAGCCCACCCCATATATATTTGAGCCTTCTATTTATTTTTTTGGGCCCACGCTCAACTCTATTCTATCTAGTATCTATAACAACTTTACTTCTCTAGTATCTATAACAACTTTATATATATTTTGCATGTTATCTTGTGCAAAAAAAAAATTCCAGCCCCCCTCACATTTCAATCCTGGATCCGCCCTCTTTGCAGCTTCCATCGTGCCAAAACTGAGCTTCAATCTTGAGTAATCACTTCACAACTGGCTTGCCTGATCTCATCGTCTGGCTTCTTACTTCTTTCCTCGGGCACTGGCTCATGAAATAACCATGCTCATCACATTGGAAACAACTTCCTGTCTTGGCACCTCCAAGCTTGCCCTCTATTTTCTGAGTCTTCTGCTCCTGACCTCGGTTCTCGAACCCTAATGTTGGTGCAGATCTTTTCCCTCGTTGTCATGGACAGACTGATTTCTCGTGCCCAGCCTCCTTACAGAAATGGCATACTACAACCTTGGAGGTCTCCTGGATTTGCTCCCATTCATGCTGTAGTCGTGCCAATCTGGAATTAAAGTATTCTTGCTCCTGTGCTAGGCCTGCTAGTGTAGCTCTGCAAGCATCTTTAAGTTGCTTAGCTTGACGTCCTTTCCTGGTCACGTACTTCTTCAGCTTCCTCATCTCCCGATGTATGCTGGCCGCCGCCACTGTGCGTTGATCCACACTTAGTCCATGCAGTGGACAAATCTCCTCCGGCTCCTCGCTCAAGATCATCGGATCATCCCTTGAAATCGGCTCACTCTCTTCTATCAGCACCTCCTCGGTTAGGATATCTTCGAATACCATTCATGTGTTTTAAGGATGGTAACACATATACTGGAGTTAGTCCAGATATAGAAAAATTATAAAACATAAGTTGAAAGAAACAACTATATGAATTATAATTATCTACAACTAGCTAAAACCCGACTCCTAAAAGGCATCCAAGTTTAATTTTTCCTACTGTGTTGGACTGTAAATTGAAGTCGGCTCTGATACCATTCTGTAACGCCCCGATTTCCGGTAACTGGAAAACCGTGATATAAGTCGAAATCTTTTCTTCAATCAGCCATAATGCACAGAAAAATAGAAAAATTTAAATTTTTTTATTCAACACAAATGTATTACAAATCCGAATGCTGCAAAATTGAAATACATTACAACAGTGTTACAATAATACCTTTACAATCCTAAGTGTTACAACTTTCAACATATTACATCAGAGTACAATGAATAAAGAACAACACTTGGTATTCCACTTGGATGTTTTTCAACAAATATATAATTTACAACAATTATTACCAATGAAATTATAATATATTTACAGCGGAAACTTTAATGAAATCGACTCCTTGCCCTCTCGCCTTGATTCCTCCTGAATCTTGTACCTATACCTGTACCTGTACTTATGGAATCCAGTACCTATTGAAGTTGGGATGTCAGTATTCACTAACACTTTAAGGCTGATAACTAGTAGCGGATCTCAACTATAGCAAACAGATTGATGAAAAAGGAAACGTGTATATATTTGATGTGTCAGTGTATGTTATGACTTAAACTCTAATGCAAGATTACTAATGCAAGGATGCTCTTATTCTAATGCAAGCAAGTCTCCGGAATAGTATGCATCCCATACTACATACGCCCCATTTCAAGCCGTTTTTCCATATATAGGAATTTGAACCCACGTTATGAATTCTACTTTGTATACAATCCTGTTCCTGATAATACAACGTGACTGGTGAGGTTGCAGGAGGGTCAAGTCTCACCAATGCAGTACGCTTATGGTGTCTCTGTTTGCCATTACTACCAGGCGTACCGGACCTCACTCAAAAACAAGGTTGTAGGTACGGTCTAGTTCCGTTATTGCAGTCACTATAGTGGTGATCGGGTTTGCCACTATTGCCCGGCATACCGGACCTCATTCAAAAACCAAACGAACATAGGGTCTCGCAAGCACAGGGTAGCACGAAGCCTACCCTGTGGCATCCATAAGTCACGGTATTTCAGGAATTAACAGACGAGATATGCAACCCGTGCTCTCAACTCGTGAGAAGACACCGTACGTATCCCTTTGACAGGAAAGTACAACCCGATAACACCGCCTAGTGTCGGCCTATAGGATAGGTCGGATCATAAGGTATCACCCTTAACACCAACTTTTTCCCTTCGGCAAATGATGATAATAGGTAATGGTTAAGTAGTAATAGCCATAAGTTACTACCCTAACGATGTCACTAACCCTGAACAATCCTAGGGATGACAATAGTACTACCACAATATGCTACGTCTTAAGTTAGACTTCGCAAGATAACTCTACTAGGCAGCTCGACCTAGACATACCAGGATCCTTAAGGATCTGGTTCATGACCTATCGATTCAAGACCCCAGCAATACGAACGTATTCGCATGCTACTACCCTGAACTTAGATTTCTTCATACTCCGGTCCGCGATCAACCTAACTCGGTTAAGATCTGACGGTACACGAGAGTGGCTCGTCCACAGTCCCTTAGGAGTAAGGTAAATACACGTCTTGATGGTCGATAGCCCAGGGCAATGATATCATCCTAGATGAGCACAACAAACTGCGTATTAGCTAAGAAGCTACATACGAGTGACCAAAAATACACACGAGCTAAACAAGCTACGTATGGGACCAACAACTACATACGAGCCAGGCGAGCTACGTATGAGACAACAACATACATACAAGCCAAATAAGCTACGTATGAAACCAACAGCTACATACGGGCCAGGCGAGCCGCGTATGAGACAACAACATACATACGAGCCAAATAAGCTACATATGAGACCACAGCTATATACGGGCCAGTGGAGCTGCGTATGAGCAAAACCATTCATAAAAACAACCGTACAGGTAATCAACCTAGAAGCAAACGTGATTACTAGCAAAACTTGATCTTCTATAATTAGAAGCAATAGAAGAATCTACAAACATTCTAAAATAGCCATTCTACCAATGAGAAGCCCAAATGCGACATAAAAAGCCTTCCGACTGCCTAGAAGCAACCAGTGCTATGCTTATCGAATTTTAACAGAAATATACTTTTTAGAAAGGTAAGAATAACTACCACAACTCGCTAGTGGAACACTATTTCAGATTCTGTAAGGAATCCAAAATCCGATCCATCGAACACATGCAAACAGTTTAACTCAACTGCAGATTTTCAACAAAAAGTTGAAACTTCGCAAGCTGGTAACTTTTGCTCCACTCGTTGGAATCTAACAAAACTGGACAATTTGAAAAGGTGGGAATATCTACTAAAACTTCCAGTTGACCAGTTGCTCAGATTCCACAAGGAAATCCAAATTCCTACCCGTCGAACGTACGCAAACAGTTACCAAACTACCAATTTTCAACAAAAAGTCGAAACTTCCGTTGCTTATAACTTTTGCTCCACTTGTCGGAATCTAACAAAATTGGACAATTTAAAAATTGGGGAACATATACTAAAACTTTCCAGTTGACCAGTCGGTGTCACGGGACGACTTCTTTTTCTCAAGTCAGGCCGTGCGCTACCTAGCTTACTCCTTAGATCGAGGGCTAAGTCAGGCTAATTGAGGGTTAAGAAGGCAGAGGATTGAAAAGAAGTGAGCAAAGTAAGATGGAAGAGAACTTTATTCTTCAAAGAGAACTTTACAAGAGTTGCTTGGATTTCCTTGGATTGTCTTGGATTCTTGGATGGTTGGAGCAAATGAGGCTCCTCCCTATTTATAGTGCTAGGATGATCCTTCTCCTCCCTAAGGGAAGGTTCTAGAGTACAAAGTTCTACTATGTACAAGAGTTTACTAGAATACTCTATAACTATGTACATTGTTCCACAAAGGTTCTAGGTCACACTAGAACGTGCCACATTGTCCTAGAGAACTCTAGGACGTTCTTAATCCTTCCGGGGCATTCCGTAGTGTTCCGGACTCCTCTTGAACAATCTGGATGCCTCTAGAACTTGTCCGTGACACCCTCCCCCACCTAAGCTCTTGACGTCCTCGTCAAGCCTTAGACTTGAATTCTTCAATCTTGTCGCGGAACTGCCATAGATCTTGTTCTCGCTCCCAACTAGACTCGCTTTCGGGTTGATCCTTCCACCGTACATAGTACTCGGTCCAGTTAGGCGTGCCCCTCTTGCGAACAACTCGATCGGCTAGGATCTCATCGACTTCCTTATCATATGAAACCACATTTGCTGGTGGAGCTCGATGAGATTCGTTCCTCCTTGGGTCCTCCTCGTCCCGACTATAAGGTTTGAGAAGGCTAACATGGAAGACTGGGTGGATCTTCAGGTGCGACGGCAAAGCTACCTTGTAGGATCTCGTGCCAACTTTTTCCACTACCTGGTACGGTCCTTCATATCTTCGTGTCAAGCCTTTGTGGACTTGGCGCGTAGACTTGAACATCTTTTGGGGTAACTTCACCATCACCTCGTCACCGACAATGAATTCCCTTGGCTGCCTTTTCACATCGGCCCATTTCTTCATCCGTTTGGCTGCCTTGGTCAAGTAGCTTCGGGCAATTTCTATCTCCTCGTTCCACCCTTTTGCAAACTTGTAAGCTGGCGGGCTTGAACCAATGTACCCCTTTGCTAGCTCTTGCGGTGTCATCGGCTGTTGTCCAGTGACTAGTTCAAAGGGACTCCTTCCCGTAGCCTCGCTCTTCTGCAGGTTATATGAAAACTGGGCCACGTCGAGCAACTTAGTCCAATCCCGCTGGTTGGCACTCACATAGTGCCGAAGGTATATCTCCAACAGATGGTTCACCCTCTCTGTCTGGCCATCGGTTTGAGGATGAAAACTTGTGGAGAAGTGGAGATCCGAGCCCATCAACTTGAAGAGTTCTCTCCAAAACTTGCCCGTGAAGCGTGGATCTCGATCACTTATGATGGTCCGAGGAAGTCCCCAATACTTAGCCACATGTTTGAAGAATAACCTTCCTGCTTCCTCGGCCGTGCAATCTCTCGGGGCTGGGATAAAGGTTCCATACTTAGAGAACCGATCCACTACAACCATTATGGAACCGCATCCCTCCGACAAAGGCAACGCTGAGATGAAGTCCATGGATATACTTTCCCATGGAAGCTCCGGTACGGGTAGGGGTTCCAACAACCCAGCTGGCTTATCTTGCTCCACCTTGTCTTGTTGGCATACAAGACAAGTCTTCACATAAGCTTCCACGTCGTTCTTCATGCTCGGCCAATAATAAGACCGCTCCACTAATGCCCGCGTACGGTGCGTGCCTGGATGTCCAGCCCACCTCGAATCATGGCACTCTTTCAAGACTTCCCTCCTCAAGTTGTCCCACTTAGGAACATAGAGGCGATCACCAACTGTGAGGAGAAGTCCATCATCCATCCAGAATTTGCGTGTCTTGCCCTCCTTAGCCATATTCACCACATTAACTGCTAAGGGGTCATGACTCAATCCCTCCTTGATGCGTTTGGCAAGGTCACACTCGACTTGGGCGATGGTCGCGAGCTCCGCCTTGCGACTTAATGCGTCGGCTACCACGTTGGTCTTACCCGGCTTATACTCCATCACATAGTCGAACTCGGCCAAGAAGTCTTGCCAACGTGCTTGTTTGGGGCTTAGCTTCTTCTGATTTTGGAAGTAGCTTGTAGCCACATTGTCAGTCTTGATCATAAACTGACTCCCCAACAAGTAATGCCTCCATACCCGAAGACAATGGATGATAGCCGTCATCTCCTTGTCGTGCACCGGGTACCTCCGTTCCGTCTCATTTAACTTCCGACTCTCATAGGCCACTGGGTGATCTTCCTGCATGAGTACCCCTCCTATCGCAAAGTCGGATGCATCAGTGTGTACCTCGAACGGCTTCGAATAATCTGGTAGCCTCAGAACTGGTTCCTCCATGATGGCCTTCTTTAAATCCTCAAAGGCTGCCCGGCAGTCATCCGTCCATTCTCACACAACTTTCTTCTTGAGTAGGTTGGTGAGTGGTGTGGCTTTAGCCGAGTATCCGAGAATGAACCGCCTATAATAATTTACAAGGCCTAAGAAAGACCGTAGCTCAGTCACGTTCCTGGGCGGCTCCCACTCTGCAATGGCCTGCACCTTGGATCCATCCATATAAATCTTCCCTCCGGCTACCTTGTGCCCTAAGAACATCACATCCTGCTGGGCAAAGGAGCACTTCTCTGGCTTGACATAGAGTTCGTTCTCCCTTAGTGCTTGGAAGACTCGTCTTAGGTGCTCAACATGTTCCTCCAACGTGTCTGAATACACCACGATGTCATCCAGATACACTACCACGAACTTGTCCAAGAACGGATGGAAGATATTGTTCATGAGGGTGCAGAATGTAGCAGGTGCATTTGTCAGACCAAAGGGCATCACCAAGAACTCAAACGAACCATACCTTGTCACACAAGTCGTCTTAGCTTCATCCCCTTCGGCTATGCGTACCTGCCAATAGCCCGACCTCAAATCCAACTTTGAAAACCATCGCGCCTTACCAAGTCGGTCGAAGAGATCGGCAACCAACGGTATAGGATACTTGTTCTTCACCGTGATCTTGTTGAGTGCCCGGTAGTCTATACACATCCGTAGACTTCCATCATGCTTCTTTTGGAACAACACCGGGGCACCATAGGGAGCTTTGGAGGGCCTAATGAGTCCAGCATCGAGCAACTCCTTTAATTGCTTCCTCAATTCTTCCAACTCGGGCGGAGCCATCCGGTAAGGTCCCATGGCTGGGGGTCTTGCACCTGGTTCAAGCTCTATCGCATGATCCACTTCCCGTCTTGGAGGTAACTTCTTCGGCAACTCCGGTGGCATCACATCCTTGAACTCTGCCAACACTTCCTTCACTCCAGTCGACACACCCGTCTCTGTTGGAACATCTGCCTCCTTCAAGACAGCTAGATAAGTGGTCTCCCCCTTCTTGAGACCTCTTTTGAGTTGCATGGCAGATAAGCTCCTTGACTCCATCTTCCCTCTCTCCAAAGGTACTATGTGGATAGTAGATCCATTTGCAATATGCATGGTTGAGTCTTTCTCAAACGATAAGGGACGAACCTTGTCCATGAACTCCATGCCCAAAACCATGCGGTGGTCATCCATAGGGACAACCGTCAAGTCAATAGTGCCTTCCCATCCTCCAAGCTGGATAGATACTCCACGAGCTACTCCAAGGATGGGTTGAGATGATGAGTTGACGGCCTTCACCCAACCTAATTCCTTGGCGTACTTGATTCCTAACTTAGCAGCCTCTTCTTCAGCAATGAAGTTATGAGATGCACCTGTGTCCACTAACGCCTTGGTGGATCCTCCATTCACCTTGGCCTCCACGAACATGAGACCACCGACCTTGGTCTCGTTTTCCTTGGACACCTTCACCTTCTCGTCCTTGGCCTTGAGAGAGTTAAGGAGACGCATGGAACTAACTTGCGTTTCCTCCTCCGCTTGACAAGCCATAGCATTAAGGGCCTTCCGTTTCGGGCAGTCTCGAATATAGTGCGGTCCGCTACACAAGTAACATTCCGGCTCCTTCTTCTTGCTACCTCCCTCATTGAGCTTGTCCCTTTTGAACGGCTTGTCATACTTCTTATCTGGCTTCACAAACTTGTGGGGCTTGTCTCCTACACTCTTCTTCTTGTTGCCGCCGAAGTCTTTCTTGAACTCCACAAGGTCCTCCGCCACGGCTATAGCTTCGTCTACGTCTTTGACGTTCCTCCTCTTGAGTTCTAAGTTGGCCCAAGATTGTAGTCCGTCCAAGAAGTAGAAAAGCTTATCTTCCTCATTCAAGTCCGATAACTCTAGCATCAAGGATGTGAATTCAGCAACATACTCCTTGATACTCCCGGTATGCCTCAGCCCACGTAGCTTTTTCATAGCTGCATCTTTGGCATTTTGGGGACAAAATTGCCTCTTGAGTTGTTGTTTGAACTCGTCCCAAGTATCCACTGTGGATAGCCCCTTGGCTATGTCACCATGCTTCCTTCTCCACCATAATGCTGCATTTTCTTTCAAGTAAAGGACGGCGGTATCCACTTTGGATTGATCGTCCTTAATTCCTACAGCATTGAAGTAGCATTCTAGGGACCAACAGAATTCATCGAGTTCTTTGGGATCGCGCTTACCTCCATACTTCAAGGGTTCCGGCGCCTTAGTGCGTGGCATCTCCCTTGCAATAGTCCCACCTGCTATTGCTGCCTTGCACAACTTCACCTCCTCTCCTTGGGTGTTGAACGCCTCTTGAAGCTGCGCTATCTCTACCTTGAACTCGGCCTTTAGGGTGTTGAGGACACCAAGGATCTCCTCCCTTAGGCCACCAACATCCTCTCTGACACCGTCCATGGTGTTGTCCATGGTATCCATCCTTTCAATGGACTCCCCCATGGAAATCTCCACCTTGGCCAATCTCGACTCGAAGCTGGCCAAAACATCCATCGACTGCTCCCTCGCATTCTTGCTCTTGTTCTTCTTGGCATTTGTCTCCGCTCTTCCCCTATCACCAACTACCTCCACGTTGGTGGTGACATCACTCACATTTCCCTCGCGTCCAGCCATAATCTCTGCCAAACGAAAACCTGGCTCTGATACCACGTGTCACGGGACGACTTCTTTTTCTCAAGTCAGGCCGTGCGCCACCTAGCTTACTCCTTAGATCGAGGGCTAAGTCAGGCTAATTGAGGGTTAAGAAGGCAGAGGATTGAAAAGAAGTGAGCAAAGTAAGATGGAAGAGAACTTTATTCTTCAAAGAGAACTTTACAAGAGTTGCTTGGATTTCCTTGGATTGTCTTGGATTCTTGGATGGTTGGAGCAAATGAGGCTCCTCCCTATTTATAGTGCTAGGATGATCCTTCTCCTCCCTAAGGGAAGGTTCTAGAGTACAAAGTTTTACTATGTACAAGAGTTTACTAGAATACTCTATAACTATGTACATTGTTCCACAAAGGTTCTAGGTCACACTAGAACGTGCCACATTGTCCTAGAGAACTCTAGGACGTTCTTAATCCTTCCGGGGCATTCCGTAGTGTTCCGGACTCCTCTTGAACAATCTGGATGCCTCTAGAACTTGTCCGTGACAAGTCGCTCAGATTCCGAAAGGAAATCCAAATTTCTACCCATCGAACATACGCAAACAGAAAAAAGGACAACACTTAACCACAAAGAGCTGAAAACTTTTACAGCGCATTGGATCCCCTCCTATGCCGTGCCTTCCCTGCCACCCTCCAGGATCTAGCTCGGGAATGGTTCTCTAAGCTCGTCCCCGGCTCCATCTACTCATTCGACCAGATGGAGGGCAACTTCCTCGCCCACTTCGTGACCAGCAGGAAGGCCAAGAAGACAAACGTGTCCCTGTTGGGCCTCCGACAGAAGGAGGGGGAGCCACTCCGACAGTTCGTCCAGAGATTCACTGCGGAGGCAAGGTCCATCTCCTCCCTCGACGATGGAGTCGCCACGGCAGCCTTCCGGCACAACGTCAGGCATGGCTAGCTGAAGGCGTTCTTGGCCAAAAAGCCTCCCCTCGACTTCCCTGATCTGCTCAATCGAGTCAAGAAATACATCCGAGCTGAAGAGGCCCTGAATCCAGAGGACGTCAAAGAGGTCCTAGGGAAGGGAAAGCTCAAAGCTGACGAAGCCGAGCCATTGAAGAAGGTCCCAAGAGACCGGGCCACCGCAAAGAGGGTCCCTCCGGTCCCGCGCTTCGAGAGGTACACTCCATTGACGCAGAACGTATCAACTACCCTCTTAGCAATCAAAGACAGGGACCTCGTCCAGTTCCCCCTCGGCCAGCCAACAACAAGAAAAGGGATCAGCAGTTCTACTGCCGCTTCCACCGAGACAATGGGCATGACACAGACTACTGTCGCACCCTGAAGGACGAAATCGAGGCCCTCATCCAACGAGGGTATCTCCGGGAATTCAAACGGGAAGACACTCGGGATCAAAGGGACATGAGGAACTAGAGGCATTCCTCTCCTTCTCGCACACCCAGGCCACGTCCTGAGCGGAACCCCGAGCCTGAAGAGACTGAGGGTTAAGCCATCCTGCATTGCATCCACGGGGAATCCATGGGAGGGGCATCTAGCACTTCTCGTAAGGCGTTCGTCCGAGTGGTTAATGCCGTCCGAGGTCTCTCTTCCCCCCAGGTTCAGCTGCTCCCTGTCTCTTTCTCAGGAGAGGACCTGGAGGGGGTCCGGCTGCCACATTGCGATGCGCTCATCATCAGCCTCAGCATGGCAAACTATGAAGCACGTCGGATCCACGTGGACAACGGAAGGTCGGTGGACACCCTCTTCCTGGAAGCATTTGAGAACCTCAAACTCTCCCGGGATAAGCCGAAGCCAGCCGGGTACAGCCTGCACGGGTTCTTCGGCGTCCCAGTGCCAATAGAGGGGATCGTGACCTTAGACGTCACCGCAGGTATGACCCCTCACAGATGGACCTAGTCGATGGACTTCATGGTTGTGAATGTTAAGGCGGCTTATAACGCCATCCTTGGCTGACCGGGACTCTGCTCCCTTCAGGCTGTTCCCTCAGCCTACCACCAAAAGCTGAAATTCCCCACCAACTCAGGGGTCGGAGTCGTCCGGGGGAACCAAGAAGCAGCACGATCATGCTATATGATGGCGGTCGAAGGCGGTGTGTTTCCCCTGGACGCCGTCGAGTTGCAGCCCGAGAGAAGCCAGCCCGAGCTCGAGCCAGCGGATGAATTAGAGGAAGTCTCGTTAGAGACAGGGGATGTGTTAAAGTGGTTCCGCGTGAGCTGCTCCCTCGCTCCCAACCTCAAGTCTGACCTGATTGATTGCATTCGCTGCATCGTCGACCCCTTCGCCTGGAAGCCCTCCGATATGCCCAGAATCTCCAAAGACCTGATCATGTACAAACTCATTATGATCCCCGGCTCAAAGCCGATCGTCTAGAAATGGCGTAAGTTCGCCCCAGAGTGGTAGCAGGAAGTGAACGCGGAGGTGGACAAACTCTTGTCCGTCCGGTTCATGCAGAAGGTCAGCTATCCTGAGTGGCTAGCGAATGTCGTGATGGTCAGGAAGGCGAGCGGGAGTTGGAGGATCTGCATAGACTTCACTAACCTCAACAAGGCGTGCCCAAAAGATCCATTCCCCCTCCCCCGCATCGACGCCCTGATCGACACAACTTCAGGTCACGAGCTCCTTACTTTCATGGACGCCTTCTCAGGCTACAACCAGATCTGGATGTTCCCCCCTGACATAGCCAAGACGTCCTTCGTCACCGACCAAGGTCTTTATTGCTACCGGGTTATGCCCTTCGGGCTAACGAATGCCGGTGCCACTTACCAGAGGCTCGTCAACCGAGTCTTCAAAGAACAGATCGGTCGCAACATGAAGGTTTACGTCGACGGCATGCTCGTCAAGAGCCGGCGGGGACAGGTCCACGTCGCCGACTTAGAAGAAGACTTTGGGGTCCTTCGGACCCACAACATGATACTCAATCCGGCGAAGTGTGCGTTCGGCGTCTCCTCGGGAAGATTCCTCGGGTTTGTCATCAGCCAGCACGGCATCGAGGCGAAGCCCGAAAAGATCTAGGCCATAATCGACATGGCTCCTCCAAGAAACATCAAAGAAGTCCAGAGGCTCACGAGGAGACTGGCGGCCATCGGCCATTTCCTCTCCAAGTCCGGAGGGAAGTCCCTCCCGTTATTCAAAGCTTTGCGCGGAACAGGAGGCTTCGAATGGGGTACTCAACAGTAAGAGGCGTTCGTCCAATTGAAAGAGTACCTCTCCAATCCTCCTCTCCTCAGCAAGCCCGAACCCGGCGAGCCCCTCTCAGCCTCGGAAAATGTGCTCAGTGTTGTTCTCGTTCGAGAAGAGGATGGAACCCAAAAGCCACTATACCATGTGAGCAAGGTTCTGCTCACAGCCGAGACCAGATATGCAAAAATGGAGAAGGTGGCATACGCCCTGGTCATGGTTGTGCGGAAGCTCCGTCCCTATTTCCAAGCGCACTCAATCCAGGTCCTCACGGACCAGCCTCTACAAGCCCGAGAGCTCCAACCGACTGGTCAAATGGTTAATCGAGCTCAGTCAATATGACATCGGCTATCAGCCAAGGACGGCCATCAAAGGGAAGGCCCTTGCCGAATTCATCATAGAATGCACCATCTCCGAGCTACCCGAAAGTGGGGTGGCCGACCAGACGTGGGAAGTTTACGTCGACGGCTCTTCCTGTGAAGCGGGGAGTGGTGCGGGTATCATTTTACGAGGACCTAACAACTTCCTTCTCCAATATTACCTTCGCCTAAGCTTTCTGGCCTCCAACAACGAGGCCGAGTATATTACCGGGCTCACCCTGGCACACCAGGCCGGTACCAGACAGATCAGGGCTTTCAGCAACTTTCAGCTCGTGGTCAATCAGATCACCGGAGAGTACGAGGCCCGTGATGATCGGATGATTCGGTACTTGGCCGTGGTCCAGCGGCTCCTGGCGTCCTTTGATGAGTCTGCCGTCTTAAGGATCCCTAGAGAGCAGAATGCCCAAGCCGACGCCCTGTCAAAGTTAGCCTCTTCGTCCTTCGAAGATCTCGATCGCACCATTTTGATCGAGGTACTCCTGAAGCCAAGCATCGACTTCCCCGAGACCCTCTGCGTAAAAGATGGAGCTCGACTTGAGGATTGGACCACTCCCATCAGGAAGTTTCTAATCCAAGGTGAGCTCCCCGAAGATCGAGCCGAGGCAAGAAGGATCAGGGTCCATTTTGAGCGGTTCGCTGTGATCAGCGAGACCCTCTTCAAACGGTCATATACCACGATGGACGGAAGGCCCTACCTTTGCTGTTTAAACCCTGACGAAGCAAGGTAGGCTCTCAAGTAGCTCCATGAAGGGATTGGCGGCTGCCATATGGGAAGCCGAACGCTTACGCGAAAGGCTCTGAATCACGGGTATTACTGGCCCACAATGTTGCAAGATGCTCTGGCTCTGGTCGAAAAGTGTGGCCCCTGTCAAAGGTTCTCCTCGGTAAAAAGAGCTCTGCAAGCGAACCTCCACTCCCTGGCCAGTCCAAACCCCTTTTCTATGTAGGGGATGGATCTGGTAGGCCCATTTTCGAAGGTGACGGGACAAAGGAAGTTTCTGATAGTGGCGATCGACTACTTCACCAAGTGGATCGAGGCTGAGCCCCTAGCCATGATTATCGAACAGCAGACCCAACAATTTTTCTGGAAACACATCGTTGATCGATACGGGATTCGGGACGTACTCATCACAGATAATGGGACTCAATCGCGGGTAAGAATTTTCGTATGTTCTGCGAGGATCTCGGGATCCAGCAGCACTTCTTCTCAGTATGCCATCCCGCAGTCAAATAGTCATGCCGAGAACGCAAACCACCAAATCCTCGACGGTCTCAAAAAATGACTTGATAACTCTTCCAAGGGGTTATGGGCCGACGAGTTGCCCAGCAGTCTCTGGGCCCACCGAACGACGAAAAGAATCCCAACGAGAGAGTCGCCATTCAATCTGACGTACGGCACGGAGGCTGTAATTCCCTTGGAGATCGGGCTCCCTTTGCCCCGAATCATGGCCTTCGACGAAGCAAGCAACTCGGCACAGCTACGTGCCGACCTCGATCTCATAGACGAGGTGAGGGAGAAGTCTGCCAGTAGGAGAAACTCCAACCAGCAGAGGATCGAAATGTTCTACAATAAAAAGGTGTGTCCCACCGACATCAAGCTGGGGGACCTCGTCCTCCGAAAGTTGGCGGTATCTAACCCCGGCCAAAAGAGGAAACTGGCCCAAAACTGGGAAGGCCCGTACAAAGTTTTTGAAGTCATGCGCCCAGGCACATATCGCCTCACCGATCCGAAGGGCAAGGCTGTCAAGAGGCCCTGGAATGCAAAGCACCTCATCAAATTCCTTGAAGGGGAGGATTAACCTCTACAAGTTACCCCCGTGTAAATTCTCAAAATTGTAATCGGCACGTCGTGCCTTGTTTTGTAAAATCAAAGTATGTTGTAATAATGCCAGCTTTCTTAAAACAAGCTTCAACTTTGTATTAGCTTCTTTAAACCAAGTCGTGGGCTCGGCCTTCGGAACGAACTGTGAGCCCCAAAAAACTTCTCTCACAAGCTTGGCGCTCGACGCTCGGATGGCACCGCGAGCCCAAAAAGTTTCTCCTAAACTGCTTGGACCTCGACGCTCGGATGTCACCGGGAGCCCAAAAAGTTTCTCCTAAATAGCTTGAAGGTCGACACTCGGATGTCACTGCGAGCCCCAAAAAGTTTCTCTAAACGGCTTCAGGGTCGACGCTCACATGTCACCGCGAGCTCCAAAAAGTTTCTCTCAACCACTTGAGGCTCGGCACTCGGATGGCACCACGAGCCACAAAAATCTACGCTGGGTAGGAGGGCTCGGCTTCGACCTCGAGAAGGGTCTCGGCTTTTTCAAGCCATGCTACCTATACGCTCAGCGATGACCTCCGGCTATACTCGTACCGTCCACCAGGGAACGAATTATGGGGGCTCGGCATCGACCTCGAGCAAAGCCTTGGCTTTTTCAAGCCATGCGACCTTTACGCTCGGCGATGTTCTCCGGCTACGCTCATAATGGCTTCTCCGGGTATGGGGGCTCGGTATCGACCTCGAGCAAGGCCATGGATTTTTCAAGCCACGCGACCTTTACGCTCAGCGATGACCTCCGGCTACACTCATACCATCCACCAAGGAACGAATTATGGGGGCTCAGTATCGACCTCGAGCAAGGCCTTGGCTTTTTCAAGCCATGCGACCTTTACGCTCGGCGATATTCTCCGGCTACGCTCATAATAGCTTCTCCGGGTATGGGGGCTCGGCATCGACCTCGAGCAAGGCCGTGGCTTTTTCAAGCCAAGCAACCTTTACGCTCAGCGATGACCTCCGGTTACACTCGTACCGTCCACCAGGGAATGAATTATGGGGGCTCGGCATCGACCTCGAGCAAGGCCTTGACTTTTTCAAGCCATACGACCTTTACGCTCAACGATGTTCTCTGGCTATCCTCATAGTGGTTTCCCCGGGTATGGGGGCTCGACATCGACCTCGAGCAAGGCCTTGGTTTTTTCAAGCCACGTGATCTTTACGCTCGACGATGATTTCCGGCTACACTCGTACCGTCTACCTGAGAACGAATTGTGGAGGCTCGGCATCAACCTTGAGCAAGGCCTTGGCTTTTTCAAGCCATGCGACCTTTATGCCCGGCGATGTTCTGCCGGCTATGCTCATAACGGCTTCTCCTGGTATGGGGGTTCGGCATTGATCTCGAGCAAGGCCGTGGCTTTTTCAAGCCACGCGACCTTTACGCTCGGCGATGATTTCTGGCTACACTTGTACTGTCTACCTGAGAATGAATTGTGGGGGCTTGGCATCGACCTCGAGCAAGGCCTTGGCTTTTTCAAGCCCTACGACCTTTACGCTCGGCGATGTTCTCCGGCTACGCTCATAACGGCTTCTCCCAGTATGGGGGCTCGGCATCGACCTCGAGCAAGGCCGTGGCTTTTTCAAGCCACGCGACCTTTATGCTCGGCAATGATTTTCGGCTACACTCGTACCGTCTAACTGAGAACGAATTGTGGGGGCTCAGTATCGACCTCGAGCAAGGCCTTGAATTTTTCAAGCCCTGCGACCTTTATGCTCGGCGATGTTCTCTAGCTACGCTCATAATGGCTTCTCCCCGTATGGGCGCTCGGCATCGACCTCGAGCAAGGCCGTGGCTTTTTCAAGCCACGCGACCTTTACGCTAGGCGATGATTTTCGGCTACACTCGTATCGTCTACCTAAGAACGAATTATGGGGGCTCGACATCGACATCGAGCATGGCCTTGGCTTTTTCAAGCCATGCGACCTTTACGCTCGGCGATGTTCTCCGGCTATGCTCGTAACAGCTTCTCCCAGTATGGGGCTCGGCATTGACCTCGAGGAAGGCCGTGGCTTTTTCAAGCCACGTGACCTTTACGCTCGGCGATAATCTCCGGTTATGCCCATAATGGTCTCTCTTCATATGGAGGTTCGGCATCGACCTCGAGCATGGCCTCAGCTTTTTCAAGCCCGGTGACCTACGGCCTCGGCGGTGACCTTTAACCACGCTCATACCGCACCAGATGCAAAATTTTCATTTTAGATTTAGGATGCTAGCCATCGGCAAGCACCCCGAGTCCCGAACCTCGGGTCGGCCCACCTCTCACCCACCGACAACTCGGAGTTAGCAGCCTCGGAGCCGAAACCCCGAATTGTTAGAGGGTGGTAGGGGAGCCACCGATCCAAGACTCTCGGCCATGAATCTATCCCTGGGCCGTCAGTCGACCCACCTCTCACCCGCGAACAACCAGGAGTTAACAGCCCTCAGAGCTAAAAACCCCAAATTGTTCGAGGGTGGCAGGGGGGCCACCGCCCGGAACCCTGGGTCAAAAATTATTCTGTGGGGGTGCCTGCCCTCAGCAAGCACCCTGGAACTCACCCCGGATCGACCCACCTCTCACCCACGGACAACTCGTGGTTAACGACCTTGGAGCCGAAACCCTGAATTGTTCAAGGGTGACAGATGAGTCAATCTCAAATCCTGATGAAAAACGGTGAGAGGATGGGGATTATATAGCCACTGGGGGGGGGTGCATTTCTTACATCGGGAAGTCCAAATGGCAGAATGTGAAACATCGCCATAAATGTTCTTCGAGAGGTGAAACGCCCCTTATTGGGCACTGTGCACCAGGGAATTTCCAACAACAGATAGGGCCTCGTCTTCCGACCCCAGATCTCGGCATCCCCGAGCTTTTCCAACAAGTAAGGGGGCGCTACCTGCAAGAAACTACGTCTCGCCTTCCGACCCTCGGTATCGTCATCCCCGTGCTTTTCCAACAAGTAAGGGGGGCTACTAGCCAGAAGATACGTCTCAGCTCCCGACCGCACCTCCTATCTCGGTGACGACCTCCGGCAAGGCTAAACTCAGCAAAGACCTGGAGCTACACTCCTGCCCTCACCCAAAAAATCGTCAAAGCAAAGAGATTTTATTACTCATGGAGCGCTAGAAATGGCCACACAATACAAATAAAAAGGTTACAAATCGCTCATCGCTCGGCCTAAAACTCAAACTCGGTGCTTCCCACGGGATCCTCCGCACACTTGGTTGGACCGGCCAGCGAGGGCACCTTGGCAACGGAACTTTCTGCATTGGAAGGCTGGGCCTCCTCCAAGAAAAAGGTCGGAGAAGGTCCAAGCACGGAATTTCTCGCCTCCTCGACCAGACCGGCACCTAGCACGAGCTTCAACCTACAGATCTCGACGTCCCCTTGCTTTCCCAACAAGTGAGGGGGCTCGTCTGCCAACCCTTGATGCTCGGCAAGAAGACCCCTTGCTTTTCCAACAAGTGAGGGGGCTCGTCTGCCGACCCTTGACACTCAACAAGAAGACCCCCTACTCCACGGACCGCGAGCCCCTTGCTTTTCCAACAAGTGAGAGAGCTCGTCTGCCGACCCTTGACGTCAACAAGAAGACCTCCTACTCCATGGATCTCGACGTCTCCTTGCTTTTCCAACAAGTGAGGGGGCTCATTTGACGACCCTTGATGCTCGGCAAGAAGACCCCTTGCTTTTCCAATAAGTGAGGGGGGACTCGTCTGCCGACCCTTGATGCTCGATAAGAAGACCCCCACTCCAAGGATCTCGAAGACCCCTTGCTTTTCCAACAAGTGAGGGGGCTCGTCTGCCGACCCTCGACGCTCGGCAAGAAGACCCCTTGCTTTTTCAACAAGTGAGGGAGCTTGTCTGCCGACCCTTGACGCTCTGTAAGAAGACCCCCTACTCCTCGGATCTCAATGTCCCCTTGCTTTTCCAACAAGTGAGGGGCTCATCAGCCGACCCTCCAAGCTCGGTAACCCGAGTTCCGACTCTTCCGCGCCTGGCATCCTTCGTGACTCTAAGAGGAGATCCCCTTCATCCTACCCTACTGACCTCTTCGGGAAGATGCAGATCCCGTTCTTTGCCGTACACACCACCCCGCTCTTCCTACAGTTGCCAAAAACTACTCCTACACGGCTGGATTACCCAGCCCTCCAGGAGTGGGGGCTCCTGATATGGGTCGGATGACGTGGCCCCTCCTGAGCCACAGGATCCCTTCAAAAGGCATTCACCCCTGATCATCAGATCTGCCACGTCAGCCCTAAACCACTTGAGCTCCCACCACATTAGCCCTAAACCACATGGGCTTCCACCATGTCAGGCCCATGGGCAACCGTGTCCAGACCCGGCCCCAAACGGGTCCAGACCCTGTTGGCTTTGTCTATAAATACCAGGCCCTCTACCTCTTCAAAAGGTAATAAAATTCAATACTCACTCTCTCCCTTCTCAAACCTTAGTTACTGTTACTCTTCAGTGACTGACTAGACCATCGAAGGGCCTGCCATTGGGACCAACCCTGGTGTTTCTAGGCCGAGTGCATGTACACGAGACCCCAGGATCCGAGCTGAGCCTCTAGATCTGAGCCGAGCATCCGACCTCTGCCTCACTCACGCCTACCCGTGATCGGGTCCCTCGGCTAAGGATCGGGCGTACCATCCAGTACCGAAGCTTTCGCGAAAATACAAATTGAGAAGAACTCACACTTGGTGCAGCCACCCCCCAAAAACAAACTGCATCAGCTAATAAGCCTGATAGTCGAAATAGTGTTAGCATCCAAGATTTTCAGAATAAGAATAATATGTGCATAATTAATGCGATCAAAAGAGAATGAACGGTTGAAAATGTCGGTGAACATCTCAAATAGGTCATTTTAAGAAGGTCCCAAAACTTCTGAAAGAAATACAAGAGAAGCCATCAGGACCAGGAGCTGAATAGCTGCGCATAGAAAAGACTGCTACTTTGATTTCCTCAAAAGAGAAAGGATTATCAAGACTAGAAAGATCGAAGTTCTCAACTCCATAAAGGGAATGCCAATTGATGCGCACCAGGCTAGTTGGCGATGAGCCCATGAGATTTTTGAAGAATCTCTGAAAAGAAGCATGGAATTGGGGAGTCGAACGAAGCTCAACTTCGTCTTCTAATAAAGACGAGATACGATTGATCCTTTATCTATTGGAGACAAATTGGTGGAAGAACGAAGTGTTACAGTCTCCTTCTTTTAACCACTTGATCTTGGCTCTCTGGGCCCATTTCAAGTGGTCAAGATGTAATAAGGAAGCGTATTCGACTTTATAGGCATTGCAATATAGTCTATCAAGCATAGAAATGGAGTCTTGCTCCTCTTTCTGGTCGATAATATGAATAGTTTGAAGAAAAGAACGTTTAAGTTTGCTCATGTTACCAAATCTAGCTTTACTCCAAATCTTTCAACCATTTTTCACAAATGGAGCTTGAGAAGAAATCAAAATAGGCGATGAGAACCAATCACCGAAGAAAGACAGTGAGTGATAATATTAACAAAACTCTGATCCTCAAGCCAAAATTTCTCAAAATTGAATTTGAACGGTTTGGAGAAATTAAAGTTAGAATGTAGCAACAATGGTGTATGGTCAGAAACAGGGTTGGGGAGTGCTTGAACAAAAGAATTATGGAACCTACCCATCCTGTCTAGCGAGACTAGAAAACGATCTCATTTGGGATGGAGTCTCTGGCGGTGCTCTGTCCTTTGGTCGTCGTCTTCCCCAAAGTGGAAGTCTCCCCTCTCGACTCTCGACCCAAAGCTACCAACTGTTGCCCTTTTGGAGTTCGACTTTGCATGTCGTTTTGCATGATGTTTTCCAAGGTTCTTTTGTCGTGAGGTGCTTTTGCTCTTGTACGGAGTTCGACTTTGCATGTGCTTTTGACATTAACTATTTGTTCTATGAGCATTAATGGTGAATTTATGGATTGGGGAAATTTAACAGTAACTTAAGCTGGACGGGTGGAGATGGTGATTAGACCAAGTGAATCGACGACCATTAATGGGAAGGTCGAAGAGATTTAACAAACTAATACAATTATTAAAGATGGTGGAGTCATTGAAGCGCGCATGGTTATCCCAGTGCTCATGAAGGAATCTAGTAACATTGAAATCACCACAGAAAATCCAAAGTCTACTGATGCGACCAAGAAAAGAATTAAATTCATCCTAAAAATCTTGACGGAGTTCCACCGTGGTAGGCCCGTAAACCGAAACCACCGTCAGTAGCTGGTCAAATTCAATCCAGTGAAGGTTGACAATAAGAAAAATTTTCATTCTAGAAACTGAGATCAGATTAAAGAGAGAGGCTCTAAATCTCAACAGAATACCCCCATAGGTATGAATAGCGTCAAGGTTGACCCATTTAGTCAGAATGTGACCACCAAGAGACCTGATGGTCTTAGCATCAAGAAAGTCCGGTTTGGATTCTTAGATAGAAATAATATCGAATTTCGTAGATGAGATAAGGTCAAATAATGCCTTTTTTTAGGGAGACACCCAGACCCTTGATATTCCAATAGCAACTAATCATAAGCACGATTGAACGCCTCAGCTCTAAATATTTCAAGGGACCTGATATCTTCCAAAAAAGAGGGGGAGGACGAGTTAAGAAAGAAACCCATGCACGAAGCCGACATGCTACTCTCCTCAATGGAATAAGAGTCAAAGTGCACCTGATAAACAACCGGTCAATCCACTGGTGGAGTACATAAGTCCAAGTGCTCAATTTCTGCCCCAAGTGAAGCTTTAGCAGTAACTGAAATGGAAGAGGAATGCTTAGCTCTGAATCGAGCATTAGAACGAATGAGATTAGAAGAGTGTTTCTTACTGTCTTTAACTATTTTAGGAATAGGAGAAGATACAAAACGTGGAGATGATACTCAAGGAGCCGAGTTACCTAAAACCAAGGGAAGAGGTTATCGCGGATGAGATAACTGAATAGTATTAACAATCGGAGGGAGAGAGGAAGAAGTTGGCGAATCAACAACAGAAAACCGAAAAATAGGAGCTAATAGGCAATCGAAAAACAACAAATTATCCAAAAGAAATGAAACAGAATAAATATAGGGGAAGACTAAAGAAATTAATTTACTGTGATTAATCGAATAGCCAAAGGAACATGGAAACACAAAAGAGATAGCTATTAACATGTTCGAAAGAATCAGAGAAAAAGCATCCTTTCCTTCTTGGAGTAAAAGATCATCGGACTCCTAGTCGGAGAAATTCTCAGGGATGGACGACGATGTGAGACCCTTAGCAAAAACCTTAGAGGGGGATCGAGAGACAGAATGAACAATGCTCTTATACTACTCCTACTCCTCAGAGAAATGAGGATTGCGGCACCAAGCATCCCAAACTTGATCAGAGGACGGATGTAAGAGGTCAGAATGAGCTGATCCCAATCAAATGGTGATCAATTAGAGGAAGGAGGGAGAGTAAAGGAAGCCAATTTGTTTAAATCTTGAACGAGGACGTTGGTAGGCGAATGATGAGGAGGAAGGGACTATGGTAGCACCAAAGGCGACACCTGGTGGGTGGCAGGATTACTCCAAACCAAATTGGGAGATTTAGTAGGGAATGAAGAGAGAATTCCAGGTGCCTCAGAACCCTCCCGCTTGTGAGCCAAGCTCCTCCGCCTGCTCTCTCCCCCCTCTTGCTCCCCCGGCGAGAGAAGCCTCCGTGTCTATTAATGCCCTGGGAGGCAGATGAAGATGAGCTACCTTCTTTAGATGAATGTGACCATCCAGCTGTAACACCCCAATTTTTTTTTTTTTTTTGAAAACTAAACCTCGAAATTCAATTCTTTCAATTTCTATATCACTTTATATATAAACTAAGATAGTTATATTTCAATAAAAATTTGGGCAGAGTTTCCCCTGTAAATTTTGCCCCGAAACACAAATAGCTTACGAAATTCTGCTCAAAATTCCGTAGCTCACAATACAGGCAATAATTTTATGGGCTCCCCAGGCCAAAATGAGCAGAAACACACAGGCAATATAATATAATGCTCTGGGGGCCAAACTCATGACGGATTATCAAATATTCAATAAAAACCATAAATTCCTTTGAAAACATAAAGAATTTTTGTAAAAATTTAGAAAAACCTTTTTTAAAGACCAACCACATAACCCAATACTCCACAACGAGGTGGGTACGGACTTTCTCACCTCATCACAGCACTATATACATATACCCTTACCATAATACAAAATAATACATCAACTATTCACTCTTCTACTTATACTAAATACATAAATAATCAAACAACTCGATAAATTAAAATTCCTAACTCTATCACTACCTCGCCATGCTGCTACCAACCTGCAAGAGAGTTAGGGTTGTCCACTCTCAGGGAGGGACCCCCCTAACCCCCAGAAAATATCTGGGGTTAGCCATTTCTGGTGTGAGTATAATTTAAAAATCTAACAAATAAATTAAATTATATAACGAAAATAATTTAAACTTACAAACATCAAGTAAGAAGATACATCTTGAACCTCTGAACTTAAAAACATCATCAATACGGCTTTATATTCAAATACTCTTCAAATCTGTATCAAATTATAAAATTATCCATACTCACACATTCCACTATATATTTCACATCAACCTCATATCTATCCTTACTTTATATTCGCACAATACGAATTTCCATTCAATCCATTCCTTTTCATTTTGAATCCCCTAACCTGAATATTCGTTTCTTCACAATTATCATCATATTAGCATTTCGCTACTTATATAAATATCACTAACAAGATGCTATTATATCTTTCTTTACTAACCATTTATATGGATACAAACTCATAACACAACATACTTTCTGCATTAATCATTTTCATAACCACTTTCATAGTACAAGTATTTATTGTATTGCATTAAATCATGTATCACATCAGAAACATATGCATTCATTCCCTTAATGCCATATTCATTCACGTCATATAACACAAACATAACCTCTCCTTACACATTATAATTAACTTGCATTTCATCACCTGATCACCGTATCACTTATACGAATGCACATTCTTATTGCATCAAAACACGTTTTATAGCTCATTCATAACTCACTACACCACTTTAGTAATTTCTCTTTCTTATACACAATAAATCTTATTATCATTTTCACTTAATCCCCAAACACAATCTGGGGCCACAACATATCACACCCCATAGCCGATAGCTTGGGTAATAATCACTGCACCTCAAACACACAGTTTAGGTAATATCACATCACATCTCAAGCCGATAGCTTGGTTGTTAATTCACTTCAATTACTAATCATCTTCACTTTACTTTATTTCTCATTTCCATCAATGATTACCACTATTATACCAACTCACCCTGCGAATTATGCCACGGCAGGTAGTTCCCACAATTTCCACAGAAATAGCGGGCAGGTAGTTTCTTGACACAATTCCAAGGTGTAACAACTTATATCACACTGTATTTTACTTTAATGATCACATACATAATACAATTACTTCGTATTATTCATAAGAACACTTGTCCCTTTTATTATTTTCATCTTAAATTAACCACGTACTGCATTTATCACTTCTTTTCATACACTAACTCATAACTCATTTTCTTTT
Source organism: Hemerocallis citrina (assembly GCA_017893485.1). NCBI lineage: Eukaryota > Viridiplantae > Streptophyta > Magnoliopsida > Asparagales > Asphodelaceae > Hemerocallis > Hemerocallis citrina. Next base: position 249,135,839 of record CM030358.1, read on the forward strand.
ACATTTACTTCATTCATAACTACTTTCTTTCTCATCCATAATTCACAATTCACTTTCCACCTTCTTTACTCTCACATTTTTATTAACACTTAGTTATTTTATTAGTTTGTCGACCAGTGAGCCACAGTATCCCAACATACTGAAAGCCGACAGCCCAATAAACACGCGGTCCGATGCTCACACAGAGTCTTACTCGTCCGAGGCTACGTCTTCCTCCTAGTCGAACTAGCGAGGGAACCACTAACCCTAAGTAGAACTTGGGTACTTCCTCCCGGCCGAAGCCATGAGGGAAAAAGCCACTGACCCCAGGTAACCTGGGTACTTCCTCGCGACGGCTGTCATCGAGGGAAAAACCACTAACCCCAGATAAACTGGGTACTTCCTCCCAGCCGAAACCAGGAGGGAAAAACCACTTACTCCAGATAAACTGGGTACTTCCTCGCGACAGCTGTCATCGAGGGAAAACCGGGCCTCAAGCCGATAGCTTGGGCGATAAAATCCACTTACCCTAAACATAGTTTGGGTCCACTTACCCCAAGCCGGTCCTTGGGTATTAGGAGGTCTAGCCCAAACCCCCAGGATTGCTGTAGGTACTGGTCAACAAAACCATCTGTTATTCGCATTAATCATCTCATCTTTTCATCTTACTAAATCAACATAAAGCATCACAGCTTTTAATTAAACAATTGTCACATCCTTGACTTTAATCATGTGAATAAAAACACATTTTATTAACACTTACCATCTTATCTTTTATCTTACCATTTGATACATATCCAGCATCCACGATGTTAATTATCATCCCATTGTATCACATATATACATACACCATGTCATTTAGCATAGAAACCAGCATGTCGTAGTATTACACATCATAAATGCACCATATTATTTAATTTGCCATAACATCATCCATTATGAATACCATGCTATTTGCTACTTCATTAAATCACATATAAACATACACCAAGTTATAATATTAATAAAAGAACCATATTAGGTTATTCCATATCATAAGAGTATCAAAATAGGTAATTCATCGCATTGTAATATTATACTATTGCCCATTAATTCATTTCGGACATAATTATACTGTAAACATATACCCACTTACTAATTTCATCACTTATCACATCACAAGTCAATATCATGATATATATATATATATATATATATATATATATATCACAACATACACCACACAGGCGGATTTCCAAGAAAAGGGGCCAAAATCATTTATTTCCTCTAATTAAATCTTATAATATCCAATTATAGCATACTAGCTCATACATCATGTTTCATATAAGTAAAATCACTTATAAGGGCTTATATGCCCCAAAACATGCACAAACGTGCACTATAATTACACGGATTTTCAAAACATGATCACAATCACTAATTTCATCTAATTACATCTCATAACATCTATCCATAGCATGTTAGCCTATACACCAAGCTCCACCTACACCAACTCACCTATACCGACATATTTCCCCAAAAACATGCACGAAACATGCATGGGGTAAAAATATGCATAAACAATTTAATATATTTAGTTTTTATATATCAACACATCACATTAACCCATAATATAGGTTTTATATACTTAAAATAGCTAATTTCACCAAATATCTCAAAAACCCATTTTCGGACCCCTAAAAATCCGTATTTTCTTTCAAAATCAACTTTTAGCATAACTTCTACGAAATACATCAAAAAGCCACGAAAGTTGGCCACAACATAAAATATACATAAACAAAACATACTCACCTTGACGGATCAAGCAAACGATGTCCCACGTCCGCCTGGTAGCGAGTTGAAGTTCAACTTTTTCCACCTAATTGGAAAATTATAGAACCGATTAGCTTCAAACTCAAAACTCGACCTACGGACCTCCAAATTTGAATCCGTCTTCATCCATGCGTCACAAATGATATATGTAGGTGAGCTACATCGATAGATTTTGAATTTGGGTCCCAATACAAAAACTCATTTATTGATTGGAGGCTTCCTATTATGAAAATTCTCTATCTCCTAATTTCTTTAATCTCTTTTTCCTAATATCTCAAATTAGGGATTACCACTAATAATAAGACTCAATTACACCTCCGAAAGTAACAAATTCTCACCTCAGTCTCGCACGGGCATTCCACCGAACACCCGGCGTGCATATATATTATACATTCATTCTCAATCATTTTCACTAAATTCTAAGTCTATAAAAATCATCCTAAACTCATATTAACACTTCCACACTACTCCACAATCTCCTATGCATTTTCTAAACTCACTAGAATCAAATTTCTTACCCAACCTCACATACTCTAAAATTTGGCTTTATGCCAAAATTACCACTTCACAATTTCACCATGATATGTAAAAATTCTAACTCCTAACACGTTCTATATGCTCTATCCATCTTCCTACATCAATTTCTAGTAAAAGAAATGAAAAGTATATAATCTAACAAACTATCATACCATTTAATATACCTTCTCGAAACTTTCTCGAAAAACCGACACCACCACGTAAAAGAGCACCTTTCAATTAGCCAAAACCCAAAAATTTATTTAAAAATTGGTGGGGATTTGATGGGAATTGAAAACCCTACTAGTTGGGTTTTGAAATGGGGTCCGACTGAAAAGAAGAAGGAAAGGAAGGAAATGGGGGGGAAGGGTCTGGACGTGAAGGGGAAGAAGGAAAGAAAGAAATTAAAAAAAAGGGAAAATTGTATATAGACCCCTCTCAGACTTTTCCTTTACTTTTATGTCCTAAGTTCATCTTTCAACATGAACTCCAATTAAATAAACTACACCAAATAATGAAATTAATTAAAGAATATATATATATATATATATATATATATATATATATATATATATATATGAATAATATTGCATAATATGCATAATTGTAATCAAAATCAATAGTTACGAACGATAGCAATACATATAAATATGTATACAGACAAATATCGCAATATTTCAGAAAAATACTTTCAACTTCAAACTATAATTTAATAACTCGAAAATTTTAAACCCCTATAATATATAAATGCCCCAGAAAAATTTCAGGGTCAAATCGGATTCGTCTCCTCCGAGAAAACTCATCTCAAAACTCCTATATTTTCAATTTTTCCCGTTTACCCCAAAATATCAATTTAATCATTCTAATACTAATAAATCAATTAATAGGGGTAAATATACTCAGAAACATATTTTAAAAATAATTTAAACCAAATAATCAAGGAATTAAAAAAAACAAGTGTTACACCAGCAGAAAATTTCAAGGGAGGCAGAGGGAGGACTTCCGAAGAGGGAGTAGGAATAGTGGAGGAGATGATGGGTTTAGGCATGGGAGGATCATCTACGTATATCACTGATATAGAGAAAGAGGAGTCACCCAATCTCAATTGATAGTAAGCGATCGGCAGGTTGCCCACATAGAAACTCAGCATTCACTTGAAGTCAACCCGACGGAAGAATCACAGAGGAAGCAGTACCAATCAGGTCACCAATGCAACGGGTCAGGGTTGGCAAATGGGTCGACCGGGCTTGGTCGGGTCGAACCCGTCCGGGTTGGAACCCAACTACGGTGAGTTCAGGTCGAGTCTGAGCGGCAACCGGGCCAGGCCAGGCCGGGTCGGAATTGTAAAAACTCGACCCGCCCAACCCGCGACCCATTCGGGTCCAACCCGGGTCGGGTCCAACCCAGGTCGGGTTGGGTTAGGGATGGCAACCAGGGTCGGGCTGACCCGCGACCCGCCTGCGACTCGCTCGACAAACCCGGCCCGTTAAAAGATGGTTCAGTTCCGTGTTGAACCCGCGAGTCTAAGCAGGTCGGCCCGGGTCGTCAATAAACGGATTTCAACCCGTCGAACTAGGCCCGTGAACCCAGCAAACAGTGCTAGACCCGCTCGCCAACCCGCGGGTCGACCCGCAAGTTTTGAACCGTTAGACCCGTACGGGTCAAACGTTCAACCCGCACGGGTTGACCATTCGACCCGTGGGTCCAACGGACAAAAACACAGCCTAACGGCTGTCATAGCCATTTTTTTTGTTTTTTTTTGGTTTTTTTGTTTTTTTCACTATAAATACCCCTTAAACCCAAACTAAAAATTTCAAACCTTACTCTCTTACTCTCTCTACTACTACTACTCAATTCAATCTCAATTCATTCCAAATTTTGTGAACAAAGAAGCTAGCAACATAGAAACGAACAAACGACAAATTCCAATCGTATTGAATTCAACATTCAACTACGTCTTCAAGTCTTCGACTCCTCTAAGGCTCCAACAAAGAAGCTTTCTTTCTATCTATATACGAGTCCGGACTTCTACTTCTACTTCTATTTTTATTTGCACTCTCATTTTATATACGATTTTTCGTGAAGTATGATATCAAAATTTCACAACCCTCTTATTATCTTGATATTTTTTTTGTAGTTATAATTTTTTTTATCATATTTGTTTGTTGATTTTTTGATCTTCTCTTTCACAACCCTCTTATTGTTTTCTAGATTTTAAAAAAAAAACTTATCTTGCCTAGATTATATTTAATTTTTTCACATACACTACTATGTCAACATGTCTAGATCATGAGGTAGCGGCCGTAGCCAAAGTGGACAAGATTCCACCGGCACTTCTCGTAGGCCTCCAATTGTCCCACAAAATATTCCCGCCGAAGAGTACCCTATGACCCAACACATTGGTACACACGATAAGTTTGTAGGAGACATGGAAATAGAAGAAGAACCGCAAACACAAGCAACTGAAACAACACATCCGCGTAGTAGTAGGAAAACTAGAGGGGAAACTAGTGATTGGCACAAATTTTATGATTATATTCCGGACGAAGAAAATTCGGGTGCAGGCATAAAAGTTTGTAAAACATGTTCGACGCCATACAAATGGAAGAGGGGTAAGGGGACGGGTACAATAAGATGACACATCCAAAATGTACATAAAGAACTTCTTGTAGACCTACTTGGCCAACAAAAAATCCATCTTAGGACCGGTGTAGTTGATAGCCATTCTTATGATCCCGAACTTGTTCGTCGGGAAATCGCCCGACTAGTAATCAAGGAAGAGTTACCATTTTCCTATTCCGAGAGTAGGGACTTAGAAAGTTTTAATCAAACCGCATTAAACCCCCATTTTAAAAGAATCCTTAGGAATAGTTGCAAATCTGATTGCTTTAAAATGTACAATGAAATGAGAGAACCTTTGATTACCATTTTATAGAGTTTAACTTGTAGAGTTTTTTAAACTTCCGATTGTTGCACGGGTTGCAACAATATTGCAATGATGAGAATAACTTGTTATTGGATCGACAGTGATTGGATTATTTAAAAAAGGATCATATCATTTGCTGCGTTGCCCTATCCCCATAGTGGTATTGAAATTACAAATCGTATTTTAGAAATTTGTGATGCTTTTCATATTAGTGATAAAATTATGTGTATAAGTTTTGATAATTCATATAACAACAATGTATCAATTAGTATATTAAAAACTGCATTAAACCCTCCATATGACAATATTTTTCATGTTAGATGTGCATGTCATATTTTAAATTTATGTGTTCAAGATACATTAAAAATTGCCGAACCATATATAGTTAAAATTAGAAATTGTGTACATTTTATTGCATTAAGTGGCCCTATATTTCAAGAATGGAAAGCTTGGTATATGCTTAAAAAAAGTACATTTTAGAAAATTTCCAAAGGATGTTAAACACCGATGGAACTCTACTTTTGATTTGCTACATGTTGTTACTGAATATAAAGCATGTATAAATAATTTTTGTATGGCAAAAAATATGCAAAATTTTGAAATGACTCCCCAAACTTGGTTTTATGCAGAATCTTTGTTAAAATTTTTAGAACCTTTTAAAACCGCAACTTTCAAATTTTCAAAATCTTATGAATCTACTTCTAGTAGCATTTTTATTTCAATAGTTACTATGATGCAAACTTTTAATGAAATGATCAATGATGCAAACTTTCAATGAAATTTTGAAGTATTTTAATCCTTCTCCTATATTGTATTGTATTGCTACTGTGATGGATCCTCGTATCAAATTAGAAGGTATGAAGAGTTTGATTGAAATATTTTTTACTTTACTTGGGAAAAATGAATCTTAAATTGATTGAGGAATATTTTTAGCTAAATTTGAATCGACATTAAATAACTTATATGATATTATGATAGAAGTTTTTCATCTAGTAGTACTACTACTTTAGTTATTTCTTCTTCTTCTACTTCTACAGGTAAGGGTAAGAATAAATTAGATGATGCCACATTTAATTTACTTATAAAAATTCAATCAAAAAAATCTAGGACTAATCAATCAAATGAATTACATTGGTATAATCAACAAAATTTTGAAAGTTTTACTTGTCCACTAGATATTTTACAATGGTGGAAAGACCATGAACATACTTATAGTATACTTAAATATATGGCTAAAGGTCTACCAACTCCTTCTGTCTTTACAGTTGCTTCAGAAAGTGTATTTTCTACAAGTGGCAGGGTTCTAACCGATTACAGGAATCGCTTGAAGCCCCAATCGTTGGAGATGCTCGTCTGCACGGAAGACTGGATGAAGGTCGAAGATAGGACTCAATGAGTAGGGTTCGACACGTCTACAAGTGGAAGCAACTCGCCGGAAGAACAACAACTACAATAGCAACCAACATGAAGAATTCAAGAGGAACAACAACAACAACAAATTGAAGACCAACAAATTGAAGAAATTTGTAAATGTATAAAAAATTGTATAAAATCTTTGTTTGTTAAAATAAATTAGGATTATTGAAAATAATTGAAATTGTATCGAAGAAATTTGGTATTGTATAAAACAAATTTGTAGTAAATCTTTATTTCTTGTTACAAATTGGGAAATTTGTATAAGTTAAAATCATATTAATAATATATACATTTTTTTTTGGCAATTTCACTTTTTGAGTCTTATTATTAATATTTCATTTTTTTATTATTAAAATTACAATTTTTTTAAGTAAAAAAAGAAATTAAATAAACGGGCCAACCTGCAGGTCGACCCAACTCGACCCGGGTTGGACCCGAATGGGTTCGCGGGTTGGGCAGGTTGAGTTTTTGCAATTCCGACCCTGCCCGATTGCCACTCAGACCCGACCTGAACCCGCCCTAGTTGGGTTCCAACCCGGACGGGTTCAACCCGACCCGACCCGATCGACCCGTTTGCCAACCCTAGGTTGGGTCGACTCGCGGGTTAGCCCATTTATTTATATTTTTTTTACTTAAAAAATTGTAATTTTAATAATAACAAAATGAAATAATAATAATAAGACTCAAAGAGTGAAATTACCAAAAAGAAACAAAAGTATTTATTATTAATCTGATTTTAACTTATACAATTTTCCCAATTTGTAATAAGAAATAAAGATTTCCTACAAATTTGTTTTATACAATTACAAATTTCTTCGATACAATTTCAATTATCTTCAATTATCCTAATTTTTTATAACAAATAAAGATTTTATATATTTTTTTTATACATTTACAATTTTCTTCAATTTGTCTTCAATTTGTTATTGTTGTTGGTGGTCTTCAATTCTTCATGATGGTTGCTATTGTTGTTGTTCTTCTTCTTCCAGCGAGTTGCTTCCACTTGTAGACGTGTTGAACCCTACTCCTTGAGTCCTATTTTTAGCCTCCATCCAGTCTTCGTATAAATGAGCATCTCCAATGATTGGGGCTTTAAGCAATTCTTGTAATCCGTTAGAACTCTGCCACTTGTAGAAAATGCACTTTCTGAAGTAATTGTAGAGATAGAAGGAGTTAGTAGATATTTAGCCATATATTAAAGAATATTATAAGTATGTTCATGGTCTTTCTACCATTGTAAAATATCTAGTGAAGAAGTAAAACTTTTAGAATCTTATTGATTATACCAATATAATTCATTTGGTTGATTAGTCCTAGTTTTTTTTTATTGAATTTTTACAAGTAAATTAAATTTGGCATCATCTAATTTATTCTTACCCTTACCTGTAGAAGTAGCAGAAGAAGAAGTAACTAATGTAGTAGTACTACTAAATGAAAAACTTCTATCATAATAATCATACAAGTTATTTAATGTCGATTCAAATTTAGCTAAAAAAGTTCCACAATCAATTTCAAATTCATTTCCCTAAGTAAAGTAAAAAAACATTTCAATCAAACTCTTCGTACCTTCTAATTTGATACGAGGATCCATCACAGTAGCAATACAATACAATATAGGAAGATAATTAAAATACTTCAAAATTATGGTGTATGCAGGTTTCACAATATCTCCAATAAAAGCATCATTGATCATTTCATTGAAAGTTTTCATCATAGTAACTATTGAAATAAAAATGCTACTAGAAGTAGATTCATAAGATTTTGAAATTTTTGAAAGTTGTGGTTTTGAAATGTTCTAAAAATTTTAACAAAGATTCGACATAAAACCAAGCTTGGGGAGTCATTTTAAAATTTGGCATATTTTTTTCCATACAAAAATCATTTATACATGATTTACATTCAGTAACAACATGTTGCAAATCAAAAGTAGAGTTCCATCGGTGTTTAACATCCTTTGGAAATTTTCTAAAATGTACAGTTTTAAGCCTACACCAAGCTTTCCATTCTTGAAATATAGGGCCGCTTAATGCAATAAAATATACACAATTTCTAATTTTAACTGTATATGGTTTGACTATTTTTAATGCATCTTGAAAACATAAATTTAAAATACGACATGCACATCTAACATGAAAAATATTGTCAGATGGAGGATTTAATGCGGTTTTTAATATATTAATTGTTGCATTGTTGTTAGATGCATTATCAAAACTTATACACATAATTTTATCACGAATATGAAAAACATCACAAATTTTTAAAATACGATTTGCAATTTCAATACCACTATGGGGATAAGGCAACGCGACAAGTGATATGATCCTTTTTTGAATAATTCAATCACTGTCGATCCAATGACATGTTATTTTCATCATTGGAATATTGTTGCAACCCGTCCAACAATCGGAAGTTAAAGAAACTCTACAAGTTAAACTCCATAAAATGACAATCAAAGCTTCTCTCACTTCATTGTACATTTTAAAACAATCAGATTTGCAAGTATTCCTAGGGATTCTTTTAAAATGGGAGTTTAATGCGGTTTAATTAATAGGTTCTAAGTCCCTACTCTCGGAATAGGAAAATGGTAACTCTTCTTTGATTACTAGTCGGACCATTTCCCGACGAACAAGTTTGGGATCATAAGAATGGCTATCAACTACACCGGTCTTAGGGTGGATTTTTTGTTGGCCGAGTAAGTGTACAAGAAGTTTCTTGTGTACATTTTGGATGTGTCGTTTTATTGTACCTGTCCCCTCACCCTTCTTCCATTTGTATGCTTACGAACAAGTTTTACAAATTTTTATACCTACACTCGGATTTTCTTCGTCGGGAACATAATCATAAAATTTGTGTCAATCACTAGTTTTCCCTCTAGTTTTCCTACTACTACCCGGTTGTGTTGTTTCGGTTACTTGTGTTTGTGGTTCTTCTTCTATGTCTATGTCTCCTACAAACTCATCGTGTGTACTAATATGTTGGGTCATAGGGTACTCTTCGGCGGGCTCATTTTGTGGGACAATAGGAGGCCTACGAGAAATGCCGGTGGAATCTTGACTACTTTGGCTACGTCCGCTACCTCGTGATCTAGACATGTTGATATTGTAGTGTATGTCAAAAACTTAATTACAATCTAGGCAAGATAAGTTTTAATATAAAAAAACTAGAAAACAATAGGAGTGTTGTGACAGAGAAGATCAAAAAACCAATAAACAAATATGATAAAAAAAATTATAACTACAAAAAAAATATCAACACAATAAGAGGGTTGTAAAATTTTGATACCGTACCTCGCGGATACTGGTATATAGAATGAGAGTGAAAATAAAAGTAGAAGTAAAAGTAGAATTCCGGACTCGTATATAGATAGAAAGGGAGCTTCTTTGTTGGAGCCTTGGAGGAGTTGAATACTTGAAGACGTAGTTGAATGTTGAATTCGATATGATCGGAATTTGTCGCTTCTATGTTAATGTTGCCAGCTTCTTTGTTGACAAAATTTCAAAAAATTGAGATTGAATTGAGTATTAGTAGTAGAGAGAGTAAGAGAATAAGGTGTAAAATTTTTTAATTGGGTTTAAGGGGGTATTTATAGGGAAAAAATTAAAAAAAAAATAAAAAAAACAAAAAAAAAACAAAAAAAAACCGACTAGAACAGCGCAACAACTCTGTTTTCGTCCTTTGGACCCGCAGATCGAACGTTTGGCCCGTACGGGTCTAACAGTTTGAAACCCGCGGGTCGAACGTTTGGCCCGTACAGGTCTAACAGTTTGAAACCCGTGGGTCGACCTGCTGGTTGGTGGACGGGTTGGCTACTGTTCACCAGGTTGGCGGGCCGGGTTCAACAGGTAGGAAAACTGCATTTCTCGACCCAGGTCGACCTGCTTAGTCTCGCAGGTTCGACTCGGGCCCGAACCGTGTAATCACGGGTCGAGTTTGGCGCGCAGGTCGCGGGTCAGCCCTGCCCGGTTGCTATCCCTACCACAAGATGAGGAGAGTCACATAACGAAGGGAGGTCAGAAATAATCACCTTCGTAAAAGACGTCAAGGAGCATGGAAGTGGGACACCGAAAGACGGCCACAGCCTAATGGATAGTTGAACATAGCTGATAGCAAGCGACTCATAGGGGTAACTCTTTAAGCACATTCGAAGAAGGACATTTGAAAGAAATGTCACTGTTATCGCAACAATTAACACCCCAAGTCCAATAAAAAATACCAATGAGGTTGCATAAGAAACAGTTAAGCACAACATTACTGACCGAGCCACCCTGATACCGAAACCGCTCCAAAACAAGACAAGTTAGATATTTTCAACTCAATCTCAGGAGATCGGTCATAGTAAAGTAATAATCGAGGGGGAACAAAGACAGATTGAGCAGTCGGATGGCTGGCAGCAGCCAGTGACGGAGCAGATAAAGAGGTGGCGGAAGAAGTCGGGAGGGGGGGGGGGGGACGGACATGTAGAGAAGGTAGAGTAGGGAGGGGGCAGGGACGAACAAAGCAGAGGAGGCAGGTTCCCTTTTGGCCTTCTTAGCATTAAGTTCCTTTAGTTGGAGCTTAAGAGTAGCGAAATACAGAATGGCAAGGACTTGGTCTCAGATTGAGATACCAAGTTGTAAACCCAACAGTTGCTGGAGTGAAAAGTATTGGTTATGGGAGTGACCTAACTTGTCACATAACAAGAACTACATCTTGTTATGGCAAAAGAGTTTGAAATGGCCTGGTTTGAGACATCGGTAGGAGAGAAGGCGAGGAGGAGATGAAGAGACAAAAGGGTGGGAGAACGAAAGTGAAGATGAACTCGAGTGTAGTGAAGAAGAAGAGGAGGGGTCTGGAAGGGTGTAGAAATGTGTCAGAAACCGGAGGTGAGAGACTCTAGATGGGCTTTCTTTTCATTTTAACCACTTGAGCCCATGACAGGGTCATAGCCTAAACCAACATGAAAAGGGGGTTAACCAAACAAGAATAGAAAAGAGAAGGCAGCCCAAAAACCCAATAGCAACAACTACTATGGAGATCACCAAAATCAACTCGCAACCCTCAAATGATCCAAAACCAACTCGTAAAAAGAACACAAGAACAATATAGGTCGAAAATGCAAGAACAGAATATGAGGGCACGAAACAAAACACCTAAACTACCAGTAACGAGAACAACACAAAGCGAAAATGAAGAAGCACTCACCAGAAACTGAACAAAGAACCAGGGGCCCTAATGAAAGCACAAACAATATGAATCAGATAAGGTATGAACACAAGCAACCGGACAACTCCGGACCGATCAAAGAAACGAAGCCAAGAATCGCCAATCAGGACCAAGGGGGGAAAACTAGACCCAGTACTAACAATCCTCAAACAGGGACCAGAGAGCACCGACGGGACTAGACAGCATCGACACAACCAGATCAAGGCCACAAACACACAAACAACCCAGATCTGGAAAGCACAACTAGATCTAAGACACAACCACACAAACAACCCAGATATGGAAAGCAAAGCACTAGAAAATGCCAAACAACACGGAAGCACCTAAAAATTGGGTTCACACCTTGAAACACCACCAGATCTGGCCAAAGATGATGGAAGCAAAAGGGGGGAGAAATAGAGGGGAGGCAAATCGAGAGGAGAAGTCAAGGAAAAGGAAGAGGAAGGAAGAGAGAGAGAGTTATGGACATAGGAGAGATAGGAGAAGGGAGCGGGATGAGGAGGAAATTGAATAAGAAGATCCGGGAAGTTTTGGATGAGTTTTTTTAAGTCTAATGTTGGTCTTATCTGATACGACCAACATTAGATGAGTCTCAATCGATGTGTACCGGTCTAGTTGAGGATGATCCCATGAGATTAACTTTGATTAGTAGCCCTAAATTTGTTGCTTTTGAAAATCAAAGGAAAAGTTAGTTTGGTGCAATAAAGAATTATAAATTTTGAATTTGAAATGGATGGTCATAATTTATAGTCAAAAGCTAATACGATAGGTAAATTCTAGTTGCTGACATGCATATTCACGTGACAATTCAATTGTAGTCACAGTGGTACAGAAGTGTGGAGGATTTTTTTCTGAGAAATGTGAGACATACATGAAATTCTATCCCAAACATACATGGAGCTTGTCTTTTAGTGGTTGGTGTGTCCATTAATCACTAAAAGACAAATGGATAAGACCCAACAATCACTAAAAGATAAGCCCCATGTAAGTTTTGGGTAGAATCTCATGTAAGTCTAGCATTTCTCTTTGTTTCTAGTATGCATCAATAGAGCGGAGTGGAGGATTTGTTTTGAATCTGTATGTCCATGTGACAATTTAATTCTAGCTGCAATAGTAGAAAAGTATAAGAGGATTCGTTTCTCGCCTACGTAACCACCTGATAATTCAATTATAGTCAGGTAGTATTCTTTTTCTCCTCTTATAAGCGATTTACCTCTTGTAAGAGGTGGTCCACCTCTTACAAGAATTTTTTTAGCGTTCTTTTTTTTACCTTTAATAAGCAAGTTTTTCCAAAATCGCTTATAAGCCTAAATGGCTTCTAGTAGCCTCTTTCAAATTCTTATAAGCCTTCTATCACTTAAAAAGTTTATATTACCCCTAAAATAAAATCATTGGACTGTGGATGGATAAATTGTGTCTTTAATTTAGAAGAAATAAGCATTAGCAAAAAAAAATTTGGGGATGGAATTCATCAAAACTAAAAGGCGTGATGAAAAACAATGCAAGATTATTTGTATCCAAGTTGTTAACAACTTCATGTTAAGGGACATGGCATAAGTTGGACATTCTGCAGTGCAACAGTATCGTCAATGTTCACCAGAGTGTGAAGTGAAACATATAAACCATGTTTAATGGACTAACTTTGGAAAGTGATACATGCTTAAGGACATGAAAGGAGCATCAGAAAATGGGAACACATTTGAAGATACTATCCCAAAGGCATTATTTTAATGAACTCATAGTATTTTGAAGGGAAGAAAAGCAAGTGAAACTGTATGCAACATACGTCCAACCAATAGACATGGTTAATACAAGTCCAACACAAATTAGATAATCAATTACTAGCAATTAAATAAGTTCGAAATTCATGTTAAAGAATTTTGTATACTTTCAACAAGGAAAGCATAATACGCAAAAAGCATGTTTAAGCCTACTCTATTTATAAGTTTACAGCAAACTATAATCATTCCCGCTATCTTGCCATTAAACTAGTTTATATATTAGTAATTTGAACTTATCTTTTCTTGTTCTTCATCTCACTATTTTTATACTTTGGGGTAATATAGACTTTGGGGTAATATAAGCTCTTGTAAGAGGTGAAAAAAGAACAGAAATCTCTTATAAGAGGTTTTTATAAGAGATTATTTTTATATAAAAGGAATACTTCAAAAAGTGGCTCTTACTGTAAATCTCTTATAAAAGGCCCTCAGTAAAAATATGTAGATGAATCGTTTCAGAGTACTCCTGGCCAGCTATTTTAGTAAGTAACATTTTAGGCGTGCATATAAATTTGCAGAACGCATATGATATATTTATGTCTTCAATGCTCCAATTTGCAGAAGATTTTTTACTCAATCGTTGCTTATTCATTGTGTATTTCCTTTCGATAAACTAACTCAATGCACCAAAACATTGATCGACAAACTGTCTCATTCATATTCCTTCTTGAAGTTAAGGATTTTCACACAATACTGATAGTTAATGTTCATTTAATCATTTTAGCTATATAACAAGTCTAGGGTATGACATAAAAACAACTTTGTTTTTTAATATTTCATTATCATCAAATTGTTAACAATGGTGACACTTTAAATAAGATAAATTGTTAAGAGATTTGGTCATGTTTATCGTGAACAATGAATCTCATCCAACTGAATCACATATGGTGTGGTACGACTTAACATCACATACTATATATATTTTTTTATTCAAGACATCTTACAGTGTTTTTACGGTTTTAGCAATCATGTGAGGTTAATCTAAAAGTTGTGTGAAGGCAATTTAAAAATTCTTGCAACCACTTTATAAATATTTAAACTATACGTACAACTCATATGTGTGGTGAAGCTGACTTATAAAATGTGTGAAACTAATTTAGATGTGTAAACTGTTACGGAATTATCACCTTTTTGATATCGTTCAGTTAACTGGTACGATCAATATAAACCACCAAACAAATAAAAGATCATACCAAACACACAAAGCATACAATTTTATCTCGGTTTGGGCCGAACTCTAATTCAGGAGAGAAGAAACTACGATATTATTCGACTAGAGAATATACAAGAATATTATAATTCTCACCACGACCCTCTCTCTACCCTCACCAGAAAATACTAGTTGTTTACAATTGAAAGACCTAACACTCTTCAATGAATTACTCTCTCTTTCTTGGCTCTCAATGAAGATCAATTACAATAATATATATAGATCTAGAGAAACCGTAGTTTGATATGTTGACACAGGAGCCATCCAAAATTTTTTAAAGAAAAAGTGATATGATAGGAGATGTACGATCTAACTTGGAAAAGAAGTTCGGCTTCAAATGAATCCCCAAAACCCGCACCCGAACACAAACAGCCGCGACGCAGTCGGCTGGCCAAAGTGCAGTCGACCGTATTCAACTGCAGCCAAACCTAAGGGGGTGCCGGTAGACTGTGCATTCGACTGCACACCCTTGTGCCATGTTGTTGTTGCCTCTCATATTCCATCCAATTGTCTCTTCGACCTCCTTCGTTTCATCGTCTTCTTATAGAACTTTGTATGCAAGACACAAATTCAATATAAAGTACTCGTTATTCAAAAGTTAGGAAACACCATCAATACAACTATTGACTTAAAAAAATATTTATTAAAGTGGCTATCTATTAGATGCTTCCTCCCTCACCAAAAAGTATGAGCAATACTTTCTTTTCTTCTCTTCCTTTAGTTATTCAAAACATGTCAAATTTGCTGCAACTGCTTGAAAATACTTTTCACTTTTGATTTATTATCCAAAAAATTCAAAAATCTTGTTTCTTGATTAAGGTTTAAGTTTTTTTTTATTTTTATTTTTTCTTTTAAGGGAAACTCTGAAGTTAGATATATATTATATATGTTAACTATATTTTGCTGCATACTAATAATTAAATTAGTTTATCCCAAATCAAAATTCAATTAGTCGACAAGTTGAGACCCCCAACGGTGACTCATGAGTTTCATCATTTCTTAGCCGAATTGGATACCAAACAAATTCAAAAGTGAATTTTGATAGATCCAACCGGAATCTGACCCATTATTGTGGTAAACAATTGAACATGATTATCTTTTCCCTCAATCTCACAAATTCACTCATCTCTAAGTTTGTTTCACGCCACTTCACAAAGTTGAAACAATTGTTTCTAAAACCTTAGGCTCTGTTTTGTCCAAAAGGGAGGGGAGGGGAGGGATTTTAATGAAGGGAAGGGGATGGGAGGGAAAGGGAGGGGAAGAATTTTAATCACGACTTTGTTTGGTTCAAAGGAGGGGAGGGGATGAAAGGAAAAATAATTATCTTCTTGTTTGATTCACAAGGGGAGGAAAGAGATTTTATAATTAAATTACTTTACTATCCTTTCACATTTTAGGAGAGCCTATGTAACACCCCATATTTTTATTTAAATTAAAAATGCATTTTAAAAAAATTTTGCACGTATAATGCACGCGCTAATTTATCAATCTCTTTTCTTACTCTCATTTACTAATTTTAGCATGCACAAGTTTTTAATTAGCCTTCTTATGACCCATGGACCTAAAGATTAAATCCTAGCCCATTAGATTGATTTAAAGAAGAGCCCACTAGAATAATTAAGTTAATAAATTAAAAGAAAGCCCATGAATCAAGCCCATTAGTAAAATCCTAAATTAAGTTGAGTTTGGAACAATACATGACAAGTTACAACTTTTAGTACACATTTAGAACTATAAAATTGTACTTAATTTGTGTGTGCATGTGTGCATATGCACACTAGGGTTGACCGGTTTTGCACCTAGGGGGAGTGGCCGGTTTTGTTGAATGGAAGGAGAGAGGTTGGGGGTTAAGGTTGTGAAGGGTTGGGAGCATGAAAGGTTGGGAGTTTTAGGAGTTAGAAAATGAAGAGTTGAGTGTGCAATTAAGAAATAGTTATTACGTGGAGATTTAAGCAAATTAGACCCTCCCATTATCCTATAAATAACACTCCATTCTTCTTCTCTTTTGCACCAAAATAAATTAAAATAAGAGAGAAAAGAAAGAGAGTAGAGTGCTCTCATTTTGGAGGAGTTCTTGCTTGGAGAAGATCTTTCTAGGAGAAGAAGTTCTTGCTAGGAGTTAGGAGTTGTGCTTCCATTTTGTTCAATCTTCCATTTAGAGGTGGGTGGTTTTTTTACTTTCTAGTTATAGAATATGCATACTAAAAATTATAAAGAGTAATGTGAGCCTCATATTTGTATGAGGAAATTTTCCTCATACAAAGTGATTATACTCACTTGGTGGGGCCCTTATGGAAGATCCAGTCCGTCCATCATTTTTATCATGCTAATATATGTATGTGTAGAAAAAATCAAGTGTTTTGGAGGTCATTCACTCATGCATCATGTAGGTCCAATTTGTGGTTCGATTTGCATTACTATTGAAATCGTTCATTTTCCAACCACATGATGCATGGGTGAATGACCTCCAAACCAGTTGATTTTTTCTACACATACATCCATTGGTATGATAAACATGATGGACGGAATGGATCTTCCAAAACGGCCCCACCAAGTAAGTATAATCACTTTGTATGAGGAAAATTTCCTCATACTCTATATGAGGCTCACTTTTCTCAATTATAAATGAGTAATATAAGTTGATGTTGATGTGAAAATTATAGATAAAATCCATGCTAGAGTAGTATGCCATGAATGAGAACAATTTTGTTGTGATTAAGTATATATTTGCTATCATGTTAATTAAAAAGAAGTTTTGACTAAAGAAGTGATACTAAGAATCATGTTAGAATGCTTGAAACTTTATGCATGTCGAATGGATGTTTTTATGAGAACTTGTTGAAGAATGTTATATTCAAAATATGCTTTAGAGACATGATGAGTAAGAAAGAAGAAAGAAAGAAAAATAAATTTTTGCTATTACCATGAAATATGTTAACTTATGTTGAAAAATACAAATTTGTACATGAAAGAATTCTCTTGAGATATTCATGTTTGATTAAGTAACATGCCTGGGTTTATTACAAAAATTTAACTGGTATAGTCGAGTACATAAACTAGTTTTACCAAACATGATTTTTAATTTCGAGTTTTGAGAAAAGATGTAATTTTGTATGCAAAAAGAAAAAAAGGAAAACTATTTGAAAATTGAGATATATTTTTAAAATAAGTTTGAACTCGTTGAATACTGTTTTTAATAATCATCTCAGTCCAAAGGAGAATTTTGTTTCAATACCCTAAAAGGATGTATTATTTGATAAACGAGTTTTATTTAAAAGAATCAAATTCAGAACAGTATAAACAAAGTATATTAATACAATTCTTAAACAGAAAATACACTTGGACTTACTGGTTAGCCAGTGCACCACAGAATACAACTTATAAGATATCTTGGGTTCGAAACTTGATTGTCGCATTTTATTTATTTTTATTTCATTCAATAAAATCCGGACCGTACTGAGTGTATAAGGGGTTTCTCATCCCGGTTTATGACAAAAGTCCAAATGGACTTAGTGGTTAGTGGATTGGGACTTGGGCGCTGGCTGTGTCTTGATAGCAGGTTCGAGGTTCAAAACCCAGACCCTCTTTTGAATTTTTTTGGGCTTTATTTCACATTTGAGTTTTTTATGAGAAAAAGGATTTTTTGAATAAAAACTTTATAACTCATATAAAATGAAATAGAAATTTATTAGAGTTAGTATTAAAATTTTCTAGTATATTTTGAGGTAGGAATTGAATTTGTAAATAAGTTTTTAATTCCAAAATTATTGTTTGAAAATACGATTCTCATTTTTGAAAATAGGAGAACAACTTGTGGCGAGTGATGAAATTTCTCTTGAATGTTGATTAAGAAATAAACTTGAATGTGAATTGAGTTTATAAATAGTTTAAATTGCGAAATAAAATTATAGAAATAAATCCTTTGTTCAAGAAAGAAATTATGGTTCTATTTTGAATTGTAAGTGCATAAGTGAACCATGAATAAGTGTTAAAATGTGACATGGATCCTATTTAAGAATAAGTTAGAGATATGAAGCATATGAATACCCATGATTCTTGTACATAGAAAAGTTATGGTTTAGAGTTAGTGAGACCTCGGGTACTGGCACTGTTGAATTGAAAAGAGTTGAGATATATTTTGAGATATGGCCATGGAGCTATCTCGAATTTGTTGATAAAGTTCGGTAGGAGGTCAAACTAATTTTATACTTGGAAATTTATTCATGTCTTGATCTAAATAATTAGTCACATAAATGAATATGTAGTGAACCTGGGCAAACGTAAGTGGGTTGCTTCTATATAGTCGGCGGTGGATCTCCGTGGCTACAGACCCAGTTGGCGGACTGTGGTTGCTCCGTGGGAGATGTGCTTTTATTTTTTAAATCCGGGACTTAGCGTAGTCAGACGGATAGTTTGCCATACTCCAATGTATATACGTATATCGGGACTAGAGGGGCACTTGCAAGATGATTCGCACGATGAGGGATCTGTTATACCAGTTAGCGGTGGACTCCAGGGCTGGGATCCATATTCGTGGAATGATCTAAATCTTGCTTTATTATTGGGTAGTTTCATGATGAGGGATCGAACCCTTTATTGTGGAATGCGTAGGTGCTTGCCCTCGGACCTATGTAGTATGGGATGCATTGAATTCGAACAAGTATGCATTAGTGTCATCAGAGTTAAATGTGTGCATTAGGCATTAAGGCATGGCATACACTTATATGTTTAGCGTAGTCACGATTTAACACTTTATTGTTCATTTAATTTCTGTGATTTGTTAAAGTAATGAGATCGTTATATGTACGACATAGAGAGGATAGCCGAGTATAACATTTTCGTCAGTTGTAAATGACTGACGTGCCCACAGCTTAATATGCAGGTAATGGACTTTTCCATGAAAAAGTAAAGATGTTATGATGCAGTTGATGATTTATATTGTTATAGTTGTACAAGTTGTATTTTATTTCAATGTTGTATTCTTCCGCTGTGTAAACAAAAATGTAATGAACTCTGATGTATTATTGAAAAGTTTTAATTTCCTTGTAAAATTGTACGAAGTGAAGTAAAAATCATGTGAAATCTCGAATTCGGTCTTATTTAGAATTCGGGGCGTTACAGCCTATACATTACTGTTTCTAATTCTAACTTGGTAATATAAACAAAATAATGAAGACCAATAAACAAAATAATGAAGACAGATTGATTGATAGATATTGTTGCTATAGCAATTAATACAAATGTTTGGTAGTTTGACATATTTATGCTGGACGTACCACGCCTGTGCATGTGTTATGCTTTGTAGAGTTGTGGCAATTGAGAATCTCAATTGAACCTCATCCATTCTATCATCATCAATTCTAATGTTGTATCGAAAAGGAATTGAAAATCAAACGAAAATAGCATGTGCAATTTACATTGGCTAGGAGACACATCTGAACACAATACACCCCATCTTAAAAAAGAAAGCTTCTTAGACTCGAATTTCTTAGGAGATGTCCACCTTGCAGGCTGATGGGACGACCCATAGATATCCACTGTTTCGTAGATTTTTTTCAGAAGAATTGAGCCAACTCTCGAATCCCATATGTCATTCTCTTGCAAGGGGGCAATGCTAATCTTCTTTGTATAATTCATAATTTTATCAGATGAGACAACCTCCTAAACTAAGTTTTTCAATGTAATGGTCTTTTCACTAAAAAATTGACAAAAATGAATCGATAAAAAATGACAAAAATGACAAAAAATATTATTCTCAGAAACTTACATTGCGTATCAATACACTTAAATCCTCCTCCTTTCTAGTACATGGTAAAAATTATTGAAGCATCACTCTCGTGCTTAAGATAGCCGAAATGACACTCTAAGTACAGGTTGTGAAGCACTGCATGACAAATTAGTACTGAAAGGGAATCCTCTGGGGTTAGTTCTAAACATTTGGTTTGTAAATTCGGAGCTCAAACTCTCAGCATCTTGGCACTATTCCAATGTTCAAGCTGAAAACACAACTTCAGTACACAAATTCTTGTAATTTGTAATTATTCAAAAGAATCAATCATTTTAGTAAGCAACAGAAGCATGATTAATTCCTGAGAATGAAAATTCAAGTACAAAAATTGAATGCAAAAAACAATACTGGGCATATAATGTAATTAAAATAGAACTTTTTTCCCCAATGAGAGGGATGATCGACAAATAAGCAAATAAGATTAAACAAGGATCTGGAAATGTTTAGATTCCAATTTAAGGATAGCATCTTCATCAAGTGTATTCTTACAAGTAAAACTAGGTTCGATGGGTTACCTTATTGTAACACCCCGAATTCCAAATGAGATTGAATTCGAAGTTCCACAGTATCTTTACATTTCTCTTCGTACAATTTTACAAGGAATTAAAAACATTTATTACATCAGAGTAACATTTAAACAGCGGAAGAAAATTACAACAATTACATGTATGAAATAAACAACACTTGAATAATTCTTTAAGCATTAATTCCTCCTTAGTCCTTTTTTATTCACTTTATCCTGCATAGAAACTGTGGGCACGTCAGTTCATTCAACTGATGCTAGGATATAATACATCAGTTTCTCTTACTTAGAAAGCACACACTTGTCACAAAACAAAGCTACGGGGACTATCCTATTGATGTCGTGTGTGAATGTGCACTTAGTCCTTAATGCAATTTTTCATGTTATATGACACTAATGTGCATTTGTTCAGATTCTATGCATCCCATACTACATAGGTCCGAGGGCAAACCTTTAATCGTTCTTCTTCTTGTAGGATTCGATCCTTCGCCATGACTTAAACTACTACGGTAACTACAGTAAGTATCCTAGATGTTCTATGAGTTACGAGCTCATGTCTAGACAGTCTGGAGGGGAATTCCACGTCGTGACATGACGCATTATGCAGAACCTATGGACAATTCAGCCTCTGTCATGGAACGATGGCACTACCCGTAGTCACCAAGCACCCAACAAGCGTCACCACCGGAACGATAATTCCAGAGTAGTATTCACGCCATGACATGACGCATTAAGCAGGCAACCTATGAATCACTCTCACACCGCCAATCCGATGGCCCTCATACTCGTGTTTTTCTCTTAATTTCATCACATCTTCACTATGTATCTAATCCTTAATTATTTGAGTCATGAATAAAATCAACATTCTAGAGTTAGCACTTCCTCTATACCGGTCTTAACCATTAATCAACATAATGACCAAAACTTGGTCTTTCATTTCAATATTTCATCTCAAAAGAATTTTATTCGAATGCCGGTATAAGGACTTAGCCACACTCTAGTCTTTAATCTCATTTCATGTTCATAAAAATTGAGTATTCACACTCACGGATTTATCCTCATAATTCATAATGACTTTCCATTTCATTTTATACACAAAATTCATATATAAAGTGACAAATTCATTTTACCAAACTTTACCACATTCATGATAGATTTTTCCAATTCTCTTTTATTTGCATAATAACATTCTTCACTTACCAAATTAATTCACACTATCTTTATTCCAAAAATTTACCATGACACGACTCATTAAAATCTCTAAAAGAAAGAGTACTACTTTTCTTTAATTACTCAATAATTATTTTAAACAAATTATAACAAGTTCCCTACTAAATTGGCCTTGATTCTCATTATAGTCTGTCAAAGAGTTATACAAGTTTCTCATGAAGTCCAGGTATTTTCAGGATATTTCTAGTATTTTTTTCCTTAATTTTTCAAACATTAAAACCTTTTAAAAAATTGAAATATAAAAAAAACAAAACTTTTAAAAAAGTTTGGCCTCAGCCGGTTTCGAACCAGGCCTAACAGCGCCCTCACGTGAACAGTGACGCAACTAAACCGCACCCACTAACCAAAGTGGCCAAAGTGACTAACTGTTAAAGGAAGAGACTATAATCTATATGAGTTTGGGCGCTCGGGTTTTGGGAAAAAGTCAGGTTTTTAAAAAAAGAAGTTACTGCCAAGACTTGAACCCAAGCACAACAAGGCCGTCGAGCTACAGTAACGTTACTGTGGCGCACCCCCTAGCCAGTAAGGCCATAGTGAACAACTGATATGAGTTGAGTTAGTTAAATTTTGACTCGGCTCTTTGTTAATTAATAATAAACTCTTTTCTCTTATACATTAATTCTTGAAACTTTCCAGAATACTGATTTTATAGATCAACAACACAAAAATATTTTAAAAACATTATCTTGACATAAAAACATCAATTTTTCTTCTAATTTGTGTTCTAGGTCTATAAATTTGACGTTGCAATTATATCAAGATCTCTACCAAATTCTAATATTACAAACATCACAAAAATATTGTGTTTACTTTTTCTTCTTTTATTTCTATAATAATCTTTAACATAGCCTCATTTATCAAACTAGTGTCACAATGAATTAATAAACACAATTCATTTACTTCAATTATTCATCAAGTCATTCACAAGCCTATTCTACATTCTAACATGGTTCCAAACTCACATTTTACTAGCACATGATAATTCTACTACCATAATCATAATTTATAGCAATTACCATACAATTCATCAAATATTCATTTCATTATCTAATTAGTTCCTTTTTAAAGCCAACACATGGTTAATTTACTAGTTTCTTTAGCAATTTCATCAATCACAACCCTAACATGATGTCTATTTTAGAAGTCGAGAAATCACCCACCTATTTGAAGAAAATAAATACAAAACTCCTAGAAATCTCCTTGAACACACGAACGGTACTTCTCCTCCTAGATTGTGCCACCACGAGAGCCTTCTCCTCCTTGTACAAGTGAACCCGAGCTCCCCTCTCCTCCTTGATGAATGGCCGACCTCAACTTGGGAAGGAACACACAAAAATCCTCAATCTTTTCCTCACAAAAAGCTCTCAATCTTTTTACTCACTCTTGTTTCTTTTCTTTCTTTCCTTATCAAATTTTCTAATGTACTACATGAGAAGAATGAGGGGGGTATTTATACTTATTTTTGAGTGAAATGGTGGGCTAGGATTGATCTAGATGGTTAAAGATAAAGGGATAGGATGTATTAGGGAGTTGTAGTAACCACCCATGAACACAAAACTACCTCTCCACTACACAAACTCACCACTTCCCCTCTCTCCATTTCCGGCCTACCCCCTTCATGCACCAAGGCACGTGCTAGTGCAATGCACGCGTCTCACCTAGTACCCCTAGTTACTAGTTGTACATGATTAATTAATTAATTGTTTACCAAATTAGTACACTACAAGTCATGATAATTAAAAGAGAAATAAACTAGTGGGCTCAAATCTAGTGGGCTAAAAGTCTATGGGCGATTAATAAAAATAATTAATTAATTAGGGTGGGCTTGTAAAGCCCCGATTTTTCATTTAATGAAAATCATTTATTTGCACGTAGTGTGCACGTGCAATATTTTTTTGGTAAATATTTTCATCATGATGAGTATAGATTTTTAAATATGTGTCTTTAATTATTTTTATACAAAGCCTTCTTTTAAGTAGACAAAAAACCCTTTTCTTAAAGCCCAAAAATTTAATTCATTTATTTTATTTTAAAAATCATTATTTTGGCCCACAAACTAAAGTCCATGAGTTAATTTATTTTTAAATACAACTTGTAATGTAGAATAAAATTTAAAGATTTTTTTTTATAAAATGTACAAATTTTTGGAAGCAATTGCATGCACGTGCATTGCACGTACACGTGCAAAGTGCACCTTCCTAGCATTGGCCGGTTTTGGAGTTTGGAGGGAAACCAAAAATTTGAGTGGGATCATGGTGGTGATGGTTACTTGATTATGGGTGGTTAGTATAACTCCTCCTTAAATCTAAGCCATTTGTTCCTAACTCCTACTTCAATCTTAGCCATCCATTCTCCTATTTTTTTTGTATAAATACCCCCCCCCCCCTGGCTAGTATTCTTGTGCAAATTATTTCCTCCAACCTATAGTCTAAAATACATCATCTAGTAGTTTATTTAGTGAGTAAAAGATTGAGTTTGTGTGTAGAAAAAGTTGTGTTTGCATCAAGAAGAAGGAAGGCCGGCATCACAAGGGGAGGCTCTCGGTTTTGGTGTTCTTGAAGCTCGGGTGCGCGCATCTAGGAGGAGGACCGCTCTCGTGGCAAGGACTTTCGTTTAGGAGGTTGCTAGTTGTATTTCTCTCCAAATTAAGGTGGGTAAATTTTCCCTATTTCTAAATAGGAATGCATGCTAGATTTAATTAGAAAAATGATACATGAAAATGATTAATAAGAGTGCACATTTAATTGGAAAAATGATCTAAAATTGATTGAATTGTTGATATGCAAATTGTATGTGTTTCTATTATTAAAATTCAAGTGTATGCGATATGTTTATGGCTATGAATTGTGTAAAGAAACCTTCGTTATTAACATTAAAAATTATGTGCAAAAATTGGTAGATTGACAATGTCGCTTTATGTGCTAAGATGGAATATTTGTTATGACATTGTAACGAATGAATTAGGATGCAAATGTTATGTTTGTGAAATGAATAAGAGCAGAAAATTGATGTAGAGCTTAGTGAAATTAAAATGTCGAAAAAGAATGCATTAGTAGAAGTATATCAAATTAAACAAATTGTACGGTAGAAATGTTTTAATTATTGAGGAAAAATATGTTTAATCATTAAGAAAAATTATTTTCTACATACTGGAATATGATTCAATCAATCTGGAATTTTTACAGTGAAATTTTATAAGAGCAAAGTGAAATGAGGACTAATTGAACATCGAAACGTTTTAATAACAGAGAGAATTGATCTAAATGCATTTCGAGTTGTACCTTGACAACCTGAGCACGTAGCTCAAGTGGTCAGGACGGCTCTAATTGCTACAGTAGGCTCTTGGGTCTGAGGTTACTAGTTCGAACCCCGGGCTGCCATACTTTTATTTTCATTTTAAAAAAATGTATAGAGCAGTGGCCGAGAGCATTTAACGCTCTCGCTCTCTCTTCTAAGCGCGAGTAGCACTCGGCCTAGCGGCTTGTGCCTTCGGTTGGTTTCCCTGTGGTCGCTGGTTCGATCTGTGGCCTCGGCTGTTGTTTATATTGTGGGAAAAAATATTTTTTTGGGTGTTTTAATGATAAAAAATGTGGGAAAAAATATATTTATTATTTTAGAAATATGCACAGTTTATGAAAAATAATTTGAGAATTATTTGCATGAAGTGGAGTATGTTTAGAAAATAAAAGTATAATTTAGAACCATAAGTTCTACACTTGCATTTGTATAAAGTTGTAAGTTGCAAAAGGCTTAAAGTGGAATATTAGAAAAGAAATACGAATAAAAAGGAACTATATGTAGTGATGTGAATTATTCTCAATGGAGAATGGTGTGACAATTCATGATGTATAAATATTCATCTTTGATTAAATAACTAGTGATGTGAATTATTCTCAATGGAGAATGGTGTGACCATTTATGATGCATAAATATTCATCTTTGATTAAATAACTAGTGATGTGGTTTTTAATGTGAAAATAATATTTCATGAGTTGCATGATGAATAGTTGAATTTAATGTATAATTATGGACTATTGAACGATTTAGAAATCATGATTGGAAAAGAAATATTTTTGAGTATGACACATCAACATGTGAACTTATGAGTTAAAACACTCAACTTTAGAAATTGCGAATGGGAATTGAAACAAAAGAGTAGCTAAGTCTCCCCCGGCAATTGAAAAGAAATGAAATAAAATTTGAAATGAAAGACCAAGGTTGGTGATGTTTGAATGAATGAATAAGTTCGGTTTAGTGGAGAGGCTAACTCTAGTGCTTTGATTTTGTTCATGATTCTATATCATTAGAATTAAGGATCAGTTACATAGTGAAGACGTGATGAAAGTAAGAGAAAAACATTGAGTATGAGGGCCATTGGATCAGCGGCGAGAGCGTATCCCAGGATGTCCCATGATGAGTCAGGACGAGGATACTGCTCCAGAGTACCGTCCCGGTGGCGACGCTCGTGGGATGTTTGAAGACTACGGGTGGTGTCATGTCTATGGTAGGAACTGAATTACCACAGGATGCCTGCATGATGAGTCATGTGTCAGTGCGTTGGGATTCCCTCCAGGGCGCCTAGATATGAGTTCGTAGGTCCGAAAACATCTAGGATACTTACCGTAGTTACAGTAGTAGATTAAGTCATAACGAGGGATTGAACCCTACAAAGATGAAGAACGATTAAGGGTTTGCCCTCGGACCTATGTAGTATGGAATGCATAGAATCCGAACAAGTGCGCATTAGTGTCATGTAACATAAATAACTGCATTAAGAACTAAGTGCACAATCACAACACGACATCATTAGGGTATTCCCTTTAGTTTGATGTGTGACAAGTTTGTGTTTGTTAAATATGAAAAATAAGTTATACTATTTCCGGCATAGAGAGGATGGCCGTGTATAATGTTCGTCGGTTGAATAAACTGACGTACCCACAGTTTTGTATGCAGGATAAATGACATGATAAAGGTTAAAGAGGAACAGATGCTTAAAGATTATTCAATGTTGTTGTACATTTATTTAATTGTTGTAAATTTTACTTCCGCTGTGCAATGTAAAGTATAAAGTTTTATGTAAACTCTGATGTAAAGTGAAAAATTCAAATTTTCTTGTAAAATTGTACTAAATGAAGTGGAAAGATCCTGTAGAACTCTCGAATTCAGTTGTATTTGGAATTCAGGGCGTTACAGGGCTAGATTAGGCCTAGAGTTTAAATAGGCTTTTAAAAATAAAAGAGAAGGATAAAAAAAAAATACTTGTTCATGTTATGAAAAGAAATAATTTTCTAGGAAAAAATGCACATGAATTTGTACGTGCAAATCACGTAAAAATCAACAAACTTATTTTTAATTATAATTAAAAGTTCAGGTTGTTACACTTATAGCTGGCGACTGCGGGACGGCGGGGCGGCGGGTTGATGGACAGAGACGAGAGGGGAGGCGACAAGGAGGGGGAGAAAGAGAGAGCGCGAGTGGGAAAGAGAGTCGGGAGAGAGTTGGGAGAGAGAGGATCTTTTTTTTATTAGGGATTTAAATCTAAAAAGGAGAATTTAGTCCAATAACTTAAAAAAAATCAGATCAACTTTTCCTCCCATCCAAATCCCCCAATATTGGAGGGGAGCCAAAATTGGCTTAGGAGGAATTTTGCACCCTTCCATTCCCCTCCCCTCCCCTCCTAAAAAATGAACCAAATAAGAAATGTCGAAAAAAATCTCTTCCCTCCCCTTTATTTCCCTCCAACCAAACAGTCCCTAAAAAGCTAAAGACTAAGAGCATCTACAATCGTTTCTTATATTTTTGGCAAAATGACAAAATGAGAATTGATAAAAGCGAAATCGCTACACTGGTTCGTTTCTCATACTTTGAGAAAGAATTAATTTTTTCATCGGATGGAACATATTGTTCCGTTTGAGGGTTTTTTTAAAAATTTTTAGTAAAACTAAATTATTGTTAGCTATTAAATAGTAATGAGTTAATTAATTATTGATTAAAATAAGACTAAATCTTTAATTAATTACTTCCTAAGCTACATTAGTGTCTTAATTAATGTGTTAAACACAATGAAAGGGACATCTCCCTTCTCAAATGGAACGTGTTGTCTCATTTGACGATTTTTTAGATCTGTACATTTGGGATTTATTTATTTTATTTTATTTTATTTTGGTTTTTTTTTTGGACGGAACAACCTGTTCGGAACAACATATTCCGTCCGATACTTTAAAAATTTTTTTTTATCAAAAATTCGAATTGAAACAACATGTTTCGTTCGAGGCCTATAATTTGAGAATCTCAAATTCTTTTCTCAAGTATGAAAACGAACTGTAACGTATTTTTCATAATATGACAAAATAGAAAACGATTACAAATTCATGTTTCTTATATTATGAGAATATGATAAATATAGCAAACGATTGTGGATGCTCTGATGAGTCTCATCATGGGATACCCTTTTCGTGGCCTTTCTTACCCTCCAACAACAATAACGGATCTCCACCACCTGTACTACAATCCACCCTCACAAAACGACAAAATCCCAAAATAAAAAAAAAAACCCAAAATCCTAATTTCGTAATTTCCCCTCCCTCCTTTATCTCATTCATCCATTAATTAAAGATCAAAGTAATCAACAACAATAATAATATCAATCAAATAAAGAAACTCATAAACCAAAGTGAATGAACCCAGTCTTCTTGATTCACCCAAAAAACAAAAACAAACCAACAAACTAGAAACTAAGACAGAGAGATCCACCCACCTCGATCTTCTTCTTCTTCTTCTTCTTCTTCTTCTACTTCCTCCTCAAATTATTTGATTCAATCAATCAATCAAAAACTTAGATTGTTTCGCGCGAGTATGAGAGAGGAAGTCGAGGAACCCAACTGGTTCGCCCGGTGGGAAGACGAGCTCCCAACCCCTGAAGAGCTCACCCCCCTTTCCCAATCCCTCATCACCCCCGACCTCGCCCTCGCCTTCGACATCCCAACCCCTAACAACAACAACAACACCGCCGCCGCCGCCACCAATAATAACAGTGCCAATCATCATCCTCCGCCGTCCTCTTCGCAGCTACATCTCAACCACCATCTCCCTCCTCCGTCTGGCCACCAGTCGCCGGATTTCGATTCCGCCGATCTTGCGAGCAGCGGCGGGAACAACGGCGGGGGAGACGAGCCGGCGAGGACTCTGAAGCGGCCGAGGCTGGTATGGACGCCGCAGCTGCACAAGAGGTTTGTAGACGCGGTGGCGCATCTGGGGATTAAGAACGCGGTGCCGAAGACGATAATGCAGCTGATGAGTGTGGACGGTTTGACGAGAGAGAATGTGGCGAGTCACCTGCAGAAGTATAGGCTGTATTTGAAGAGGATGCAGGGGTTGAGTACTGGGGGTGGAGGTGGGGCTGGGACTGGGGGACCCATTTCCGCTGCGGATGCTGCCACGGATCAGCTGTTTGCGAGTGGGCCCCTTCCGCACCACTTCTTGGGGAGGGGTGGTGTCGGAGGTGTTCCACCTGCTGTTGGTGGTGCTACAGAGCCGCCAAGCTTTTTGCCCTATATGCCTGTGGCTGCTCTGCAGCACCACCACCAGCAGATGGCGGTAGCTGCAGCAGCAGCAGCGCAGCAGCAGTACTACCACCAGAGGCAGCATGGCGGGTTGTTTGCGAGAGGGGGGCCTGGGTTGCAGATGCAGCCGGGATTAGGTAGGGCGGGGCCGGGATTGCATAGTATTATGCAGCAGCAGCAGCAGCAGCAGATGGGGATGGGTGGGGATGTGGATGATTTGGAGGAAGGGGGGAGAGGAGGTGGGAGAAAAGTGCTGACTCTTTTTCCGACGGGGGAGGATTGAAATGGCAGATTTTTCAGGTAACTTTTTTATAAAAAAAATAGATATTGTGTCATTATTGATCGATGCTGATAATGCCCATGAGTAGTACCGTTGCCTTCGTTGTTGGTTGTCATTCTTGATGTTGTTGTAGTTGTTAGCAATTCTTAATTGTCCGAAGAGTTATTCGAGTATGAGAAACCGGAGGCGATTTGATGTAAGTGGTGATTATTGTATTATCTGTTGGCTATTTAAGAGGGATAATTGATGGATCAGTAGTGGGCTATTGGAGGGGTAGTTGTGGAGGAATAAGAAGAATAACCGTGGGGAGAGTTTGGGGGAAATAAGTCTCTTAAGGATGGATTGAAGTGTATTGGCCTATTGTTTTCTACCGGAATGGGGAGATGATAACTGAATGAGAGATTGTAGAGTTTCACAATTTTCATTTTTCTAGCTTTTATTTTTTCGGTGTCTTCTAGCTGTTGCCTGTTTCTGTCTCTTTGATTTAGTTTGATTTGTTGTATTGTTGCAATGAGAAGAGGACTATGTTAAAATTCAGGAATGGTTCATGGTTGTTGTCGGAATAGTAAAATGTATAATGTATTACTTATTGCTTTTGGAACCAATGTACCTCCAGTTTATGCAGTCAAACAATGATGCATATGGTCTCCTTGTAGATAGTTTTCTTATATAAATCCCCCTTTTCTCATAATGAGTTTGTATGTTTCATCCTGCAATACTTCCGTTCGGGTTGGCTAGAATTAGTTGATTGGATGTTCTTGTGATTCTCACTGTTTGGACATAAACTTGCTGGTCAGAAATTAGGATACTTGATTGATTTTTTTGAAAATTCTGCCAATTTACTGATCTAGGAACATGCATCTGATGTTTTGATTTGATTCTGTTTATATCATTTTCATGCTCACCATAATGGTAGGATTTATGGTGTTCACAGATATTTATTCCCCCTTAAAGTTTACGGAAATGATGATTTTGAGAGAGTATGGGCAAAGCTTGTAGGTGTAAGACAGGACTGAACTCAGGCCTCTTGCTGAAACCCTTCAAGATTTTACCTTAAAACTTGTCGATAATGCGTAATTGCTATAACATGTGATGCTAATTACCAATAGCCAATTAGCCATAAAACATAATTTCAGAATGACATACTCGTAAGTTAGTGATACATAGATGGATATGATACGGTGTCATATACCAACACCTTGAAGTATCTGAAATGTTAAATATGGAACAGCAATAACTGAATAAGAGTGTTGTATGTTACGTCTTCTGATTTATATCCAACCGGATACGATGTGACAGCTTCAATGTAGAATTGTCCATCCTACACGGTTTTAATTTTGATGACATTGAAGTTAATGCGATTACTTCAGTTATGACTATAAACATGCTGGCATGTCGTTGTAGCATGATTGAATATGCATTAGTGCTTTCAATGCTAAATTGTTTCGGTAATTTGTACTAGATTAGAGCCAGTCACGAGGACAATATCAGATGAAATGGCTTGTCTTAATTTGTGCAGTGATGTTATTTCAAAGATCAATTTTTTTTGTGGTCAACATAAAATTTTTGAGAAACAAATTTGTTTTCAGTGGAAAATTTACTTGTCTATTAGACTACCAGTCTCCAAATATTTGAGGTGATAGTGCCATTGTTCTGTTGTGTAGTTGTTACTTTCAAAAGGATGGAGTGATAAATATTGAAGTTTATACTAGCTAAAGAACAGGGCTGCAAACGAATCGAGCTATTCGCGAGCTATTCGGCTCGAGCTCGGTCAGAGCTCGGTCAAAGCTCGGCTCGAGCCGAGCTCGAGCTCAAAACTGAGCTCGAGTTTGGGTTTTTTTTTAGGCTAAGCTCGCGAGCTATTCGGCTCGAATACGGTCAAAGCTCGGCTCGAACCGAGCTCGATCTCAAAACTGAGCTCGTTTCCTTAACGAGCCGAGCTCGAGCCTGAAGGCATTCGGCTCGGCTCGGCTTGATTGCAGCCCTACTAAAGAATCTAATAGTACACAAGTATCTCGCATGAAGTTGAAATGAAAATATGGCGTGTTTGATAATCTCTCTATCATCATTGAGACTTTAAGATTACTTTGTGAAGGCAATGTAATAGAGGCATAGTGTATATAGGAACAGGGGAACAGGACATTTGGTATGACAAGCGACCTTCAATTTGGTTAATGAGTGGACAGAGAAGAAATCTAATTATGTGGTGGTAATGAGACTTGATAGTTGGAGCCTTCTGTTCCTAATTACATCAGATTAGGCATTAACAACTAACTTTATTAAAGTTGTTTTTTGTTTATTTACAATTTGTTCCTCTGGTCAATCCTAGAATCAACTTCATAGTCAGAGGATTTAATTTAACATGGACACTTCTATGAATATTTCAGAGGCACAGGCACTCCTAATTGGAAGTTGTAATGTTAGAAAGGTATTGGACACTTGTATCCGACACAATGGATACTGAATTGCGCTACACTCTTCTTGCAGTAGTCCTGTATCTTATTAGTTATGGACTCACCAGTTTTGGGGCACAATTTTTCATAGTCACTAAACATTGTAATTTGCAATGTATTACTTAACATTTATCAATGAGAAGGTTTGGTGCAGAAATATTTCTAACTATTTAAATTAAAATCAAATCTCAATTTACAGCGTTTAATTTCATTATGTTATTTTACATGATTCATATTGGATAATCTTTATCTCTATATAGGAATATTAGACACATTCTCTCACATTTTAAACTGTTGTAGTTAAAAAAATTATACCTTCGTATTGATGAATTTGTGCCGGTGATGGTAAGCACTGTGCAAGTGTGCAGATAGTTTCATGCTAAAGTAATAATCGTATTTCTTATGCGCGTGCACTTGATTAGGAAGTAAATTCTCTTTGCCTGGTTCAATTAGGAACTCAGATGAACTTATGTCGATTATATTGTTTGTCTTCGTAATGGTTTTATATTAATAGAGAAACGAAATTTACAGGAGAGTTATCACTTGTATATTAAGAACATAAGTACTGAGAACGGTCAAATTCGAGTTTCACTCTGCTGTGAATGGAGAGTTTGAAGAAGCTGAAAGGATAGTTTCCTTTGGCTAGGTGGTTCTTTTCTTATGTTGATTGAAATGCTTGGTATTAAAGGAAAGTAACCATGAACATGTGTGCTCATTTGGGCAACCTTTTTTGTTGATGAAACTGCTTCCTGTTCTCTCCTTTCTGCGTTATTCTTTTCCTTCTTGTGAGTTAATATGGGAATAGCAAGTTGACTAAAGCATTTACCTAACCAATGTTTTCTTGATCTATATTGGAATCACTTTTATGATAATAGTAAGTTGTTGATGGCTAGGCTTCTCTTTTTGAAGTATATGAACTGGACTCCAACAACAGTGTCAGTTAGGATAAAGTGACAGGTTTGTAGCTAATGAAGCAAGGATTAAAGGGACCTAATACTAGACTTAGGGTATACTATGAAGAAGTTTGATGTCAATTTCATTGTTCCCTGTTCTTGTTTTCTTCTCCTCTTTCTCATCTTAAGATAATTAATCTACACGGGTTGAACATTTTTGAAATCATTCATTGGATACAAAAACAAGTGTTCTTTAGATTGGCAGGCAAAGGGTAAGGTTCTTGTGATAGAGCCTAGTGGCAGTGGTGGTTGTTGATATTGATATATATTCATATGGTGGGTCTCAAAAATCATTGTCTTTTATTAATCCTGGGACGTCTAAAGCTATCAGATTATATACATAAAGACATGTTTTGCCACTCCGACTACTCACCTGCCCTCAGTCATAGTTTATTCTAGCTGAGTTCGCTATAGTTTCTTTTCTGTGTTTTACATTGTTGGTCGGTTGTTTTTGGCTGTTTGCTTGCTGGTTTTACGCCCTGTAAAACTATTTCTTGTACAGTTTTCATTTTAATATAATTGATTGTGCTGACTGGAGTCGCAAGACTCTATCCGTTCAATAAAAAAAAAAAAAAAAAAAAAGAATGTTCACATGTTGCCAAGCTGGTGCATCTAAAACCTAATCACAAACATCCAGGATTATATAGTTTTTTTAAATTGTGTAATGAAGTACTATTGAGTATTGACTTGATTTATTATATAACATATTTGGTTGCATTATTGTCAGCGAAGATATTCCAGTTTGCTGTTGGTGCAAAAATTATGCAGGATCACGCTGACTTGTATTACATCTCACAATCCAGAAAGTTTAAGTTAGATGAGATAACTCTAACAAACTCTAGTTACCCGTTAATTAATTTCAAATTCGTAAATTAATTTCATTTCAAGCACTAC
Source organism: Hemerocallis citrina (assembly GCA_017893485.1). Lineage (NCBI taxonomy): Eukaryota > Viridiplantae > Streptophyta > Magnoliopsida > Asparagales > Asphodelaceae > Hemerocallis > Hemerocallis citrina. Next base: position 249,170,361 of record CM030358.1, read on the forward strand.
AGTTTAAATGAAACCTAAATAAGTTGTGGATGATGTTGGATTAGCAATTGTATTGGGTCAGGTCGGGACCTTCGCTATCCGGATCCGGACCTGGGTAGTGAAGGATCCGGGTATTGAAGGATCCTACGGGTTTAAAAATTGGATCCGGATCCGGACTCGGACCTGTGAGGATCGGGTCCGGATCTGGGGTCCTGTTAAAATATTCCAACCCGTTTAGGGAGGAGCGGGAGCGTGAGCGGCGAATGGAGGTGGCGAGCAGAAGATTTAGAATAGAGGAGAGAAGAAGACATGAGTTATGAGTTTTGGGTTTGGAAGAGGATGATTTAGAATTGAGGAGGAATAAGGGAGGGGGGGAGGATAAGATATTTATTTTTTTGTTTATTTTTTGGGTTTTTTTAATCGGTTCGGATACGGATCGGATATATTTTGAGTGGACCCGAATTCACTCCAGATCCAAAAGTACATCGGGTTCTATTTTAGAATTCGGACTCGTATAGAACAGGTCGGATCCGGATTGGGCCCGGGTACTGAGTATTTATACCAGTGCTATGTTGGATATACATATGGAGACAGAAAGAAATGCAATAGAATCCAAATGATACTACATCAGTGTCGGTACATGTGGACCATACATCATGTGTCTGAATATGATATGCCTAAAAATTCACAATTTTTTTTGTTTGTTTTTTTTTGTTGAGTTTCCCTCAGCCTTGCTTAAAAATTATTCCTTTTTTACATGAGGTCATTTGGCTTGTTGTACTATTGGAGTGTGCAGGTGGTTGATTGACCTAGGCCCAATTTTAAAGACTAAACAACAACTTTTTTCTCTTCTCATTTGGAACCTAGCTTTCGTCCCCACTAGATTAGATAGATACAGATACATACTCTATTTCGTTTCAAAATATAAATTATTCTAGTCTTTTTCATTAAAAAAATATATAAGAGATTTTAGATTTTTTTTAGAAGATATTTTATCATTCTCAAATGTTCAGAAATTACCAATTTTCTATAAGATTTTTAATTTTATCTTTATCCTTCTTTAAAATGAGAAGTAATACTATAAAGAAGAGCAAATAGGATATTGTACAATAGCTCATTTATGAGCTTCAAAAATCAAGAATATATAATACTTTTACTTAATCCTAGATTATTTTTTAATAACCGTGTAGAAATCCACAATGACTTATATTTTGAAATGGATGGAGTATATGGATTGAATTGGATTGGACTGGACTGTGGACTCCCTCTCTATCTCTCTCTCTCTATATATATATAAAATGTTTCTTACGCTAAAATAGTGATGACAACCCGTGACCCGCTCACTCGAACCCGGCCCGCAATTAGGTGGTTCGGGTCCGAGTCGAACTTGAGGGTCAACCCGGGTTGGAAATTTCAGAAACCTAACCCGCTCGACCCAGCCCATGAACCCGTTGGCCAAGTCAAACCCGCCCGCAACCCCCACACTCGACCTGCAGGTTTCGACCTGTTTGACTCAAATGGGTCAAACTTGTTTCACTCGAACGGGTCAAACGTTCGACCCGCAGGTCGAACGGTGGGCTATTTTTTTGTTTTGTTTTTTGTTTTTTTCCCCCTATAGATACCCCCTTAATTCAATCTAAAAATTTCCACACCTTATTCTCTTACTCTCTACTATTACTACTCAATTCAACCTCAATTCAATCAAGTTTTTTCAACACAGAAGTAAAATTTTCGATCGTATCGAATTGTGTTGATTCAATTCTCAACTACGTCTATTTCAACTCCTCCAACAAAGAAGTTCTCTCTCTCTTTCTTTCAACGACTACCGGACTTCGTGACTATGTCTACTTCTACTTTTATTTTCTCTCTCATTTCTATATACGATTATCCGCGAAGTACGATATTAAAATTTCACAATCCTCCTATTGTCTTGAATTTTAATCAGTTCTAATTTTTGTATCATATTTATTTGTTGGTTTTTCACTTTTCTCTCTGTCAACCCTCCTATTATTTTTTAGATTTTATTTTTTACATATACTTTCTAGATTATTTTGTTTTATTTCACATACACTAGTAAAATACTAGATTTTTTTTCCACATACATTATTACAATGTCTAGACCACGAGGTAGCTGTCGTAGTCAAAGTGGACAAGATTTCACCGGTACTTTACGTCGGCCTCCAATAGTCACACATGTAAAGCTCGAATTTATACCGAATCCTATGTTAGGAACTCACGATATCCCTACACAGGAAATAGAAGAAAAAATACATGATGTTGACACACAAACACAACAAACCGAACCCACTAGTAGTATAAAAAATAGGTGGGAAACAAGTGATTGGCATAAATATTATGACTATATTCTCGATGAGGATAATCGGGTGTAGGACATAAGATTTGTAAAACTTGTGACAAGAGTTACGAATGGAAGAAGGGTGAGGGAATATGTATAATTAAACGACACATTTTAAATGTACACAAAGAATTATTATAAGACCAATAAGGTCAACAAAAAATCAACCCTAGGACCGGATAAATAAATAGCTAACCCTATGATCCCGAACTTGTTCGTCAGGAAATGGCCAGACTAGTTATTAAGGATAAGCTACGTTTTTGTTTAATTCTTAATCTCTTATACTTGTTGACAATTTTTATTTATTTTTTTTCCGATTAAAATAGAGAAAAAAAAGAGCCAACCTGTCGACCCGCCCGGCCCAACCTGGGTTTAACCCGAATGTGTTCACAGGTCGACCGGGTCGGTTTTTTCATTTTCCAACCCAGCCTGGTCTGGCCGGCTAATGGCCCAACCCGACCCAAGCCTGCCCGAAATTGGGTCAAATCCGAATGGATTGGGCCTGGCTCGGCTCGGTGGACCAGATTGCCATCACTATATTAAAAGTATATCAAAGGGGGAAGGAAGCACGTGCTTTTTGCAATGCATGTTCAATCACTGGTTTGTAGTTCTATGTACATGCATGTTGAACCAGATTGGTACACTCTGTGCGGGATATCTACAGCATTAGGGTATTTCTCTGCCAAAAGAACAATACGGGCCATGATATAAGTATTACTCCCTCCTTTTCAAAATATAAGTTATAAGTCATTTTTGAATTGTACATGACTATAAAGGAAAAAAAAAATCTATGATTGAGAAAAAATATTCTTGATTTTGAATCTCATTAATTAGCTATCAATTGTAAAATATCATATTTGCTCTTCTCTATAAAAATAGAGAGTATGAATAAATAAAAAGATAAAGGTAAAATTAGAAATCTCATAGAAAATTAATTGATGGATATTTAAGAATGACAAAACATGGAATTGGTGGTGAAAGACTGAAAGTAAACTTATCAAGGATCCATGGAGCCACCTGCTGCTTCCCTTCCTAATCTTCTCATTCCCTTAGTTGGCCACCTGCTGCTTCCCCTCCTAACCTTCTTCTTCACCGTGAGCTTCATCTGAAGTGTAGGGCAGTGCCGAACCTGCAGCTCCACCTTCAACCGCTTACCCACCACTCTCCTCGGACTTCTTCTTCTTCGAAAACACTTGCTTCCTTCTCCTTCCCTTTCCTCCTCGTCAAGTTCTACATCTTCCCAACCCTTCGGACCTTCAGCTTCATTCCGTCATGCTATCGGAGTTGGAGTTGAGTGGGGTTGGGCCCAATGAGTGGGCACGATACACCGTTAACACTCTTACCCCTGACCCCCCCAACCACTGAGGCCATCCCACCCCCACCGTAACCTATGACTATCCCTATCCCAAACACACCCTTGATCATCCCCCCCAGGGAGATTCCCCTAGGCTCAGACGGGCTGTCTCTCCCCCCCCCAGGGAGATTCCCCTAGGCTCAGACGGGCTGTCCCCCCCCCCCCCCGCGGGCACACCGAAGTGCGCATCATCGACAGGGGGATAGAGCCAATGGTCATCATCGCCAGTGGGAGGAAAGGCTACCGTCAGGATGGGCCCATAGAGGGGGTCCTCCTACGAGCCACTATGGGCATAAAAGAACCCCCCCGATGATCCAACACCACTCTAATAGCCATCACCTTGCTCAGAGAAAGAGAAACTATGACCATCAACCACAGCCAGAGAGGCACCACAAGCACACCAACAATCACAGCTATCACAGGGGTCAGGGACAACAGTCCCACAGTACCTATACCAAAGATAGGGCATCCCACAAGCAAGCTCACCTCCCCCAATACCACAACTCTACCAGTCCACCCCCTCCGAGGTCTTCCTCACACCACAACTTACCTCTAAAAGATTCCCCCCCCCCCTTCTAAACACTTGGCCTCTTCTTCGCACCATCCGCATCAATCCCTCCCACGGTGTGAACACATCGACCCTCTCAAGTCCATCGTGGTCTAGGCCCAACGAGGAGAATTTTAAAATTTTAATTAATTATTCTAATTTAATAATTATTATTTTCAGAATTTTAAAATAATTTTCCAAATTAATAATTATTTTTAGAAAATTTTAATTAATTTTTTCAATTTTATTTAATTTTTCGGATTTTTTTAAATAATTAATTCAAATAAACAAATAAATAAATAAATAAATAAATAAATAAATTAATTAATTAATAATTAATTAAATATTACCTGGATACGTGGCGCATTTCTGGACGTCGATCATGATCAGATGGCACGCATCGCAAAGCGGATCATTCTCTGAACACGTGGCGCGTTTCTGGATGTCGATTGTGTCGTGGCGCGAATTTTGAGACGATCTGACGGATCGTGTGGCTCGGCAGCTTTTTTCTCCACATATGGAGGTTGGTGCCCTGGTAGCTCGGCACCCGACACTGACGCACCAGAAGACGCCACATGGCGCGGTCAACGCAGGCGTTGACCGCCACATGGCACGTTACCTTTTTTTTCTTTCTTCTTTCTTTCTCTTCCCCGCTCTGTAACTTCTCCCTTTATCTTCGTCTTTTTTATTCTTCTGCGACCACGCCTCTGCCTCCGACCACGACTCCGATTCCGACTCCATCTCCATCTCTGTCTCCGAGGGCATCAATGGGGTTCAGCTACGTCGTCTCGTCGTGCTCGATGCGGTAAGATAGAGCAAAACGATGGGTTTGGAGGTGGTTCGAGCTCGGAGCCTGACGAGGGAGGGAGCTGGAGCTCAGCGACGTAGTAGAGAGGAGCTCAGTGTCACGGGCTCGATGACGGAGCTTAGAATGAGGCACGTCACTGGAGCTTTAAGGGAGCTCGTCAAGGTGAGAGGAGCTCGGAGACAGGCCATGGCGGAGCTTGGTGCTCGACTGTGGGGGATCTCGGCATCGAAGCTCGATGTTGGAGATGACTCGAGCTCGGAGTCGAGGAGAGCTCGAGCTCATGAAGGAGGGAGAGCTCGGCACAGTAGCTCTGCATCAAAGCTCGGTGTTGGAGATGACTCGAGCTCGGAGTCGATGAGAGCCCGCGAAGGAGAGGTGGTGAAGGAGCGCGATAAGGCTGAGCTCGGAGAAGTGGCGGAGCTCGGCCATGGAGGTGGGCTCGAGCTCGGCGTGGGCCTCGTATTTTGGGCGCGGAAGAAGCTCGGTGAAGGTGGCGAGGTGGTCGGAGCTTCGACAAAGGAGCTCGACGAGTGGAGCTATGTATGTTGGCGAAAGAGATGAAGAGGTCGATGGGAGCTTGAGCTTCGATATTGGAGGTTGATGGCCATGGGTTCGAAGCTTAGGAGGAGCTTGGCTATGTGGGGAGCTCGTGAAGGTGATGAGCTCGACAGTGGGTTTGGTCATAGCTTGGGTATCGGCGACGATGGAGTGGAGCTCGAAGGTGGTCGTCGAGCGAGGAGAGCTCAACTGCGGTTGGGTTGGACGAGCAGTGTTGAGGAAGAGGGAGACAGAGGTTGAAGGAGGTCATCTTTTCCTTTTGGTGGGAAACGTGGAGAAGAGGAAGGGAAGGAGAGAGGAAGTTCGGGTTTTTGGGTAACGGGTCGGAATCCGACCCGTTAACCCCTTAAATTCTCTCTCCCTTTTTCTTTATGTTTTGCCGAATCTGAGCCGTAGATCGAGTTTAAGCACGAATTTCGAGGCAAATTTTTTTGCCATTTTGTAGTTCGGTAGCTCATTAGCTCGGATTTCAGATCCGAGTTGCTCCATCTGGACAGCTGATCACGATCATGGCGCGAATCACGAGGCACGAAGGCGTGGATCATGAGAAAATGTGATTTTGTCGTTTTGTGGGCTCAGATCACGAGAAAATGCGATTTTGTCGTTTTGTGGATGTGGCAAAATCTGAGCCATCCATCAGTCGTTGGCGAGAACATCTGGATGATCTGACGGTCCAAGGAGCTCGGAGGCATTTTTTTCCCAATACGGAGGTCGATGCCCCGGTAGCTCGGCGTTGTAGCTCGATAGCTCGACGCTATGGCTCGGGGGCATCTTTCTCCAAATGGGCACCTCGGTAGCTTGGCGCAGCTGTGTTGCGATCCACTTTTCCGGTGCTACAGAGGTTCGATCGGGGCATGTGACCCCTCGTTTCGAAGCTAACTCGAAGATCTACAACTTCTCTTTAGGAGTGGATTGAAGAATCACCCTTCTTCATGGTCAAAATAGACCTACAACATCCTTGTCTTCATGAAGTCGAGGAGTGTTTTGGTCTTCAGAATCCTCGAAGAGGAGCTCCACTCCTAGGGGCGAAGAGGATGGGCTAGGAAGATCCTCGTAAGAGCCATGAGAAGATCCATTCTTGGAGGTGAGTGCAAGGAGTAACTCTAGAGGAGAGTTTTGAGCTCCAAACTCGCTTAGAAGAGGCCCACTCGGGAGGTGAGTGGGATGAAGGGCTTAGCTCTAGGAAAGAGTCATTTGGGAGACAAGTTTGAGGAGCAACTCTAGGAGAGAGTTGTGCTCCGAACTAGTTGAGAAGAGGTCCGCTTTGGAGGCGAGTGGAGTGAAGAACATCACAAGGCTCTAGGAGAGAGCCATTCGGAAGACGAGTTTGAGGAGCGACTCTAGGAGAGAGTTTTGAGCTCCGAACTTGCTTAGAAGAGGCACAGTCGGGAGGCAAGTGGGACGAAGGGCTTGGCTCTAGGAAAGAGCCATTTGGGAGACAAGTTTGAGGAGCAACTCTAGGAGAGAGTTGTGCTCCAAACTCGTCGAGCAGAGGTCCGCTTGGGAGGCGAGCTGAGCGAAGAGCTTGGCTCTAGGATAGAGCCATTTGGAAGACGAGTTTGAGGAGCAACTCTAGGGAAGAGTTTTGAGCTCCGAACTCGCTTAGAAGAGACCCGCTCGGGAGGCGAGTGGGACGAAGGGCTTGGTTCTAGGAGAGAGCCATTTGGGAGAAAAGTTTGAGAAGCAACTCTAGGAGAAAGTTGTGCTCCAAATTAGTTGAGAAGAGGTCCGCTTGGGAGGCGAGCGGAGCGAAGCGCTTGGCTCTAGGAGAGAGCCATTCGGGAGATAAGTTTGAGGAGCAACTCTGGGAGAGAGTTGTGCTCCGAACTCGCTGAGAAGATGTCTGCTTTGGAGGCGAGCGGAGTGAAGAGCTTGGCTCTAGGAGAGAGCCATTTGGGAGACGAGTTTGAGGAGAAACTCTAGGAGAGAGTTGTGCTCCGAACTCGTTGAGAAGAGGTCCGCTTTGGAGGCGAGCGGAGTGAAGAGCTTGGCTCTAGGAGAGAACCATTTGGGAGGCGAGTTTGAGGAGCAACTTGGGGGAGAGTTGTGCTCCAAACTCGTTGAGAAGAGATCCGCTTTAGAGGGGAGCGGGACGAGGAGCTTGGCTCTCGGAGAGAGCCATTTGGGAGACAAGTTTGAGGAGCAACTCTAGGGAAGAGTTGAGCTCTGAACTTATTGTTTATGTGAGAGAATCAACGGTTGTAGGAGCAGTTTCAAATTGCGAACCACTTGTTACTCGCTTATGAGTAAGCAGTCGAAGCGGGGTCGTGCCAAGTGTTGGACTCCGAACTCATCGTTTAAAAGAGAGGATCAACGGTTATGGGAAACAGTTCCGAATGGCAAACCACTTCTTACTCGCTTATGAGCAAGTAGTCGAAGCGGAGTTGAGCGAAGTGTTGGACTCCGAACTCGTTGTTTAAAGAGATTCAATAGTTGTGGGAGCAGTTCCGAATGGCGAACCACTTCTTACTCACTTATGAACAAGTAGTTGAAGAGGAATCGATCCAAGTTTTGGACTCCAAACTTGTTGTTGGAGGGGGTTAACGAGTTGTAGGAGTAATTTCGAATGGTGAGCTTCCCCACCCTTGCTTGTTTGCAAGCGGCTAAAGCAATGTCGAACCAAGTGTTGGACTCCAAACTCATTTTTTAAGTTTAGTAAGTTGTGAGAGCAGCCATGTAAGAGAAGCTGCACTCTGAACTCACCATTTAACGAGTCGTAGATGTGACTCGGAGAGATAGAGATGAAGCAAAAGCAATAATTTTCAACGAAAAAATGCTGAGTTTTATTGAGATAAACTAAGTGGCCGCTTCAATAGGGCGAGCCATTATTACATGCTATTAACCGGGTTACAAGCATCGGCCTTATTGAAAATTAAGATCCTACTTCTACGATAAGGTGAAGACCTATTGGGAGGAGCTAGGTTCTCCCTCCATTGGACCTCCTTGGATGAGGTGGAAGACGGCCCCAAGTTCTGAGTCTTGAAGCTCGGCGGGCCTCTCTGTTCATTTGTAGGCTCCTCAGGGGGGAAGCTTGGCCCCATCTTTTTGGACGAACTTGGTCAGGTGTCCCCGCCATATGAGTTCTTCGATCTCCTCTTTGAGATCCCGACAATCATCTGTGTCGTGACCGTGATCACTGTGAAAGCGGCACCACTTATCTTTGTTCCTCTTCTTGCCAGGGGTATTCATTTAGGGGGAGCGCGGAGTAGCCCTTCCTCGTCCACCTTCATAAGAACTTTTGATATATTAGCAATGAGGGGGGTGAACTTCTCAAAACGAGGAGTCGGGCGGCGCTGGCCATTGCCGTCCCTCTGGGATTTTTGGGACCCCTTTTTGCTCGTATTCTTCCATTTGTTCCCGAAAGTTGATTCCTCAAGAGTAGGGGGGTTGAGAGCCTCTTCCACTCGTATGTATTTCTCCACCCTAAGTAGGAGTTCTGAGAAGTCCCGAGGAGGCTTCTTAGCAAGGGACGCCCTGAGGTTGGCATTAGTGACGTTGCGCTGGAATGCGACAGAGGCTACTGATTGGTTGAGGGAGGGAATAAACCGGGCTTCGATGGTGAAGCGTCGAACGTAATCCCTTAGGCGTTCACCCTTGCTTTGGTTGAGGGTCACCAGAGATATACTTATTTTCTCGGCCCGACGGCTACTCACGAAATGAGTAAGAAAGAGCTCTTCGAATTGATCGAATGAGGAGATGGAGGCCGGGGCGAGTCGAGAGTACCATTCTCTCGCAGGCCCCTTCAGCGTGGCGGGGAAGATCTTGTAGAGGAGGGCGTCTGAAGCATGGTGGATCATCATAAGAGTTTTGAAACTCGAAGTGAGGCGGCTTGAAGTTTTCTGGGACGGGGGCCTTCATGATGGTGCGGGAGAATGGAGGCCTGCTTGGGCGGAGGTTTATCGTCAGTTGCTCCTTTTCCCTGTCAATTCGGCTGAGGCGCCTCTCCATCTCGTGGAGACGGCGATAGACCGAGTCTTCTCTTCGATCATATCTTGCCGAGCTCCGGGATTCATCTTCATACGAGGGTGGACTGGGGCTACGGCGATGGTAGCTTGGAGATGGACGAGGACTGGGAGTGTGAAGGCGGTGGCTCCTAGCTGGCTCAGGAGTAGGTGGCCTCTGGTCGTTATTTAGGGCAATATTGAGGGCCCGTAAGACTGCCGCTTGGAAGTCTTGAAGCTCTGTCCCTTGTGACTGGTGCCTCTCCAGCTTGGTGGTCCCTATGTGTGGCTCAGCTTACTGGAGAATGAGTTCTCCACCGATGACGCTGAGGGGACTCTCTTCGCCTCCTCGGGGAAGGGGATCTTCTGGTCTTCGGTCGGCGAGGGGTCTGGACTCTTAAGGCTCTTGGGTGCTCAGGTTGATGGACTCCCCCAAGGGCTCGCCATCCATTCAGGCGAGTTCGGAGGTCGACCCCCTTTTGGCGGTTGGCAATCACTTGACGAAGATCCCGCTCGGGAGGGTTTTGAGAAGCCATAGATTCAACTGAAGGATTGGGAACCGCAACATGGTTGTGAGGAGGATGTTGCTTCGGACGATTCTGACGGGAGCCCCCCTGGGCAGCCCCCCGAGACCCTGGAGGGGCCTGTTGAGGAGGAGCACCTTGAGCTGGAGGAGGGAAAGGAGGAAGAGAAGTGGTTCTTCGGCTGGGGACCGATGCCTTCCCCTTCTCTTTTGGATGCATGGCTTGAAACTAGTCTCGCTGATAAAGTTAGGTCGGGTTGCTTTTTTGTTTCCCACAGACGGCGCCAATCTGTTGCTGCTGATTTTTGTGTGGGAGCAATCAGATGAATTTGTGAATTCTTGGAGAAAACAATAGAGCAAACCTGTTGACCTGTTGACCTTCACCAATGTGTTAACTGGTTTCTTGCCGCTGCTGTTGACCTGTAAAAAGTGCGAAACACCGAGATAGATCCCGGTGACGCACCCTCCCACGCTCTTGTCAGTAATCTGAATGATTATAAAAGAGCTTTAATTGGAAAAGTATTGATTACATTCTTATGGTGGGGGGGAGAGGGGTTTTTATAGTCGCCTTAGGGATCCGTTTCGAGATAAGAACATATCTCTACTTCTCGGTGTGGATGGATAGAAGTAGTTAAAACCTCCTCTTAGGGATAATTATGAATCCGAATTCTTGTTTATCCTTCTGAACTGGTTTGTAACGGGTTGGGACCCGTACCTAGTAAGACAGATCCATTTATGGGTTATTGGGCTTTGAAGAAAAGACCCAGTTCTCATTTCAGATCCGTTTGTAGGTGAAATTACCGTTTTAACCCTGAGCATTAAGATTCGTGTCCGATTTGAACGGTCCCGATTTAATCCCATTTTTTGCCATATCAGGCTAGTACTTACATTACCAATTTGTACTACAACTACCAAGATGGCATTTTCAGTGATGAATTGGGTGAAAAACAAGCTTCGCAATAAGATGGAGGATGACTATCTTTCGGACTACTTGATGGTTTACATTGTAAGAGAAATAGTCGAAGATTTGAGTATTGATACAACCATCAAAGAATTTGCTTCTATGAAGACACGTAGATCATAATTCTTCTAGGCTATATGAGTTTTTCTATATTGGATTTAGCAAATACATACACATTTGGTTTTTAGCAAAAAAAATAGAAGCAAATGAACTATAAGGATCTTGTAAGAAAGCATGATAGTTTGAACACATCAAGCATAGAAGAAAGTATAATAGATGTCCAAAACAACATGGTATGGGTGTTTAACAAATCTACCACAAGATACTACGATGAACACATCAAGCATTCAAGATTCATACAACATATCATGGATCACGAACAACATACATACATGCATCAAGAATCTAGTTAGATCTAAATTATTTCATATCGTGTGTGTAACAAAGGACGACTACGGATGGATCAACAAATGGAGACAAGATCTAACAAGGGTTTTTCCATGGGAATGAATCTAGAAACAAAAAGTGGCACTACATGCGGTATATAGTACTTATATATAAAACAAAAGAATATAAGTTACTTGCCTTTTAATTGCCGACGGATCAGACGAGAAAATGAGAATAACGAGAATAGATTCCCGGGCACGAACACAATACCACGAGGGGATCACGAACGAGATGCATAAGATGATCACGATCACCATGAATACAAATCCAACACTCGAGATCAGCACGTGCACACAATAAGAGAGAGGGATAGCCGGGGGTGTGCACTATGATGGATGACGATAGCGGGGAACAGGCGGCGACATCGGCAGAGGCAAGGCCGAGATGGGGGGCACTGGGGTTGATGCCGCTGGAGCTGTTGTGGCTGCTGTCGGCTTCAGAAGAGGAGAAAGGAAGAAGAGGAGAGCGGGCTGCTGCTGGCGTCGTGGCTAGCGTATGGCGCTTGGGAGGAGGCCGCCACAGCAGTGGGGTTGCGGTGGTCGGAGGGTAGGCCGGCGGTCGAGGGTGCAAATGGGAGTAGGGTGGCCGAGATGCAGGGTAGGGGAGAGAGGAGGGAGAGAGAGAGAGAGAGAGAGAGAGAGAGAGAGAGAGAGATGGTGATTAGGGTTAGGGTTTTGGAGATAACAATTAGAGATAGGAATAAAAAAATTTGTTAGGGGGAAATTAATAAAGGTTTTTGGCAAGTAAGGATTTGGAGAATCAAGAGAAGATGGGGGAAGATGTGATCTTTTGTTAAGCAGATACAGACGTGAAGAAGATCTGGGGAAGACTGGGTCAAAGAAGGAGGTAGTGGCTTGCGGGTTAAGATCCAGTAGGTTGGGTAGATGGGTTCAAATAGGGTAGATTGGGTAGAAAACCAGATCCAAAAGTTAGAACCAAATAAATAAGAAATTATGCCAGAAATGCAATAAATTAGAAACAATGAATCATCCAGAGATAGAATAATTGGCAGACAAAATAATCACAAAAGAATCAAATAAATAGGTGAATATATAAATACTGGAAAGAAGAACAAATACACGGTTCAGAAAAAGGAGTACAAATAGATAGAATACACTGGGAGAGAGAAATATAGTACAAAAATACAGAAAATGGGATACAGGAGTTACAAATCTTACCCACCTTACAAGAAGAATTTCGTCCTCGAAATTCAAACAAGAGGTACATAGAGTAACTCCGAGAAAGAAGGAACAACAAAAACAAAAACAAAACAAAATAACTACACAAACAAATGAGGAAACCTTCGCTGGATATCCTCCTCCAGCTCCCAGGTTGACTCACCCGGCGAGTGAGGATTCCAAGAAATCAGTACCAACCCGATGACCTTGTTCTTCAGCCCTTTCTCCCGCCGATCCAAAATAGCAACTGGCGGAATCTCACATGTCAAATCCGGCTGCACGGATAACTCTGAATAGTCAATCATGTGGCTCTCATCACGGATTTATCTCTTGAGTTGTGAGACATGGAAAACATCGTGCACTCCCGATAAAGCCGGTGGTAATGCTAGACGATAGGCCACCTTGCCTATTCGTTCCACGATATCAAACGGTCCGATAAACTTAGGGCTGAGCTTGCCCCCACCACCAAACCGAATGACACCTCGCCCCGGTGATACCTTGAGGAAAACATGGTCACCAACCTCTAACTCCAAGGCTCTCCTATGGACATCTGCTCATCTTCGCTTCCTGTCTTGTGCTGCCTGAAGATGCTTCCTGATCTGAGTCACCGCATCAACAGTCCTGGTGATCAACTCCGGACCCAATAACTTCCTCTCACCAATGTCATCCCAGCACACTGGTGATCTGCACTTCCGACCATATAGTGCATCGAACGGTGCAACTTTAAGACTGGCTTGAAAGTTTTTATTGTACAAGAACCCTACAAGATGCAAATGGTCCTCCCATGATCCACCGAACTGCAACAGACAGGACCTCAACATGTCCTCTAGAGTCTGGATGGTCCTTTTTGACTGTCCATTTGTCTGGGGTGAAAAGTTGTACTGTACTTCAGTTTTCTCCCCAAACTACTCTGAAGACTCCCCCAAAACTGAGACCGGAACTTGGTATCCTTATCGGATACAATACTGACTGGAACCCCATGAAGTCTGACGATCTCTTGCATATACTTCTCAGTTAGGCTCTTAGTAGACTGTCGGACTAGGATGGGAATGAAGTGACCACTCTTCGTCAGTCGGTCGACAATCACCCAAATGGCATTGTGACCCTTAGGACTCCTCGGCAAAGCGGTCACAAAATCCATAGTGATGTGTTCCCACTTTCACTCCGGAATGGGAAGCGGTTGAAGAAGTCCAGCAGTTCTCTGATGCTTTGCCTTCACCTGCTGGCAGATCAAACACTGAGACACAAATCTAGCCACGACCCTCTTCATACCATGCCACCAGAAGTGAAGCTTCAAGTCCCGGTACATCTTAGCACCTGCAGGATGAATAGAGTACGACGACTGGTGGGCTTCCTCAAGCAACCTCTGACGAACTTTTCCCTTTGGGACACACAACCTGGACCCAAAACGAAGCGATCCATCTGCATTTATAACCATATCCATTCTGGAACCGGCCTCAACCTTTGCTCTGAATTCTTGCAACTGCTCATCACCAGCCTGAGTCTCTTTAATCTGCTTGACAAGAGACGACTGAAGCTGAAGCATCATGCAACTCCGATCAGAACTCGACAAAAACACATCCAACTCCAACCTCCGCATGTGCTCAACCAGATCCCTCTGCTGAGTCAGGAACATGGCTGCTGGTCTCCTGCTCAAAGCATCTGGCACAAAGTTCACTCTACCAGGATGGTATTGCAAACTGATGTCATAGTCAGCCATAAGCTCCAACCAACGTCTCTGCCTCATGTTCAATTCCTTTTGGGTGGAGACATACCTGAGACTTTTGTGGTCGGTAAAGATCTCAACTCGGTCTCCAAGTAAATAGTGTCTCTACAGCTTCAAAGCCAAGATCACTTCCACTAACTCCAAATCATGAGTCGGATAGTTGCTCTCATGTGGCCTCAACTGCCTCGATGCATAAGAAACAACTCGTCCCTTCTGCATCAGAATTGCATCAAGACCCTTCCCAGAAGCCTCACAGTGAACCACAAATCCGCCTGAACCATCTGAAATAGTCAACACAGGCACTGATGTCAACCTGCACTTCAACTCAGCAAAAGCCGCACTGCAAGCCTCAGACCAACAAAACTTCTGATCCTTCCCTGCCAGCTTAGTCAAAGGTCTTGCTATCTTCGAAAAGTCTTAGATGAATTTTCGATAATATCCAGCTAGGCCAAGGAAGCTTCTTACCTCTGACACAGACTTGGGGACTGGCCAATATCTTACAGCCGCAACCTTGGACGGATCCACTGAGATACCATCGCCCGAGATAATGTGCCCCAAGAAGGTAACTCGATCGAGCCAAAACTCACACTTGCTGAGTTTTCCATAGAGCTGATTTTCCCTCAAAGTCTGAAGAACAACCTTAGATCCTCAGCGTGCTCCTTCTGGCTCCGAGAATACACCAGAATGTCATCGATGAAGACCACCACAAATCTTTCCAGGAACAGGGAAAAGATCATGTTCATCAGACTCATGAATACCGCTGGCGCGTTCGTGACTCCGAAAGCATCACTAGGAACTTATAGTGCCCATACCTGATCCTGAAAGCGGTCTTCAGCACATCAACTTCTTTCACCTTGACCTGATGATAACCTGAGCGAAGATCCAACTTCGAAAAGATAGCTGCTCCACCTAACTGATCAAATAAGTCATTGATCCTGGGCAGCGGATACTGGTTCTTCACAGTAACACTGTTCAATTTCTGATAATCGATGCACAGTCAATGAATACCATCCTTCTTACTGAGAAAATGAACCAGAGCACTCCACGATGAAATGCTGGGCTGGATGAACCCCAAATCTAGCAAACCCTAAATCTGCTCCTTCAGCTCTGATAGCTCAACCGGTGCCATCCTGTAGGGACTCTTCGATATTGGCACCGTACCAGGCTGAACTTCAATACTGAACTTTACATCCTTATCAGGGGGTAAGAGAGACAACTCCTCTGGGAATACATCCAGAAATTCCCGCACTACTAGAGGCACAGCCTCACAGCATGTGTGCAACTCCATCACACAAGTCTCTTGATCAACTGCAGTCTTAGCTCGGCCAAGGAGCATCTCTCCGGCATGGAACTCAAACTCTACATGAACTGGCATTCGGAATACAACTTTCTTTGCACGGCAATCAATGATGGCATTGGACTCGTCCAACCAATCCATACCGAGAGTGACGTCGAATCCGAAATTCCCAATGACGAACAGGTCGATCTTGAAATTCACACCACCAATAACCACCGGACTCTGTTTGCATTCCCAAGAACAGATGACAACACCGCCACCTATGACAATGCTCCAAGCCTCAGGCATGATGCTGCACACCATCTGATGCTGAGCCACAAAGCGGGAAGTGACGAAGGAATGGGTCGCCCCGGAATCAAAAAGAATATGAGCAGGGAAAGAACAAACTAGGATAACACCTAAGATGGAGCCAAAAAGCAAGGAAAAAGAAATGACGATTAAGGAATGGGGAAAAATAATACAGAATAGATAATATGATAGAACAGAGCAAAGCAATAAAGGAAACAAAGAAAATAACAACAATGAAAAGCAAAGATACTTGCAACAACACCTTCTGCCGTCTCAGCATCTGCAGCTGTCAGGTTGTAAGCCTGACCTCTCCTGGCGATGATCCAAGTTGCGGACAAGTCGAAGTAGATCCAGCGATGCCAATCGACGAACCAAGCAGGAAGAAAAGAATGGATGACACCAGAATTAAAGGAATATGGGTACGAAAAGAATGAATACCCAAAGGAATCAGCAATTAGGACAATTGCAAGAGACGGAAGAAGAAAGGAATCAATGAATTGAATAAGGAGGGATCAAAATAAATGGAATAAGACTAGTATCCAGATCAAGTTGATTGTAATTTATTCATGTTACTGCATGGTCTGTGGACTGTTGAGCCAATTCTTGATCGAGCCCAAACTTGTCTAACATATTATTAAAGCTAATACATTAGCCAAACCTAGCTCTGATACCACTAAAAATCCTGTTATGCCCCGCTTCCTAAGAAGGAATATAGAATACGGATTCGTGACACAAGTCCAGCGAATGGTTTTCACCATTCATAAGTTGTAAGGATCTTTACAACAAATACAAGAATAAACAAGAGATATATAAGAGGAATAGTCAACCACGGATGAATAACTGAATTAATATAGTCAACAGAATTACTTGAAAGGAAATATAAATATTAAATTTTAAATAATCAAGTCTGGAACAAAACACGAGTCTGGGACAAAATGCCCAATACAATATCCATGTAGCAATTACATTTATTCAAATTAAACAACAAGAATAAATAGTAGCAAGATCTCCAGCCAACTAGAATCTTTGGTCACCTACTCCATCGGGCAGCTGGTCACCAAAGTCCGCAAGTGACAAATTTGCAGGAAAAAGAAAGAGAAAATAAACGCCCATCAATGCAAGTTACGGGCCGCTTGTAGTGCAGGCAACGAGTACAGGAAAGATAGAAAAGTATAGAGTAACAGCGGAAGCAAGTATAGAAGTAACATCGAAGGAATGTGACAGAAAAGTAGAGCAACTACCTCTAAATCAAGAATAGAAACAAATAGCATGGTAAGATAATCAAGTGCAAGTGGCCTGTAACAAAGTGTCAAGTAACATGCAAACGAGTAACGAGTAACAAGTGTCAAGTATCATGTACAAGTAGCAAGTAACAAGTGTCAAATGATCATGTTATTCTCAAGTCCTGTATTTATTCCTAACTAGGTAGCACTTCATGCATCCCAAATTTTTACCACATGGTTGCTACATTCAAGCAAGTTACGTTTTATATTTCATAGTGGATCATACAGCACAGTGTACTCAGGACAAGTATCAAGTATCAAGTATCAAGTATCAAGCGTCAAGTGTCAAGTGTCAAGTGTCAAGTGTCACGTGTCAAGTGTCAAGTGTCAAGTAATCACATGTAAAGTATCAAGTATTAAGTATCACGTAGGATCTATGGATCCCCTCCGAGTACACATTTCTGTATTTTCCACTATTAGATCTTTTCCTTTAACCCCGGCTTGGTTTCTTATTATTATTATTTAAGTCAAGCATGGACGTGCACAAACAAGGCAAGAAACATGGTAAGATAATAGGGAACAAGTTCAAGTTGGATAAAGGATACGAACGGGTGACAAACGACTCATCAATGGCTAGGACAACGAAACTTTCAGTTCTGTTCAGCAAGACAGTACTGCACCAAATCTGAGTTTTCCGTTGCCACAAACGTACAAATCTAGATCTGTCAAAAAAATCTAGAAAATAAGCTCCCAGCCAAATCCAGCAGATATATACAAGTCATATAATAATCACAGAAACAAGCTCTAAACAGAATTATATACATAAATCATGATCATCCAGAAATCACTAGGTTGTATTCACAAGTATGAAAATGGCACAAAACTTACTGATTTAAATCCAAGAAAAATCTGGGGTATTCTCTAATATGTCTAGTATCAGCAAATAAAATTTCATAATATTCCAACTCAGATAACATAGTCAAATAAATTTGGAAAACAACAAAATACAGCAAATTTGTGAATCTGAAACCTTAGATACAGCAGTACTAAAACAGCGATAGATTACAAAGTATAACTCGAAATCCAAATCCGTTAAAAGGGTTGTAAAATAGATACAGTAGGCTACATTTTATCTTCATAAAGTTTTAATCAAAAGCAACTAAAACCAGGTTGAAAATATGGTTCTTTACTAAACAGCATGCAAATTCTAGAAATATAGTAGTTGTTCTCAAGCATAGAATCATTTATAAAAGTCATTAATTAAATCCATAAAAAATTGTGGTTAATCCTAGTCAAGTCTAGTTATACCCATAAAAATATTAGATCCAAATATTACCTTTACCATCAGTTTAAAAATAAATAACTATACAGAAATCTCATAAAACAGAATCTGGAATTCTCAACACATCTGTAGCAAAACGGCAATAACTCATACCTCACAAATCGAAACTAAGATTTGTCGAAAATTTATGTAAATTAGACAATGAGATCTACGATTTATATTCATAAATTAGTTTGATTTACTGACCTTAACAGGATCTAAAATACTGAAACAAGACGAGGTAGCAGCAAAAACATAAATCTCTTATGCATTAAATCATATAGTTTATATGAAACAAATCCAAATTATAAAAAAACCCAAAATATGGTATAATAGATGTCCAAAACAATATGGTATGGGTGTTTAACAAATCTACCACAAGATACTACGATGAACACATCAAGCACGCAAGATTCATACAACATATCATGGATCACGAACAACATACATACATGCATCAAGAATCTAGTTAGATCTAAATTATTTCATGTCGTGTGAGTAACAAAGGACAACTACAGATGGATCAATAAATAGAGACAAGATCTAACAAGGATTTTTCATGAGAATGAATCTAGAAACAAAAAGTAGCACTACAGGCGGTATTTAGTACTTGTATATACAACAAAAGAATACAAGTTACTTGCCTTGTAATTTTCGATGGATCAGACAAGAAAATGAGAATAATGGGAGTGGATTCCCGAGCACGAACACAATACCATGATCGGATCACGAACGAGATGCATAAGATGATCACGATCACCACGAATACGAATCCAACACTTGAGATCAACACGTGCACACAATAAGAGAGAGGGACAGCTGGGGGTGTGCATTGTGATGGATGACGATGACGGCGAACAGGGGGCGACATCGGCAGGGGCAAGGCCGAGATGGGGGCACTGGGGTTGCTGCCACTAGAGCTGTTGTGGCTGTTGTCGGCTTCGGAAGAGGAGAAGGGAAGAATAGGGGACTGAGCTGCTACTGGCATCTTGGCTCGCGTACGGCACTCAGGAGGAGGGTGACACAGTGGTGGGGTCGCGGCGGTCAGAGGGTAGGCCAGCCGCTGGGGGGGTTGCACACGGGAGTAGGGGGGCTGGGATGCAGGGTAGGGGGGAGAGAGAGAGATTAAGATGGTGATTAGGGTTAGGGTTTTGGAGATAGCAATTAGAGATAGGAATAACAATATTTGTTTGGGGGAAATTAAATAAAGATTTTTGGCAAGTAGGGATTTGGAGAATCAAGAGAAGATGGGGGAAGATGTGATCTGTTTGTTAGGCAGATACAGACATGAAGAAGATATGGGAAAGACTGGGTCAAAGAAGAGGGTATTAGGTTGTGGGTTAAGATCCAGTAGGACGAGTAGATGGGTTCAAATAGGGTTGATTGAGTAGAAAACCAGATCCAATAAGGTAGAACCAAATTAATAAGAAATTAGGCTAAAAATGCAATATATTAGAAACAATGAATCATCCAGAGACAGAATAATTGGCAGACAAAAGAATCACAAAAGAATCAAACAAATGGGTGAATATATAAATACTGAAAAGGAGAACAAATGCATGGTGCAGGAAAAAGAAGGAGTACAACTCGATAGAATACACTGGGAGAAAGAAATACAGTACAAAAATACAAAAAATGGGATACAGAAGTTACATTTATAATCTATGGGGGCCACATCTAGAATCTATCACATGATTACATGATTTCTTGTTACATGTTCCCTGTTTACAAGATATGATTCATGTTATTGTCACTGCAAGACCTGAGTACATTATCCTATAGAATTCACCATTAGTGTCTAAACGTTCATTTGATTGTATGTATCCAAACCTATGGTGTGGAACGCAAGGTTGCGTGTATTAGATAGGATTAATAAAACATTGATAGACTTAAGGTTAACACTAAGCACGCGCATGTTTTCTGTTTACAAGTTCAAATGATTTTTGTTTACAAGTTCACATGATTCCCGTTTACAAGTTTGCATGTTTCTCATTTACATGTGTTGTTTTTCATTTACATGATTCTTTGTTACCGATTAAGTATACATTGATGTCATGTTTACATATTTCTCGTTTCCAGTTTGCAAGTTTACATATGTTCTTGTATCGTACTTGATCATATTGTTCATTGTTCCTTGTTATATTATACTTCCTTATTTCATTGCTTGTTGCTAATTGCTATTCGAAACTTGCTCTAATGGATACCCCTTCTTTTTAGTTAATATTTATACAGGTACAAATGATGAGATACCAAAGTGTATTATCCCGGACAGATATTATATTGTATAAATTATTATTTTTAAAATAATTTTTTTCTACTTGATTTTCTCATTTAAAAAGTTACATGGACATATATACTAGTAAATATATACAGGTATTGTATTAGTTTTGTGCACTTGTACAAAATCTTGAAAAATGCTTTTTTCAGAAAAATGTCCGAAAAATCCCGAGCAGGTATTTAAAATTATTATTTTATTATTATTTTAATTTTATTTCCAGAATTGAAATATTTTTGGTGGATATCACCCGGTTTTGTTAATAAACGTTATCTGTATATATATACCAGTCTGTATACATCTGTATTGTATCAAATTGGTATTGGAATCTTCCGGGCTGATAATAAAATTTATTTTATTATTATTTTCAAGATTAAATTATTTTTGTACGGATTGAGCAGTTTTACAAACGGAAATTATCGGTATATAGATATATACATACGTAAGCGTATTGTACCAATTTCGTTTGTACAAATTATGTAGTATGTGTTTTGGACAAAAATATCATGATTAATCAAAATTGGAGGGCTAGGATTTGTTTAGAGACTTAAACCTAGGGTTAAGATCAATTAGGGATACATAAGAGTATTAATATGTGTCTTCTACTAGAACCCTCTCCTCCACCTCACCCCTCCACCTCACCCCCTCCACCTCACCTTGTTTTGGCCGGCCAAATTGACCCCAAGGGGTTTTGTGCAATTATGTTGGTGCATTTTGCACTCTCCACCCTCATTTCATCCTATAAATACCCCTCCCCTTCACCTTTTGCCTCATTTACAAGAAAAAAAAAGAGAGAGGAAAAGAAAGAGAAGGAAACCCTAAGTGTTCTTCATTTAGGGGTTTTTTTATAAGTGTTCTTCAAGTTGTAGTAGAAATCTAAGGAGGAAGGAGAAGCTTGCTAGCTAGTCCTTCCTACATAGATTCAAAAGGTAGGGATTCTCTACTTCTAATTTTTAGTTTGTTTTGTTCTTTTTATTTTTTTTTGTAGAAAAGAACCCATCTTTAGGGTTATTTTTGGTTCTATATGAGTAAAGAACCCATCTTTTGATGGTTAGTTGTTGTAGGCTAAAAGAACTTATCTTTATGATGGTGGATGTTGTATGTATATGTTCTATAACAACTTGGACTATTTTTCTAAGCATATAAATGGTTGTAGGTTAAAAGAAACTCATCTTATGATGTGTTATTGTGTATGTGTGTTCCTAAATAACTTGAACTAAATTCCTAAGTATAAGCATGTTTGTAGGGATCAAAATGATCCCATGAAAAAGATGGATTGGTAGAACTCAACAATCACATAAAGATAGAGTATTGAACCTTGCTATGGTTATTGTTGTTATGATGATTATTTTGGACTACTTGGACTAAGAATTGTGCATAAGAATGGTTGAAAAATCAAGGAGGAATTCTCTATTTTATTTGTGTTGATTCTTGTCCTCTTTTGTTGTGTGTATGTTTCTAAATGACTTGGACTAATTATTAAGCATAAAGTGGTTGTAAGGATCAAAATGATCCCATGAAAAATATGGGTAGGTGGAACTTAAATAAAACACATAAAGGTTGAATCTTTAACGTTGCATGTTTATTGTTGTTATTATGGTTGTTTTGTTGAACTCAAAAACTATGACTTGGACTATAACTATGTGCTTATAAAGATTAGTGTAGTAAGAATGCTTACTTACCCATTCTAGGGTTGTAGAACTCATATAGCTTTTTAAAAGATAAGTTTTTGTTGTATATTGTTCTCTACTTTGTTAAGAAATCAATCTTTGCTAACCCTGGTTCATAAAAAGTTACTCTTATTGTATGTAGGAACTTGTAGGATTGAAGAAAAGTGGATTGGAGTATGTAGCAATTTGTAAACTAAATAAATGTAGTCTTTGTAATATATGGGACTTGTAATTTCCTAAAGAAGTAGTCTTTGTAATAATTTATATTAGTCTTTTGTAGCATGTTCTAAACTTTTCTAGGTTGCTAGAGAACCCATGCTTGAGTTGTGTAGTAATTCTAGATTAAAAAGAACCCATTCATGATTGTGAAACCCATGAACCCATTCATGCTTGTGAACCTATTCATGCTTGTGAACCATGAACCCATTTTCATGCTTATGAACCATGAACCCATTCATGCTTGTGATATTTAGTTGTTCTTAGTAAAGAACCTATTATGCTTGAGTTTTGTGTTCTATGTCAAAAAGAGAACCTATTCATACTTATGAAACATGAACTCATTCATGCTTGTGATATTTAGTTGTTCTTAATAAAGAACCTATCATGCTTGAGTTTTGTGTTCTATGTCAAAAAGAGAACCTATTCATACTTGTGAACCCATGAACCATGCTTGTGAAACCCATGAACCCATTCGTACTTGTTCTAGTTTCAAAAAAAATCCATGTATCATGCTAAAGTTGTATGTGCTAAAGAACCCATCATGCTTGAGATTTGTAGTTGTTCTAGTAAAAGAACCCATTATGCTTGAGTTTACTAATTTTTGTAGTAAAGAAACCATGCTTAGATTGTTGTAGGATTGTTCTAGTAAAGGACACAAGAATCATGCTTGAGTTTTATGTTGTTTTAGGTAAAAAAGAATCATGCTTGAGTTTATGCGATAAAAGAGACCCATGTTTGTGTTTTCATTGTTCCACGTCAAAAGAATACCATGCTTGAGTTGCTAATTATTTTAGTAAAGAACCATGCTTAAGTAGTTGTAGGAATCCATGCTTAAGTTGCTAATCATTGTAGTAAGAAATCCATGCTTAAATCGCTAATCATTGTAGTAAGAAATCCATGCTTGAGTTGCTAATTATTTAGTAAAGAACCATGCTTAAGTTGTTGTAGTTTGTTATAGTAAGAAATCCATGTTTGAGTTGATTATAGTGAGTATACCATGCTTGAGTTGTTGTAGGTTGATGTAGTAAAGAAACCCATGTTAAGTCATATACCATGCTTGAGCTGTTTATAGTAAGTATACCATACTTGAGTTGTTGTAGGTTGATGTAGTAAAGAAATCCATGTTAAGTCGTATAGCCATGCTTGAGTTGATTATAGCAAGTATACCATGCTTGAGTTGTTGTAGGTTGATTTAGTAAAGAAACTCATGTTAAGTCGTATACCATGCTTGAGTTGTTTATATTAAGTATAACATGCATGAGTTGTTGTAGGTTGATGTAGTAAAGAAACCCATGTTAAGTCGTATACCATGCTTGAGTTGATTATAGTAAGTATACCATGCATGAGTTGATTATAGTAAGTATACCATGCTTGAGTTATTATAGTAGTTTTAGAGAAGAACCCATGCTTGAGTTAATGTAGTTGTTCTAAGTAAAGAACGCATGCTTGTGTTATTGTAGTAGTTTTAGTAAAGAACCCATGTTTGAGATGCGTAGTTGTTTTTGATTCAAAAGAATCCATATTTGAGTTATATGATTTTAGTGGTTTCGGTTAAATTCTAAAAGAAACCCATGAGTTTAACTTGTTTGATAACCTAATTGAATTATTGAAATGAACCCATGTTCCATAGTTGTTCTAGTTCGATTTTTAAGAAGAAACCCATGAAACTAGCTCCATGATAGTTCTAGCTCGAATTGGCGAGGAATGCATGCAATTAGGTTCTAGGTGACTCTAGCTCAACTTTGAGAAAGAACCCATGAACCTAGTCGCATGTTGTCCTAGTTCAAATTTGAGAAAAGAACCCATGAATTCTAGTTGTATGCGGTTCTAATTGAAATTGGACCATATAATGTGAACATGCTTCATCTTCGATACATGGGTAAATAATGGTTGGGAAAGTCACTAGGATTGTTAGCTAGATAAAAGCTAGCCTAGGGGTCATCGAACATTAAGACTCGCATCTTACCACCTTGGAAACTGTGGATAAATCACACCTCGAGCACCGACGGATCTTAACTGATGTGGGTTGATCGTGGGCCGAGAGTGTTGACGAGATCCGAGTTAGGGGTAGTGATGGGGTCTCATAGTTACCCTAGGGGCCATCGACCATCAAGAATCGCATCTTACCACCTTGAAAACTGTGGATAAATCACACCTCGAGCACCGACGGATCTTAACTAATGTGGGTTGATCATGTGCCGAGAATGTTGACGAGATCCGAGTTAGGGGTAATGATGAGTGGGAGAGAGATTTCCGTTACCGGTGTCTTGGATCGATAGGCCATGCGTTGGATCGGGATAAGCATAAGAAAGTTATTGTAAACCCCTGCGAAATTATTTGGGATTTAGTGACATCGTTAGGGTAGTAACTTATGGCTATTACTACTTAACCTCTACTTATTATCTTTTTTCGCCGAAGGGAAAGAGTTGGTGTTAAGGGTGATACTTATTATTTTGTGAACCACCTATTCAATTAACCCTAACCACTACTCCTACAATATGCTTAACTAACCCCACTATCACCTCATTATTGCCATCTATTAATCCCCTACTATCTCTCCTAAACATAATCACCCCATTACTTCTTGAGCCTCCATTCATAACCCCTTTCATCTTCTTCTTCTCCTGTTCACACCAAAACCTAGACAAAACCGAGCGCCTCCTACCTCATCTTCAACCGAGCCACCACCCGATTATCCTGAGCACACCTCGCCTTCACCCCGATGTCTCCTCACCTTGCTGCACTCCACCGCTTGTCGCTGCACCACAGCTGCTTCATCCCGCAACCACCGAACAACACCTAAACCACCAGCATCCTCAGAGAGCCTTCACCAGCACCATCTCCATTGCCTCAACCACCTTCAAATGTCCCGACGCTTTACCGCTTGCTGCCTCATCCCAAAGCACCCGACGAACACGACCCCCGAATGCCATCGACAATCACCCCGTAACACCCCGACGCCCCGCCACTTGCAGCTCCACATCGCCGATCATCACCTCCCCCTTACTGCACTGACTCCCCCCTCACTACAGCACCTCAAACTCCCTCGTCTCAACTACAGCACCACCTGACGCCACTGCCTCCCCTACCGGACAACAACCACCCGAGTCACCACCCGAAGTAACCCTCATCCCGAAGCCCTACCACTGCCATTGCCACATCCAGCACCAACCTCGAGCTTCATCCCTCTCATTAACGCGGAATAACAGACCCAAAATCCACAGAAACCTGAGCCCCACCATCAGCCCCAACCTCCTCTTTGCTGCTCTTCTCCATCCCGACCACTCCAACCCAGAGGACAACCCCGATCACCTTGCCTGCTGCCTGTGTGCACGCCGCCGAACCACTGGCCGCCCTCGCCCCTGTTGCTGTCATTGTGATTGCTTATTGCGGGTGTCGCTCTTGCTTGTTGCTCGTTGTGGTGGTCGGATTGTTATTGTCTTGTTGTTGCTCGCATCCGTGTGCCACCACCGTCCCCGCTCTCCTTCTTCCATCGTAATAACCGTCTAAGACAAGCATCTCTTGAACCCCTTTTATTGTTCATGTTCAAGCATTTCTTTGACTCTGCAAGTAGTTTCCTTATCTGATTATTGTATCATGAAATCCATTTATCGTCCATGTCCATGCAAATATTCTTTGTAGATCTAAATTGTTGAACCACCATATTGTTACATGCCTTGTGATCTCTTCATGTTTGAATCAGTTGTTTTATAGTGTATTCCATCATTCCATTTGCCTCCGTCGATTCAATACTCACGGAAAGATCGGCAGTGCCCTATTCATTCACACACATTGCATGAAAGCGAATTGGAGTTACATATATAGATATGTGTATATAGATAAATATGGTGATTCGAATGAATTTCTAATTGTGTGCAATAGTTTAGTTTAATTCTTAATTTAACAGCATTGAAATAATAAATTTTGATGGATTAATTATAGAAACATGTTCTGAATATTGATTATGAAGGTAATCTATTATGGTTATAGATGTGATATTTCTGTAGATAGTAATTTTAAAATGATGTACTAGATTCTGTCCTGTTACCTCCCCTAACTTGCTACCAGAATTTGAACCAATTAACTTTAATATAATTTAGAACCTTAAATATGAAAATCATAGCCATCTGTTTCTAGAATCCAGAAATTCTAACAATTTTACAATCCAACTTACAAATTGCAAGATATTCAGATTTTACTACTGTAACGTTTTAATTGCAGATTACTATTTAGAAGTATGTTGCCATGATCAACTGATTAAAATAATATGTTATCGGTAGAATCAAGACCTCAGATTAACTAGAATGATACTGCAACATGATTTGGAGTCATTTTATGATTTATAAGATATTTTAATGAATTTTTAGTCTCGTTATATGCACAAGAACTTGACCCTGACCTGCTGCCTGAACAGTAGACCAGTAAAGAACTGACTGACAACCCTAACTACTGTAATCAGAATATGTTGTGTTTATAGGTGTTGGAACCGGCATGAAGTATATTTTTTGGAACCCCTGAAGGAACCTGACTCTCTTTCCTGTAGCGGCGGAAAAATGAATTTTAGTGCAGTAGTGTACTGTTGTCTAGAAATTATCTATATAATTTTAAATACAAATTTGTTTATTTCTGTCATTTAATAAATTGAATTTGTACATCATGCATTGCATAACTCCTGATACCTTCTTGTCATTACCTTGATACCCATTTCCATTGGTTGCATGTTCATGAATAATTACTGTAAAAGAGTAACAAGCCAGGGTAATAAGGATAAGACTTAGTAGTGGATAATATAGGAGATTGTACTCGGAAGGGGGCCTGTGTTTTTCGTAATAGTGACTTCTATTTACATGTTTACCTATTTTCTATTTACAAGTTAAATGGAACTAAGTGCCACATGGAGCTAAGTACTACGTAGAGCTAAGTGCCACATTGAGCTAAGTACCATGTAGAACTAAGTGCAACGTCGCAGAACCGATGTGGGCCAACTCTAGAATCTGCAAGGGCCACTCCTAGAATCTGTGGGGATCATCTCTAGAATCCATCACATATTTACATGATTTCCCGTTATATGTTCATGTTTACATCATATGATTCTTATTATTGTCACTACAATGCTAGTACATGATCAAATATAATTCATCATTAGTGTAATTTTCCGGTCGGATATTATATTTATAATAATTTTTTTTAATTAAAATATTTTCTATGCAAATTTGTTGGTTTTACTAATAAAAAGTTATCTTTATATATATACTAGTAAGTATATATATGTGTTGTATCAGTTTTGTGCACTTGTACAAAATCGTGTAAAATACGTTTTTGAGAAAACGTCTGGAAAATCCCGGATAAATATTAGAAATTATTATTTTATTATTATTTTCAAAATTGAAATATTTTTGGTGGATATTACCCATTTTTTTAATAAATAGTATCTGTATAAATATACCAGTCTGTATACATTTGTATTGTATCAAATTTGGTACTATAATCTTCCAAGTCGATAATAAAATTTATTTTATAATTATTTTCAGAATTAATTTGTTTTTATACGGATATACGGATTATGCGGTTTAACAAACGAAAATTATCGGTATATATATATATATATATATATATATATATATATATATATATATATATATATATATATAGTATTGATTTCGTACATTTGTACAAATCATGTAGTATGTGTTTTGGAAAAAAAATATCTTATTTTGTCATGATTAATCAAAATTGGATGGCTAGGATTTGTTTGGAGGCTTAAACCTAGGGTTTAGAATTAATGAGATACATAAGAGTATTAATAAGCGGATTTCTACTAGAACCCTTTCTTCCACCTCACCCCTCCACCTCATCAATCTTTGGCCGGCCAACTTGCTCCAAGGGGGTTTTTGATTAATCCCTTGGTGCATTTGCACTCTCCCCCTTCTCATTCCTTCTATAAATACCCCTCCCCTTCACCTCTTGTCTCATTTACAAGAAAAAAATAGAGAGGAAAAGAAAGAGAAGAAAACCCTAATTTGAGAGTTCTTCATCAAAGGTTGTAGTAGAAGCTAGGAGGAAGGAGAAGGTGCCTGTCTAGTTCTTCCTACAAAGAGAATCAAAGGTAGGGGTTCTCTACTTCTCTTTGTTGTGTTTTTGTTCTCTTTTATTTATGCTTGTTGTATATGTAGAAAGAACCCATCTTTAGGGTTAACTATTGGTTGTATGTGAAAAAAAATCCATCTTTAGGGTTAATTATTGTTGCTTGTGAGAAAGAACCCATCTTATGATGTTTTGTTGTTGTAGGTTAAAAAGAACTCATCTTTATGATGTGTGGTTTGTATGTGTATGTTTCTAAATAACTTGGACTAAATCCTAATCATAAATATGGTTGTAGGGATCAAAATGATCCCATGGAAATATGGATGGTAGAACTCAAATAAATGACATAAAGATTGAGTCTTTAAGACTTGTTATGGTTATTTTTTTTGCTAAACTGACAACTTGGACTAATTATATGTGCATATGAGTAGTGTGAGTCAAAAAAGGACTACATGAAGAGTTTTGAATGTAGAACTTACTAAAAGCACATAAAGATGGAATCTTTAACCTTGTTATGATTATTGTTGTTGTTATGGTTATTTTTGTTAACACAAACTATGACAACTTGGACCTAAACTATGAGCATATAAAGATTGCGTAGTAAAAAAAAATACTTACATACCCATTCCAGGGTTGTAGAACTCAACAAGCTAACAAAAGATAAGTCTTTTTTGGTTGTATGTTTCTCTCTACTTGTTAAAAATCTAGTCCTTGGTAAATTTAGTTCATGAAAGATTAAGCTTCTATTTTGCTTCTAGATTGTGAAAGATTAAGCTTCCATTTTGCTTCTATAATTGCAAAAGATTAGTTCTTTTATGTTTATTTAACTTTTATGGTAGAAAATATTAGTTCTTTTGTAGCATGTCTATTTTGCTTGTATGATAGAAATGATTACTTCTTTTCATATTGTATGTAGGAACTTGTAGGTTGAAGAAAAGTGGGTTTGTAATATGTAGGAATTATTAGATTCAATAAAAGTAGGTTTTGTAATATGTAGAACTTGTAGATTAAGTAAAGTAGATTTGTAATATATGGATAGTTGTAATTCATAAAACAAGTAGTGTTTGTAATATGTAAGAAATTGTAATTCATAAAAGAGCTAGTTTATGTAATAGTTAGATAAAGTCCTTAGTAGTTTTTATGAGTTTAGAATCCATGCTTGAGTTATTATAGTTGTTGTGGTAAAGAACCCACGCTTGAGTTATTGTAGTTGTTCTAGTAAAGAACCCATACTTGAGTTGTTGTAGTAGTTCTAGTAAAGAACCCATGCTTGAGTTGCTAGTAAAGAACCCATGCTTGATTTGCTAATTATTGTAGTAAAGAACCATGCTTAAGTTGTTGCAGGTTGTTGTAGTAAAGAATTCATGCTTGAGTTGTTGTAGTAAGAAACCCATGCTTGAGTTGCTAATTATTGTAGTAAAGAACCATGCTTAAGTTGTTGTAGGTTGTAGTAAAGAAACCATGCTTGAGTTGCTAATTATTGTAGAAAGAAACCATGCTTGAGTTGTTGTAGTAAGAAACCCATGCTTAAGTTGTATGTGCTAAAGAAACCATGCTTAAGTTGTTGTAGGTTGTTGTAGTAAAAAAAATCATGTTTGAGTTGCTAATTATTGTAGTAAAGAACCATGCTTGAGTTGCTAGTAAAAAACCCATGCTTGAGTTGCTAATTATTGTAGAAAGAAACCATGCTTGAGTTGTTGTAGTAAGAAACTCATGCTTAAGTTGTATGTGCTAAGAGCATCCACAGTTGTTTGCTATATTTGCCAATTTGCCATTTTTGAGAAACAAATCGCTGCAGTCATTTGCTATTTTGCCATATTTTGGCAAAATCGCTACAGTCGCTTCTCATTTCTGAGAAACAAAATTGCGATTCTCAAATTATAAGAGACGGGACAAAATTTCTCGTTCCAATTTTTTTTTATTTTTTAAATGACGTCGGACAATACAACATGTATCGTCCCAATTATTTTATTTTTTTTAATAGTGTCAGACGATACAACATGTATCATCCCAATTATTTTATTTTTTTTAATAGCGTCGAACGATACAACATGTATCGTCACTTTTTTTTTATAGATCTAACAGTCAGATTCACCGGGAAAAAAAAAGAAAAATTCTCGGACGGGACAACATGTCCTATCCAGGAATTGAGGAGGGGTTAGTGGGTAGGTTAGGATAATTAATTAGGTTTAGTAGGTTTTCAATTAGGTTTAGGTATTATTATATTATTTATTTTATTTAATTAACATATTTTAATAGTTAATCAGTAATTAAATTTTTTTTAAACGAAAGAGACGATACAACATGTATCGTCTCTTCCTTTTTTTTTTTAAAAAAAATGCGTGACGGTAAATGTTCTATCGCAAATTTTTTTAAAATTTTGAGAGGGACGAGACATGTTGTCTCGTCTTTTTTTTAATTATTTTACGCTTCAACGAACGATACAACATCTATCGTCCGACTATAAAAATGAAAAAAATATAGCAAACAACCACTGCAGAACATTTCGCTAAATGTTAATACTGTAGCTGCAATTTTTTAAAATTTGAGAAATACCATTGTGGATGCTCTAAAGAAACCATGCTTAAGTTGTTGTAGGTTGTTGTAGTAGAGAATTCATGCTTGAGTCATTGTAGCAAGAAACCCATCCTTGAGTTGCTTATTATTGTAGTGAAGAACCATGCTTAAATTATTGTAGGTTATTGTAGAAAAGAATCTATGCTTGAGTTGCTAGTAAAGAATCCATGCTTGAGTTGCTAATTATTGTAGTGAAGAACCATTCTTAAGTTGTTGTAGGTTGTTGTAGTAAGAAACCATGCTTGAGTTATTATAGTTTTTCTAGTAAAGAACCCATGCTTGAGTTATTGTAGTTGTTGTAGTAAAGAACCCATGCTTGAGTTATTGTAGTTGTTCTAGTAAAGAACTCATGCTTGAGTTGTTGTAGTAGTTCTAGTAAAGAACCCATGCTTAAGTTGTATGTTGTAGTGGTTTTAGTTAAATTCTAAAAGAAACCCATGAGTTTAGCTTGCATGCTAATCCAGTTGAACTCTTGAAATGAACCCATGTTCCATATTTGTTCTAGTTCAATTTTTAAGAAGAAACCCATGAAACTAGCTCCATGATAGTTCCAGCTTGAATTGGCAAGGAACCCATGCATTTAGGTTCTAGGTGGTTCTAGCTCAATCTTGAGAAAGAACCCATGAACCTAGTCGCATGTTGTCCTAGTTCAAATTTGAAAAAAAGAACCCATTAATTCTAGTTGTATGTGGTTCTAATTGAAATTGGACCATATAATGTGAGCATGCTTCATCTTCATTGTATGGGTAATAATGGTTGGGAAAGTCACTAGTATTGTTAGCTCAATAAAAGTTCATCTAGGGTCTTATAGTTACCATAGGGATCATCAACCATCAAGACTTGTATCTTACCACCTTGGAAACTATGGATAAATCACACCTCGAGCACCGACGGATCTTAACTAATGTGGGTTAATCGCGGGCCGAGAATGTTGATGAGATCCGAGTTAGGGGTAGTGATGAGTGAGGAGATCCCGTCACCGGTGTCTTGGATCGATAGGCCATGAGTTGTACCGGGATAATCTTAAGAAAGTTCTTATTGAAAATCCCATAAGATTGTATAAGTTTAGTGACATCGTTAGGGTAGTAACTTATGGCTATTACTACTTAACCTTTACTTATTATCATTTTCGCCGAAGGGAAAGAGTTGGTGTTAAGGATGATACCTTATGATCCGACCTGTCCTATAGGCCGACTCTAAGCGGTGTTATTGGTTGTACCCTTCTTGTCAAAGGGATACGGTCTGTGATTTCTCACGAGTTGGGAGCACGGGAACCGTATCTCGTCTGTTAATTTCTAAAGTGCCTTCATAAGGTCGGGAGCAATTCCTGTCAGAGCCAGGGGGATGGACCCCCGGAATTCCGTCATATTCTATATCTAAGGGTGAGAAGCCATAGACTACGGTCTATCAGCTAGGGGGCCACAGGGGATGCTTCGAGCTAACTTGCGCTGCGGAAACCCCAAAGATTCATCATATTTTTGAGCGAGGACCAGTACGCCGGGTAGTAGTGGCAAACATAAACACCATGATCTGATTCTGGATGGCGTGATTAGACCGTTTCGGGGCAACCTCATCAGTCACGTCGTGTCTTCAGAAACAAGTCGAGTACAAGAGTAGAATTCATGATGTGGGTTCTGATGAACCAAATATTATTCACTTTTAGGAGCAATAATCTTAAGGCAATTAGACATTTAAATGTTCTATATGTGGTATTTACGCTTCTTTTCTCTTTTTCCATAGGAAACAACCAAAAGCAGCAAGACGAAGCAGATTCCAGACTAATACAGACTGAGAGGATGATATACAGGGAACAGCAGAGATCAGTCGACTGACTCTTCAACCAGGCGACTGGGCAGAGAGTTTGACAAGGCTCGGCACAGTCGACTGCTCCCCAAGACAGTCGACTGGTATGCGGCGAGTCAGAAGATAAGAACAGATGCATCCTCATCCAAATCCGAATCACAATTAAGTTATCCAAACCCAGGTGTTTTCTGCGAATAACAACTTCTCAAACAATCAAAGCAAGAAGCACGTGGTGAGCAGATAAGGAAGGAAAGAAGAAAAAGAGAAAGAAATAAACGGCTGATGAAGATAAGGAAAGAAATAACAATAGAAGAGGACTTCTCTGCAAAAAGTACAAACCCTAATTCTCTTCTCTTGTTCTATAAATACCAATCAAGAAAGAAGCGAAACTCTCTCTCTCGCTCTGACTTCCTTCAGCACACACCATCAGCCGAATCACAAGAGTTCCTGAACGATCGAGCCATCAACAAAGTGCAGCACGGCAGCAACATAGAAGAAGAAGAAAAGAGATCAAGCATTAAGAAAAGAACAGCCGGTCGACTGTGTGACAGCCAGCCGACCTATTTGACCGAACTACATCAGTTTATTCCTTCTCTTTTCTATTCTTTTATGTTAACCATGTATTCAAACTTGTTGATTAATAAAAGTACTATTATGTGGAACTAATTTCATAGTTGGGTAGATTGAAGCCGTAGTTATGTAGTGCTATATTCTTCTGAATTCTTCTATTTTACTTATTGATTGAATCTGATTGAATTGATATAGATTTATGATAATCAAATTTGTTCTCAAAGTTCTGAGAGCAGTCGACTGAGGTGAGAGCCAGTCGACTGACGTACAGAACTTGAGAATATCAAGTTTGCATTACCATCCATCTGAATCTGTTATATGAGCATATTGAGACGACCCGTATCTCGTGCCCATAACCTGTAACAAGGGAATCTTTAGGGGTTCTTGGTTCAATCAACTTAAGGGATCTAGATCTGATACCAATTTCTAGAACCTTGAGTATTTGTTCGTTTCCACTGATCTTATGTTTTCTTTAAGTACAACTTAGTAGATACCATGCTAAACACTTGATGAAAGAAACGAATTAGAGTAGATACCATGCCTAATTCTTGGCTTAGGGAAACATTACTTTAAGGAGTAGATACCATACCCTTGAAGAGAACAAACATGAGTAATAAGAAGAAGTTCAGAAGGTAACTTAGCATTACTGACCATTGGTGGATATCTAAACCCAACTACTTCATAAATATTTGTGATTCAACACTTCTTAATTTAGTTTTAATCTTTTCTTTTCAACCTTAGAACAACTCTTTATGATTCTTATTCTTTTTATTGGTTGGTAAGTTAAAGTCTACAATCTCTGTGGGATCGACCCTTGCTATTGCTACGCTTTTATAAACGATTCGTGCACTTGCGAGGTTTTTAATTTGTGTCTAGTTTAGATCATCTAGATTGCACAACAGGTTCAAATCCCTATATATGAAGAAACGGCTTGATATGGGGCGTATGTAGTATGAGCTGCATACTATTCCAGAGTCTTGCTTGCATTAGAATAAGTGCATCATTGCGTTAGTTAATCATGCATCAGAGTCTAAGTCATAGCATACACTGACACATCAATTATATATACACGTTTCTCTTTTTATCAATATGTTTTCTTAAATTGGAGAATCGCTGCTAGTCATCAGCCTTAAAGCGTCAGTATATGTACTGACGTCCCCATTTTAATAAGTACTAGATTGCAAAGTTGCAGATACATGATTCAGGAGGACCCAAGGCAAGAGAAGCAAGAGTCGATTTTATTTTCCGCCGTAATATATGTTGTTTACTACTGTTCCATTTGTAACAATTGTTGTAATTTATTTAATTGTTGGGAAGCATCCAAGTGAAGTACCAAGTGTTGTTCTTTATTCATTGTACTCTGATGTAATTTGTTGAGAGTTGTAACACTTGAGCTTGTAAAGGTATTATTGTAACACTAATGTAATGTATTGCAGTTTTATAACATTCGGACTTGTAATACATTTGTGTTGAATAAAAAGTTTCAAATTTTCTTGTTTTTCTGTGTATTGTGGCTAATTGAAGGAAATAGTCTGGCTTATGTCACGGTTTCCCAGTATATAAAAATCGGGGCATTACATTTAGTATCTAAATGTTTACTTGATTATATGCACCTGAACCTGTGTTATGGGACACATGATTACGTGCATTTGATAAGATTAATAAAACAATGATAGTCTTAAGATTAACACTAAGCAGTGAAATCCAAATATTCAACCGGGTCGACCCGCGAACGCATTCAGGTCGAACCTGTTTCGGGTCGCGCCAAATCGCTGGTTGGCCCGAGTTAAGTATGTATATATATTTTGGAATAAGTTTGTTAATATTTTAAATTTTATATAAAATGAGTGTGAACAAAAAAAATTAATTGCTCACTACCCAGTACTCAATTGGCCTACCCCACTCTAGCTATTTATAGCCAACTTCACATCCTTACTTCTCTCATCTCACCAATGTGGGACTAAATATATTTGGATTTTAAACTTTGAAAACTTTTAGTCCCACATTGGTGAGATGAGAGAAGTAAGCAGGTGGGTTGGCTATAAATTTCTAGGGTGGGGGTTGTCTAATTGAGTAGTGGGTATTAATAAATTAATTTTGATGTTCACACTCATTTTTATAAAATTTTGAAATATTTTAGAGTATATCTATATGCATATATACATATATATTTACAGTATATATATATATACATATATACATATATTTTGTAGCAAAATAATATTAAAAAAATAAACTGAAAAAAAAATCAAAACAGGTCAAACTCACAGGTCGGATCAAAACCAGTCGGTTGACCCGCGGGTTGGCGGTCGGGTTCGCGGGTCGGGTCGAGCGAGTTGGGTTTACAAATTTATCGACCCGGGTCGATCCGTGGGTTCGACCTGGACCCGAATTGCTTAATTACAGGCCGGGTTAGAGTAGGCGGGTCGTGTGTCAACCCGGCCTGGTTTCCATCACTATCCGGACCCATGTCTTCCCTCTTCCTATTATGTACCATCCCCGGGTAGCTTCTACCTCACCCCAGCAGTGCCTACCCAAGCATCAATGCAGGCAAACATTTTATGCATTATCGTTGAAAATCTACAATCATGATTACGGAAACAAAAATTATTGCGGTCGAGCCACAGAGTCCACAAGGCAGTATCCATTGAAATGTCCTAAGTTACTCTTGTTGTAGAATATGATACAACTCGCAGTGCTAACAGCGAAACACACACACCACAAGCAACAGAAACTCCCAAGAACTAGATGCACCAAGAATAAGCCACCACAATAATCATAAGATCTCATAAGAATACAATAATATGCAGAGATAACTAATACTTCTTATTCCCGAATAAATACAAAGATTATATACAACTCTCAGTCTCTCTCTCACACATTTGAAACACTCGGCACGTACCCTTCTTGAAGTTAAGCAATGATAATGATTCACCTTCATCAACACTTGATAACCCTATAGTTCACATCTACTGCTATATATATAGCCTGCAAGTAAACCCTAAAAGATAAATACAAATACAGCTTATTGGACCCAAAATCCGAAAACCCAAATAACATACAATGCCGATGTCAGTCGACCGCACTTTGAGTCGGTTGACCGCAACGTGTCATGCCAACACCTGAGGCCTGGTCGGTCGACCTACTCGCTCTCTGTTGGAACCCTGTACACTCGAAGAACACCTAGCAACCTAGGTCGGTCGACCGCACATTTGGTCAATCGACTGCAACCCCTCCAGCTGCACATCTTCTTATTGTCTTCTCTAGTTGTCTTTGTCTTCTCATCTTCTTCTCAAACTTCAAGAACTCTCGTGTCTTCTTGTATTTGAGAATACAATCCTAACAGATCTCTCCTCTATCTTGATAACACTCATCCTGCAGTCACCCCAAAGATCATTCAAAGATTTTGGACACTGTAAGGTTCCGAAACCTAAACAAACAACCTCTCACGCTAGCTTGGCTCTAGGGCATGTGTGTGATGTGTCCTCCTCCGAACTGCACCTAGTGCACATAACCTCGTTGAGTATATTCCTTATTCCCAGGTTAGTCTTTACAGAGGTTGGCATTCTTTGCCCCAATCCACAAAAAATACAGATCTTGATATCTTCTTCTTTTGCTTGTGGATCAATTAATCAAGAATTCTTTTTGAATATCTTCCTCTTTTGCTTGTGTTTGCCATTATTTTTTATTGCTTTCCTCGTTTGTATATTTGGGAATCTCTCTTGGATCTCTTTTTGATGTTATTTGATCCTAAAAATCTGACATACTAAATTCAAACTTATTAGAATGAGTGAGCACATTTTGTGCACACCAAACTAGGAGTCAACAATCTCCCCCTTTTGGTGTGAACAAAACATGCATGAATATTTGAAAATTTAAAGCACAACATATGAATACTCCCCCTTAATTTAGTATATCCTGTAATACAGATTTCATATAAATAATTTGAAGATTTGAAGATATATGAAATCAGAAGAGAAAGCATATTGAAAACATTCAATAATTCTCCCTCTTTTTGGAACACGCCAAGAGGGGATTAATAGAGAAGACATAAGGAAAATAAGCCTTGGAAAGTTCGTAGAATAAATTATCAATGAAAACACCAAAGAGAAAACATTTTAGGATGTTACAATGAATACAATCATGTAAAAAAAATGGAAGGGAACCTTCTTACATGATACTGTTGATGGCGAGACTCTTTGCTATACAGTGAGAGCTCTTCATAATAATGTCGATTCGAGATTCTCCCCAATACACATGAAAGCACCAAAATTTTGAGAGAGTAACAATAATTTTATAAGACCGAAAAATAGGCCAGAGAGAGAACCGGTCAACTGCTCGGTCGACCGTACTCTGCGGTTTTTCAAAAGACTTCCAGAGAGCATATCGGTCGACTGCACAGTCGATCGCAAAACCAACAGAACCCACAGAGAGCGAACCGGTCGACCGTACGGTTGGTCGCAATAAGAAAAAGTTAATTGAGATGAAAAGTAATAAAAAACCGAGAGCATGCCGGTCGACTGTACAGTCGATCGACCAAAAAAAATGTTTAGGCAGAAAGATCAATAATATTTAGTGCTCCTCTCAAGAATTTAAAACGTTTTTCGTCTAATGGTTTTGTAAAAATATCAGCAAGTTGCGATTCAGTAGCAATATACTCAAGTAAAATATCCCCCTTTTGAAATTGATCTTTAATGAAATGATACCTAATATCAATGTGTTTCGTGCGACTGTGTTGGTCAGAATTTTTGGTCATATGAACGGTGCTAGTGTTGTCACATATTAATGGAATATGATCAAAGAATACCTTATAATCCTCGAGGGTATGTTTCATCCATAATACCTGCGCACAACAGGCTCCTGCCGCAATGTACTCAGCTTCGGCAGTAGAAAGAGTGACAGAATTTTGCTTCTTGAATGCCCACGAGACAAGGCAGTCTTCCAAGAAGTGACATGTACCACTAGTGCTCTTTCTATCTGTCAAGCTTCCGGCATAATCTGCATCAGAGTATGCTACAAGAGAAAAAATTCTATTTTTCGGGTACCAAAGACCAGTATTTGGTGTGCCTTTGAGATATCGAATGATAAGCTTAACGGTAACCAAATGTGATTCTTTGGGACACTATTGAAAACGTGCACATAAACAGACACTAAACATAATATCAGGACAGGATGTAGTAATATAAAGTAAACTGCCGATTATACCTCTGCAAGTAGATATATTAACATTGTTACCAGAGTCGTCTTTGGATAGCTTAGTGGTAGTGGCCATCGGAGTTTTGTAAGCATTAGAATTTTCAAGTCCGATCTTCTTGACAAGTTCTTTTGCGTATTTGGCTTGGTTTATGAATATGCCGTCCTTTCTTTGTTGTATTTGAAATTCAAGGAAATACGTTAGTTCTCCCATCATACTCATTTTGATCTCATCCTGCATTTGCTTTGAAAACTCCTTGCAAAGATTTTCATTAGTGGATCCATATAATATCATCAACATAAATTTGAACGATTAAAATATCTTTAAAAACATGCTTTATAAATAGTATAATATCTACTTTTCCTTTAGAAAATCCTATGTGAAGAAGAAATGAACTCAGCCGTTCATACCAAACACGAGAGGCTTGCTTCAAACCATAAAGAGCTTTATCAAGCTGAAAGGCATGGTTTGGGTGTGTGGGAACAATGAATCCCGGTGGTTGTGCCACATAAACTTCTTCCGAAGTAAATCCATTTAAAAATGCACTTTTAACATCCATTTAAAAAAGAGTAAAATCCATATATGCAGCAAAAGCAAGTAAAATACGAATTACTTCAAGCCTAGCAACTGGTGCAAAAGTTTCATCAAAATCTACACCCTTTTGTTGATTATAATCTTGTGCAACGAGACGGGCCTTATTCCTAGTGATGGAACCAGATTCGTCTAACTTGTTCCTAAACACCCACTTAGTGCCAAGTATAGTCCTATTGTGAGGTCGAGGAACAAGTCTCCATACTTGATTTCGTTCGAATTGATTAAGTTCTTCTTTTATTGCAATGATCCAATTATTATCTTGCAATGCCTCCTTAATGTTCATAGGTTCAAGTATGGAATCGAAAGCGATAAAACACATAAAATTTTGAGCTTGAGTGCGAGTAGTTACCCCTTTGGACATATCACTTCGTATAAGAGATGGTGGATGACTAGACATGATTTTCCATGTGGGACGTCTCTCACTTGTTGAACCTTGATGTTGTATATTTTCATCTTCCATGACATCAATTTGTTGTGTAGGAATCTCATTGATTTGATTTTTGGGTTCATCTTCGTCTTGAAGCACCACTTGATTTTGATCATTTTCTTGTGGTTCTTCTTCAATATGAACCTGTTTCTTTTCGACACAGACCCCGGATTGGCATGACTCACATGGTTTGTCTTTT
The DNA here is from genome assembly GCA_017893485.1 of Hemerocallis citrina. Lineage (NCBI taxonomy): Eukaryota > Viridiplantae > Streptophyta > Magnoliopsida > Asparagales > Asphodelaceae > Hemerocallis > Hemerocallis citrina. The sequence continues at coordinate 249,210,480 of CM030358.1, forward strand.
TAGAATTTGATTTTGGAAATTCCTCTCACAAGCTCTTTGCTTACAAGTTTGTTGAGATTGTCTATGGCCGTGTGACCAAGCCTTCGATGCCATAGCCATCCATTCTCATTTTGTGCGACAAAGCATCTCATACTTTACTGTGCTAATTCATTTGAATTTATGACATATACATTGTTGCATCTGTTAGCAAGAAGTAAACAAGATTTATTGTCATCTAATACAGTGCATGTATTTTTATCAAAGTAACAGTGTACCCTTTATCACATAGTTGGCTAATACTAATTAAGTTATGCTTTAGACCTCTTACCAATTGAACATCCTCAATGGAGCATAGGAACCAAAGTTAATTTTACCTTTATCAATGGTTTGACCAGTGCTATTATCTCCAAAAATGATGTCCTTTCTCTTTTTCCTTGATAGTGATAAAAAATATCAGCTGTCACCAGTCAGGTGATTTGAACATCCACTATCAAGGTACCACCGATCTTTAGTCTTAATGCGTTGAGGTATCTACATCAAGATTAGTAGGTATAATTTTGCGTGCCCAAATTTGTTTTAAACTTGCATTTGTATCCTTTCTCATCCACGCAAGACTAGTATTCCTTTTTAGTGAACAGTTATAAGAAATATGTCTAAAGTCTACAGTAAAAATGACATGTGATTTGACTATACCTTGGGTCATGCACACTTGTATGATTTATATTTGTTTTGTGATTGTTTTGATTTTTATACAAGTGTGCATGACATGATGGTTTTTGATGAGGTATTGGCTCTTCGTAACCAAGCCCTCAATTATCATGATAGAATCTTGAATCTTTTGTAATAAAGTAACTGGGTCCTTCATTGTAACACCTTAGATTTGATTTATGGGATTTTGTGATTTTACGTGTTTTGCACGTATAATTTTATTTGTATAATTTATCGTATAAAATATATTTCTTTTATAGTATATGTTCCTCTTTATTTTTCCCAAAATTATTTTCTTTTAAAGCCGAATTAAAATCTAAGCCCAATTGTCTTTTAATCCCACTCTATTAATTAATTAATTGAATGATTTAAACCCATGGTTAAATTGGCCCATTAGTGAGCCCATTTAACTTATTTCTCTTTTAAAACAATCCAACTTGTAGTGTAGACTCTTTTCATGAACAATTAAATTTTTTCACATGTACACTTGTAAGGAGGGGGTACTAGTTGGCACGTGCAAGCACTAGGGTGTGCATTGCACACTTTCCCCCATAGGCCGGATTGTAGATGGAGGAGTGGGAGTGATGGAAGTCGTGGCGAGGTGGTTGTTCATCATGGGTAGTTTTCATAACTCCCTAGTTCATCTAGACCATTGGTCTCTAACCATTTGATCACATCCTAGCCCTACATTCACCCTAAAATTTTGTATAAATACCCCTCCCTATACTCTTCATTCTCACACTTAGAATTTTTGAAAGAAAAGAATAGAAAGAAAAGAAAGAGAAGTAATTTTAGTGAGGCAAAAGATTGAGGAGTTGTGAGACTGTGTGCTATTGTGTTCTGCATCCAAGGAGGAGGCCGGCATTTTCAAGGATCAAGAAGAGGGAGGCTCGGGTTGCTTGCAACACTAGGAGAAGAAGCAAATTTGGTGGCTTGATCTAGGAGAAGGCTTCGCTCGATCGTTGTAGGAGATCATTAGGAGTTTGTTTGTTTTTCTCTCCATCAAAGGTAAGTGATTCTCTTACACTGCTAATTAGGTTCATGCTAGAGTATGGTTGATGCATTTGAAAAGAAACATAGTTATTCTAGCCATATGTTATAAGAATGAGACAAATTAGAATGCATGATTGTGTGTGAGAAGAATGATAATTAGTTGCAAATTTTGATAGTTAGTTTAATATTGACCATGCTACCATGCTTTAATTGATGATTTGTGCTATACAAAGGAGACATGATTGTATGCTTTATTGGATCGAAATGATAATCATGCTTAGTGGTGAATTTGCTATCTCAATTGTTAATAATGAGAAAAGAGGGATTTTGTTACTGAAATGATAAAGCAATAATAATATTCATAATAAGAAAGAAATATGAGAAGTTTGAATGCAAATTTACAAAAGAAATGACATTTGTTTGTACATTTTAGGAATTGTAGACAAAATTGTATTCAAAGAGGAAAGTGACGTTTTTTTGTCAAAAATAAAGATTTAATTTACTGATATGTTAGAAAAGTATAAAAGTTGTATTCTGGAAATTTTGAATGAAAGTGGAGAAGAAACGAAATTAAAATTAGTTATTTTCATAAAAACTCGAATGAACCGAAACTAGGATCAAACCCTCTAAAAACCAACTCATATCAGTTTAGCCACTTAGCCTGATTGGTTAGTGGGTGTGTTTGGGCGCGCTTACTGTAGCGTGGGTCTGGCCTTGGTCTCGGGTTCGAAACCGAACAAGGGACCTTTTTTTTTTTTTGGAGAAATCCGAACTCGGGAAAATGGACCCATATGAATTCGAGCCATCCCTGTGACGTGGTTGCGCTCTGTCCCTTTGGTTAGCACGTGTGCTGGCTTTGTCTGCGGTCACTGGTTCGATTCCTGAACTCAGCAAATTAAAAACTTTTGGATTCTTTTAATGTTTTTGTGATTTTGTTACTTTAAAAATTCGAGAAAAATCCGATAATTGTTATAAAAATATATAGACTTCATGAAAAATATTTGTACACTATTTCGACTTAAATTAAATAGTGTGAGAGGAAAAATTGAGTAAAACCTTGTAAAATCGATATTTGCATAAGTATAAGAACAAAAGTGATTTTTGGAGTTATACTAGATTTATAAGAGGGGATTTTGTATAAAAAGAACTTGAAGTGTGTTCATTATGGATTTTGTTATTATTTTGGGTAATGTATGCATTGAAAGTTAAATGAGGAATATGATTTTAATTTTTGGAGGAAAAGAAATAATAGTACGAAAACTAAGTGGAATTATTGAGACTTATTTGTTTGAATGAGAATGTTATAAATTGAAATTGAACATTGCATTATGGAAAGAAAATAGATATTTATTTGAACTATGAAAAGACTATATGAGTATGAGAACTCAATTTTTGTGATTATGAATTGAAATTGAGAACTAGAGTGTAGCTAAGCCTCATACCGTCATCGAAAAGAAATATGTTGAAATGAGACTTGAAATGAAACAACCAAGATTTGGGTCATCAGATATAAATGGTTAAGATCGGTATAGTGGAAGGGCTAACTCTAGAGAGTTGATTTTGTTCATGATTCAGTAACTAAGGACTAGATACGTAGTGAAGACGTGATGAAAATAAGAGAAAAACACGAGTATGAGGGCCTCGGAGCTACGGTGTGAGAATATTCACAGGCTGTCTTCACGATGCGTCGTGACATGACGTGGATATGTCTTCAGGAGTCCGTACCACAGGCGATGCTCGTGGGGTGTTTGGTGACTGCGGGTGGTGTCATGTCCCATGACGGAGGCTGAATTGTCCATAGGTTCTTCATGATGCATCGTGACATGATGTGGGATTCTCCTCCAGGCTATCTGGACATGAGCTCATAACTCATAGAACATCTAGGATACTTATCGTAGTTACAGTAGTAGTTTAAGTTATGGCGAGGGATTGAATCCTACAAGATGAAGAACGGTTAAGGGCTTGCCCTCAGACCCATGTAGTTTGGGATGCATAGAATCTGAACATGTGTACATTAGTGTCATCTAATATAAATAACTGTATTAAGGACTAAGTGCACCGCACAACACGACATCAATAGGATAGCCCCTGGTAGTTCTGTTTGTGATCAAGTTTGTGGTTTGTTTAAGTATTTGAGAATCGTTATACTATTTTCGGCATAGAGAGAATAGCCGTGTATAATATTTCGTTGGTTGTAAGCAACTGACACGCCCACAGTTTCTATGCAGCATAAAGTGATTAACAAGACTAAGGAATGCATGCTGATTGAAGAATGATTCAAGTGTTGTACATTTCAATTTATATAAATTGTTGTAATTTGCTTTTGCTGCAAATATGTAATGTAATTGTAAACTCTGATGTAACAAAAAGTTTTATTTTCCTTGTAAAATTGTACGAAAGAAGTGTAAAGATCTTGTGAAACTTTGAATTCAGTCTGTTTTGGAATTCGGGGTGTTACAGAGTGGTATCAGAGCCACGCTTCTAAGTAGTACAAATTTATAAGGAACGTCACCCTAAAAGTGGACATTAGGGTGTGTGTTGAGTCTAGAGATTTAAATGTAAGTCATTTACATTTGTGTTGCTCTATGATTTATGCTTTTTCTTCTCCTTTCCCTAAGATGGCGGACTACTTCGACCCAGCTGGTGGCGATGACTGACACATATTTGAGGAAGATTACTACCCGGGCAAGCTGATTCAGAAGAGGAAGATCCTGAAGAATTTGAAGAGGAATGGCCTGAGTCCTAAGAGATCATTCCACCTTTGGATTCATCTGATGATTCCTCCGATGAGGAAGAACCAGTTCTGAGTAGTATTATTGTGTCTCTTCGGAGGCAGGTAGAGACTCAGAGAGAGAGAGCAGAACAGCTACAGGCACAGTGTGCGAAGTTCAAGGAGAGCATTGCAACTCTCAGTCATCGTGTTTGGGAACTCGAGAAGAGGAAAAACATGTACGATGTACTGAAGGAGAAAGTGGAGGAACTACGGGCAGAGCTTCGAGAAGCCAAGAGGACTTGTAGGAACTAAATTGTTGTATCTTCTTACTGCTTTGATTTGATGTCAGGAATGTTTCAAATTCGAATGTATAAAGATTGGAATTCAATGAAATGAAAAGTTGATTTAAAATTCATGTTTATACTTCGAATTTAATGGATCTTTTGCATCAGAATATGGCTCGAAGAGGAGCTCGAAATGATGAAGGTCTGGACTTGGAAACAGAACTAGAGAGGGTCTATCAGACACTCAATGTCGTTGCCATGAATCAGAATCAAGGAAGGGTGCCTGCGAATCCAATACCCGAAGCAATCAAACTCGTTGAATCATTCAAGCGGATGAAACCGCCCGTATTTGAGGGGAAGTCAGACCCCGACGCGGCTGACAATTGGATCCGACAGGTAGAGACTATCTTCGAAGTCTTGGAGACTCCGGAGGGCAGCAAGGTGAAGTTGGCAGCGTTGCAGTTCGAGAAAGATGTGGCGGTGTGGTGACAGTCGATGAAGCAGATGATCGGAGGTATTGTTCTTGGTTGGGATGAATTCTTGGAGGAATTCTGCAGTTATTATTTTTCCTCAGACGTCCAGGAGAAGAAGGCCATGGAGTTTCTGGTGCTGCAGCAGGGCGGCATGTCGGTTAGGGAATATGAGACAAGATTCACTCAGCTCTCGAGGTATGCGCCCGAACTGGTGATGGACGAGGCGAAAAAGGCTCGAAAGTTCGAGCATGGTTTGAGGCCCGGTCTGAGATCCAGGATGATACCCCTCGGCATCAGGAGGTTTGACAAGATGGTCAAACGAGCTGCAGCCACTGAGGTAGATAGGGAGCAGTTCAACGTGGTTCAGAATCGGAGGACCAACTAGAATGCTGGGAAGATGCCCAAGTTTCTGGCAACTTCAGGAGACAGCCGCCGGCCCAGAGGTTCAAACCAATGGGAGCAAATGCTGTCAACGTAGCTGTGGGACCTGGAACCAATTGGGTGAGACCTCCTGTGGTGACTTGCTTCAACTGTGGCGAGACGGGACATTACAAGTCTCAATGCCCCAAGCCGCAGAGTGTCACCCGTAGTGGATCAACGCAGCAAGTTGGGAAGAATTCGTACCAGCAGGAGCAAGTATTTGCCTTGATTGAAGCTGACGCTGATGAGGTGGATCACGTCATCACTGGTACGAGGGAGGATGTTTAGGAGTGTTTTCTGTTATTTCTTTTTTCCTGCTTTTATAGTGAACTGTTATGTAACTAGTGTGTGTTATATAACAGGAGAACTTATTTTGAATGGAAAGAAAGTTGTTGTTTTGTTTGATACTGGGTCCTCTCACACTTTTGTATCACTTAAGTTTGCTAAAGTTTTGAGAGTCGAACTGAAAGTCTTTCCAGGCAAGATCTTGGCAGTAGCTACTCCATTAGGGGAAACTCTAACCACTGATCGGTACTATGCAGACTACGAGATCGTGATTAGGGATAGAATTTTTGGGATTGATCTGATCGAGCTGAATGTCTTGGGAGTCAATGTTATCATTGACATTGATTGGATGTCGGTGTATAGTGCGAGCATCGAGTGCAAGACCATGGAAGTAATAGTGAAGGCTCCAGGTGGACCTGAAGTCACTTTCCAAGGAAATAAGAGATGTTCTGGTCTGGTGGCAGCTATCAGTAAAAGGGATGTTCCTACAGAAGTGCAGCAAATTCCTGTGGTTCGGGATTATCCGATCGTGTTCTTGGAAGATTTGCCTGGGTTACCCCCGCATCGTGATGTGGATTTCAGCATCACTATTCAGCCAGGGAGTGGATTTTTTTCTCAAACTGCCCCACTTTTTGAAAGTTTTTCCCAAACTGCCCTACTTTGTTTTTTAATTCCCAAACTATCCCACTCGGTCTTTGAAAGACCGAGTTTAGTTAAAACTAACTCGGTTTTTCAAAGTCCGAGTGTTAGTCTTGGATTTTTCGAATTCTAACACTCGGTCTTTGAAAAACCAAGTTATTTTTGCCTAAACCCAGTCTTCCAAAGACCGCGCAGTCATTGTGGTAAATACTTTCAAAAGTGGGTCAGTTTGGTAAATACTTTCAAAAAGTGGGTCATTTTGGTAACAAGTTCGGTTTGTAGAAGGAAAAAACATCAATTAAGAACTAGAGACCATTTAAGGTTGTAACAAGTGTTACATAATACTAGCAAACCACAAGCACCAACTTGATTATTTGGAAACTATGTCTAATATTAAACTATTTTAAACTATTATTGTATAATCAAATTAAACTTTATCGGAACATAACTAATAGTAATAACACTTTACACTAGTTAAAATACAATATGAACAGAGAAACATGAAATAAATGAAAATAATGAATATTATAGTTAACTATGAATGTCAATAATAATTACTTAACAACCACATTTTAATATTAAACATAGAAAAGGGACTCAACTTGTGCATACATGTTTTTAATATTTTAATATCAATAATAATTACTTAACAACCTACTTGTGCATACATGTTTTTATGTTCCATAAACATATATGTCAGTGGACTTAACTTGAGTTGGCGACACATGCTTACAGAGATAGATCTTTGTCAGAAATAGGTAAGATTAAAGAAAATTTGAATCCAGCTTGGATCTAGAACTCTAGAATGTTATACACACAAACTCCATATATATTATGACAAAATTTCACATTAATACTCCTTATATAATGATTTTTATGTATGCTGGCCCAACCATAAGTAGAACCACTGGTTAACAGCATCCTAGTATATTATGTTCAAATAGAAAGACAATAAGTTCAACAGATAGCCACAGAATATGTTTTGATGGTCAACCAATGGTTTTGATTCTATCACCTAACAAGAGAATCTCCTGCATGCTTAAGCTTCATAAAGTAACAACCTATAAATGTCCAGTAGTTAACATTCTCTGTGTCCAGTTGTAGAATTATGTAATAATTTAGTCTCTGTGTCCAGTTGTAGAATTATGTAATAATTTAGTCTCTGTGTTTGTTCAGATGGAGACTTACAATTTGAACTGGATCCTGACGGGACTTCCATCTTTTGGCTTCCATCTTTTGGCCCAGAATTTTTCTACTGACTGTGCAACACTAAAGAAATTTAAATTTTGAAGGGAAACATACTATAAATGGTTGCAGTACTAAAGTTAAAGGTGCAAACACTTAACAAATTACAATATTTTTTTAGGTTCATAAAATTTAAGACGCAAAGTCTATAGAAGGAAAAGAGTACTTTCCGAAAATGTTGGTGGCCTTGGTCAGGAACTCCCTTTTCTATGTTTAATATTAAAATATGGTTGTTAAGTAATTATTATTGACATTCATAGTTAACTATAATATTCACTATTTTCATTTATTTCATATTTCTCTGTTCATATTGTGTTTTAACTAGTGTAAAGTGTTATTACTATTAGTTAAATTACGAACAAGTTTAATTTGACTATACACTAATAGTTTAAAATAGTTTAATATTAGACATAGTTTCCAAATAATCAAGTTGGTGCTTGTGGTTTGCTAATATTATGTAACACTTTTTACAATCTTAAATGGTCTCTAGTTCTTAATTGGTGTTTTTTCCTTCTACAAACCGAACTTATTATCAAAATGACCCACTTTTTGAAAGTATTTACCAAACTAATCCACTTTCGAAAGTATTTACCAAAATGACTGTGCGGTCTTTGAAAGACCGAGTTTAGGCAAAAATAACTCGGTTTTTCAAAGACCAAGTGTTAGAATTCAAAATCCAAGACTAACACTCGGTATTTGAAAAACCGAGTTAATTTTAACTAAACTCGGTCTTTCAAAGACCGAATGGGATGGTTTGGAAATTAAAAAAAATGTAGGACAGTTTGGGAAAAACTTTCAAAAAGTAGGGCAGTTTGGAAAAAAATTCCAGGGAGTGCGCCCATTTCCAAGGCACCGTATAGGATGGCTCCCGTGGAGCAGGATGAGATCAAACTATAGATTGAGGAACTGTTGGAGAAAGGCTTTGTTCAACCGAGTGCGTCACCTTGGGGAGCACCGGTGCTTTTAGTAAAGAAGAAGGATGGTTCGATGAGGATTTGCATCGATTACTGGGAGCTGAATAAGGTCACTGTTCAGAATAAGTATCCTATTCTCCGAATTGACGACCTGTTCGATCATCTACAAGGAGCAGCTGTCTTCTCCAAAATAGATCTTCGATCAGGTTACCATCAAGTTCGAGTGAAAGCTGAAGATGTGCATAAGACTGCGTTCAGAACTCGACACGGGCATTACGAATTCTTAGTTATGCCGTTTGGAGTGACGATGCACCTGCAATTTTCATGGATATGATGAAAAGAGTTCTAAAGCCGTTCATTGATTCTTTCGTCATGGTGTTTATCGACAATATCCTTGTGTACTCCAAGTCGGAGGAGGAGCACACAGAGCATCTAGCGGCAGTTTTGTAGAAGCTTCAGGAGCATGAGTTGTATGCCAAGTTGTCCAAGTGCAATTTCTGGAAATCTGAAGTGGCATTCCTGGGTCACATCCTTTTTAAGGAGGGAGTGGCAACTGATCCGCAGAAGATAGAGGCAGTCAAGGATTGGGCAAGGCCTACTACAGTGAAGGAAATCATGAGTTTTCTTGGGCTGACTGGATACTACAGAAGGTTTATCCAGGGCTATGCTCAGATAGCCGTGCCGCTCACTGGTCTAACCAAGAAGAATGTGAACTTCAAATGGACTGAGCAGTGCGAGGCAAGCTTTCAGGAGTTGAAAGAGAGGCTGACTACTGCACCCATTTTGGCTTTGCCTAGAGCAAGAGTTGAGTACGATGTCTATAGCGATGCTTCACATTGTGGGCTTGGTTGTGTCTTAATGCAAGAAGGAAAAGTGGTCGCTTATGGGTCTAGGCAACTACGACCGCATGAGAAGAATTATCTGACTCATCATCTAGAGTTGACTGCGATTATCTTCACCTTGAAGCAATGGAGACACTACGTGTATGGTGAGAAATTGAATATGTACACAGACCACAAGAGCTTAAAGTACATCTATCAGCAGAAAGATCTGAATCTGAGGCAAAGGAGATGGCTGGAAGTACTTGAGGATATTCGTTTGGAGATTAAGTAACATCCTGGGAAGGCTAATGTTGTTGCTGATGCACTTAGCCGTAAGAGCAGTCTGGCTAGTTTGATCACAACTCAGAGGTAGCTGGCAGAGGAGTTGGATCAAACTGGTATTGAAGTTGTTATGCAAGGCTTGGGATCATCTTTAGCTCAGTTGAGGCTTCAACCAACGCTGAATGAAAGGATTATCGCAAGTCAGAAGAAAGATGCAGAGATTCAAAAGATGAAGGAGCAGGTCGATGCTGGCAGGTTGTCCGAGTTTCAGACCAAGGATGAGGTGCTGTGGTTTGGAGAGAGACTGTGTGTTCCGGATCAGTCGGACTTGAAAGAAAGTATTCTTCAGGAGGCACATGCTACTCTTTTGACTGTACATCCTGGAAGTACTAAGATTTATAGGGACATTAAACGGCATTTCTGGTGTTCAGTTCTGAAGTGAGATGTGGCCGAGTTCGTGGCGAGGTGTGAGACTTGTCAGTAGGTCAAAGTCGAGAATCAGAAACCCGGAGGTTTATTGCAACTGTTACCTATTCCGGAATGGAAGTGGGATAACATTAGTATGGATTTCATCACGGGTTTGCCCAAGAGTTCAAAGGGCAATGATGTGATTTGGGTCACAGTCGATCGACTAACCAAGTCCGCTCACTTCTTGGCGATGAAACTCACTTCGTCGATGGAGAAATTGGCCAAGTTGTATGCTGGCGAGATCGTCAGGCTTCATGGTGTTCCGTTAACCATTGTGTCTGATCGGGATGTGCGGTTTACTTCGCATTTCTGGAGGAGTCTTCAGACAGCTTTGTCTGTGGTCGCTAGTTCGATTCCTGAACTCAGCAACTTAAAAACTTTTGGATTCTTTTAATGTTTTTGTGATTTTGTGACTTTAAAAATTCGGAAAAAATCTGATAATTGTTATAAAAATATATAGAGTTCATAAAAATATTTGTACACTATTTCAACTTAAATTAAATAGTGTGAGAGGAAAAATTGAGTAGAACCTTGTAAAATCGATATTTTGCATAAGTATAAGAACAAAAGTGATTTTTTGAGTTATACTAGATTTATAAGAGGGGATTTTGTATAAAAAGAACTTGAAGTGTGTTTATTATGGATTTTGTTATTATTTTGGGTAATGTATGCATTGAAAGTTAAATGAGAAATATGATTTTAATTTTTGGAGGAAAAGAAATAATAGTACGAAAACTAAGTAGAATTATTGAGACTTATTTGTTTGAATGAGAATGTTATAAATAGAAATTGAACATTGAATTATGGAAAGGAGATGGATATTTATTTGAACTATGAAAAGACTATATGAGTATGAGAACTCAATTTTTGTGATTATGAATTGAAATTGAGAACTAGAGTGTAGCTAAGTCTCATAACGGCATCGAAAAGAAATATGTTGAAATGAAACGACCAAGATTTGGTTCATGTGATATAAATGGTTAAGACCGGTATAGTGGAAGGGCTAACTCTAGATAATTTATTTTGTTCATGATTCAAATAACTAAAGACTAGATACATAGTGAAGACATTATGAAAATAAGAGAAAACGCGAGTATGAGGGTCTCGGAGCTACGCTGTGAGAATATTCACAGGCTGTCTTCACGATGCGTCGTGACATAATGTGGATATGTCTCCAGGAGTCCGTACCGCAGGCGATGCTCGTGGAGTATTTGGTGACTGCGGGTGGTGTCATGTCCCTTGACGGAGGCTGAATTGTCCATAGGCTAATATAAATAACTGCATTAAGGACTAAGTGCACCGCACAACATGACATCAATAGGATAGTCCCTGGTCGTTCTGTTTGTGATCAAGTTTGTAGTTTGTTTAAGTATTTGAGAATCGTTATACTGTTTTCGGCATTAGAGAGGATAGCCATGTATAATATTTCATCGGTTGTAAGAAACTGACGTGCCCATAGTTTCTATGCAGGATAAAGTGGTTAACACGACTAAAGAATGCATGCTGATTAAAGAATGATTCAAGTGTTGTACATTTCAATTTATGTAAATTGTTATAATTTGCTTCCGCTGTAAATATGTAATATAATTATAAACTCTGATGTAACAAAAAGTTTTTATTTTCCTTGTAAAATTGTACGAAAGAAGTGTAAAGATCCTGTGGAACTTCGAATTCAATCTGTTTTGGAATTCGGGGTGTTACATTCATGCTTTTCAATAATTTTTTCAAGCTCAATTACCTTTTTACACAGTCTTTTTCTTGTTATCTTATCGTATTTTGTGTTCCAATGAGGAGTATCTAATGTGGCATCAAGAATCCTATTTTGTTTAATGGCTTCATTACATCCTTCCACTACTTCATCAAATTTTCTTTTACATTCATCTAAGTCATTTGTGAGCTTGGCAATATAAACATATTTCTCCTGAATCTCTCTTAAGTGATCATCATGCTTTTCTAGCGATTCACAAATTTATTGTTTTAAAATCTCATTTTCTTCTAACAAAATATCATGATCTTTTTTATATGACTCAAGTTTTTCTAAAATTAGGGCATTCTTATTTTTCAGTTTGTGATTTTTTGTTATGCAAGCGTCATGTCTTTCATTAGAATTTTGTTTATATTGCCTAAGTTCACGACTTAGTTTCTTGGCATAGCCTTTCAAACCGTTACACATATCTACAAGTTCATCATAAGTTGGTTGTTCAATTATCTCTTCCTAAGAAGGTGATTGCACCTCACCACTGCCAAGAGCCATGAAGCCAACGTTGTCGTAACATTGCTCTTCCTCGCTTGAATCCGAGTCTAGCCAAGTTGCTTTTAGCACCTTATTTTTCTGTCTTGGATTTGAGCGATAGTGGTCCCTGTTTCTGTCTTGTTGAATAGGACAGTTTGTACGGATGTGTCCGGGCTTCTTACACTTGTAGCACACATCCTCCTTTTCATTTTCCCTTTCTTCTTGATACCTGCCATATTTCTTGTGTCTAAGGTACTTACGAAATTGTCTTGTTAATAGCGCAATGTCCTCGTCTGACTCCTTATCTTCTGACTCAACTTTTGATGGTCAGGCCTTTTCTGCCTTTAGTGCAATGGTTTTCTCCTTAGTCTTTGGTTCAATCACGATATTTTGCCTGTATCTTTTTGTCTCCAACATTTCCATCTCGTACATCTTTAGCTTTCATTGAAATGTATAGTAGTCAAATCCCTTCTCTTCGAGAGTCTCTCTCATTGTCGCGGCCTTAACGTCCCACTCTGGCGTGAGACAGCTTATGAGCTTTTCGACTTTTCGGTCATCATCAAGCCCCTTACCCAAGCTCTCAAGCTCGTGGGCAATGATATCGAAACGGGCGAGCATTTGGTCCACATTTTCACCTAGCAACATGCGAAACACATCAAATTTATAGAAACACAAATTCACTTTAGCTTTTACCTCGGAAGCGATTCCTTCATGCCGCTTCAGCATGTTGTTCCATATCTCGTAGGCTGTTTTGCAGTTACACCCACATTGCGTTAGCTTGTCATTGTTCAACCTTGCATAAAGAGCCGTCATGGCTTTGGAATTTGCTATTTTGAGGGATAACTCCTCCGATGTGAATGCCTTCTTTCCATCGCTAACTGGGATTTCTGTTTAGTTGATACATACATTCCATACATTTTCTCCGAGCATCTGTAAAAAATGAGACATACGAACTTTCCAGATGTCATAGCATTTTCCATCAAAAAATGGTGATCGTGTAAGACTTGTCCCATTGGAGACGAAAGGCTCCGATGAGTACAAGCTTTGGGGAGGAGGAATTTCGGCCATTGGACATTTTGCTTAAGCTTTTTGTAAGCACATCGCTCTGATACCACTGTAAATCACCCTGAGGGTGAATTGGGTGATCTTAAAAAAATTAAAATAAAGTAAAGTAAATGCAAGAGTGATAAGAAAAGCAAATACAGATGACACAGCGATATAACGTGGTTCGACCACTAGGTCTACATCCACACCACCTACTTGTGGAAATTCTCCGTCACAAGCATTTCACTATACTCAAAACCCTTACACTACAACATATATGGCTTTCTACAACATATTTATTATAGCATTTAATTGTTAATGCTGTTAAAAGTGATTAATAACAACATTTCTAAAGAAAATGCTGTCTTTTAGTAATTTTAAAATTTATTGTTAACTACGACAGCGTTTTGAAAATGCTATACTTTTTATAGTGTTTTAAAAATGCTGTTATATCCAAAAAAAAAAATTTGAGTAGATAGGGGTAAGATAGGAAATTTCAACTAGTCCAATTACAACTCAAACTAGTTCTATCTCCTCTCCCGATTCTTCTCCCAATACCCCGACTTTTTCTCCTCCACAAACCCTACTATAAACCCCCCCCCCCCACCCCCTACCCCCTCAATCACGCTGTCCCCAACCCCCCCGTCGACTCTTGACCCTTGCATGCCGCTCGCTACTGGGCCACCATCGACCTCCCCCTGTGCCCGTCGAAGTCCAAGTTCCCAATCACTACGTCCCCCACCTCTGCATCGTCGACCCTTTGCGCCGCCCCTCGCAATACGCCGTCGTCGACCTCCTTCGCCTGTTTTCTTGCTTGGTGTGGTGTCTGGTATGTAACTTTCTCTCATAATACTCATCTGATTAAGCTATAGAACTTGCCTTGCATGAATCACATAAAGGAGCAATATTTGGAGATCCCAATTACTAATAGTTCAGTAGTGTAAATGATAATAAAAACATTATAAATTGTTTTAGGGTTTCAATTGTTTTAATTTTTAATGGTGTGAGATGTTTTTTTGTAATCTTAATTAATTAGTAAAGCCAAATAAAAGTTCATATGCTAAATTTTTAATTGCGTTTAGAGGACAAATACATTGTTCCAAATGAATAATTGCAAGAAATGGACAGCTATAAAGAAAGAACTGATTGATTTTGATTGCCTATGTGTCTTTATTTGATGCTATATTCCTGGTTTGAGATTATGAGCTCTTTCTCTTTTTTTTTTCTTTCTTTTTTCTTTTTCCTTTTTCCTTTTTTCCCCTTTGATTGGGATACAACATAGTTTGATTTTGTTTTTGAACTTGAGAAATGTTTTATCCATCCCAAATTTATTACCATTTGAACTACAGCCCACTGGTGATTGAGAGCTATTTCATTTACCAAATCATTGCTCATACAATAATTATTTTTCGTTTTAAAAAATAAATAAATTGTGCATCTATAGTATAGTATAATGTGCGAAAAATGAGTTTAGTTCAATTCTCGTATGCAATAAAATGGACATCTATTTGAAACAATATTGAATATCAAAGGCAATAGTTATACTTAGAGAGAATTAGTGAGGCTCAGTTATAAACATAATTTAGGTATAAACATGCATATTAAACATCATAGAAGAAAGTAAATATCATGTTACATGAAGTAATGTACAAATAAAAGCTACTTTATATTTTTTGTCCAGTCTATATTAATGTCTTTCATGAAATGTAATAATTCTAATAACAAAGGATGTTACTTAATTGCAATGTCATTAATCTTCTGAACTAGTTTTCTTATTCATCCATGTTGTTGATGTGTGTATTATTGGTATTATCTTGTTTCTTTCTCTTTGGTTCTCATCTCCTCAAGGTCAGAGGAACTGGTGTGAACTTACTTTGATTAAATTGAAAAACTTTGATTAAATTGAGGACAATTGGAAGAGGTAGCTTTCAAAGCTTGTTACTCTAGCTAGATAAAAAATTATCATATGCAGGTTTGTACAATAAAATAATAGGAGGATTAGGTATATCAAAACAAAGCTATGGGCTAAATAAGTCCTCTTTTAAAAAAAATTATGATTGGACCTTACGTATACAACATGCATCCTATAGAACATCATAATAATGTTATTAGAATATATATGTATGAGACCTTTAACCTCAACAATGTCCTCCTAAGTTCCAAAATGATTATATTCTAATGTATATTTCTCCTTGTTAATTTCTCCTGGGTTGTCATCTTTTCAAGGTCAAAGGAGCTGGTGTGTCATTACAATGAATAAAGATTGGTTTCATCTTAACAAGTAATGAAATCTGACCCCAATTAATATTTTAATATATAATAGATATTAAGATATTACATGCTTTTATGACCACTATTTTATAATTTATAGAAATACAACAGCATATAAAGTGGCAGTTCATCAGTTTGTGGAAATTGTGAAGTCAACTACTGAGGACCCAAACTGGATTATATGTCCATGCAGAGATTGCCAAAATTTCTGTCGTGGAAATGAGGATATGCTTTTACTTCATTTTCTCAAGCGTGGAATGGATATGACTTACACAAATTGGATTTGGCATGGGGAAGGATTGAATGCGAAGAGTTCTCCTAAGGAATCTATATTGCCAGATAGAATAATTGAAGATGCATATGTTGATAATGAGGGTATTCATGAATCTAATGGTAAAGAGGAGAGGATGAATTAACAAATATGTTGAAGGATGCTAATATTTCTTTATATCCTGGTTGCACTAAATACAGTAGGCTATCAGCAACAATAATTCTATATAAGCATAAATCCATGTATGGTGTTTCTAACAAATGCTTTAATCATCTTTTGGAGATATTGCATGATATGTTACCTGATGAAAATACAATTCCAGAATCCGCACGAGCTGCACAGCAATTAATTAAGTCATTTAAACGATTGTAAAATCATACATGCATGTGTCAACGATTGTTGCCTATTTAGAGGTGAGTTCAAAGATGATGATGAATGTAGGAAGTGCCATGAGTCACGGTGGAAGAAGGATCAACGAACTAAGAAGATTCTTATTGGAGTGCCAGTTAAGATTTTGAGGTATTTTCCAATAATTCCAAGGTTTAGAAGAATGTTCCAAACATCAGAACTTGCTGAAAATTTACGGTGGTATCATAATCATAAAAGTGAAGATGATAAAATTAGGCACCCTGTTGACACTTTGGCTTGGAAAACAACTGACAATAAATGGCCAACTTTCGCTGCCAAGCCGCGCAACCTTAGACTTGGTCTGGCTGCAAATGGGTTTAATCCCTTCCGTGGTCTTAGCTCCTCACATAGTTGTTGGCCTGTGATGCTGGTAATATATAATCTTCCACCAGGGTTATGCATGAGAAAGGAACATATTATGTTATCATTATTGATTTCAGGACCACATCAACCAGGAAATGACATAGATATTTATTTACAACCACTGATAGATGACTTGCAGGTTTTATTTGATGTGGGTGTACAGACATATGATGCTTTCACCAAAACATTTTTCAACTTGAAAGCAATTTTGATGTCGATAATAAATGACTTTCCAGCTTATGGTAACCTGGCTGGATGTACTACGAAGGAAAAACTAGCATGCCCCATATGTGGTACTAATACTTGTTCTAAATGGTTGAAACACAGTAAAAAAACTGTTAACCTGAACCATAAGCGCTTTCTTGGACCAAAACATACATTACGGTTCAAAAGAAGTTGGTTAGATGGGAAACAAGAGCTTGAGGAGCCACCTAGATTAATGGTCGGATCAAGAATTTTGAATGATTGAAAATGATTTTGGGAAGGGGTCAAAGAAAAATAAGATAAAGTTGCAGTCTGTACAGATTTGGAAGAAGAAGTCAATATTTTTTGACTTGCCTTACTGGGAGGTAATAAATATAACCCACTTTATTTATCTTATTATCTAGTTTTTCATATTTTTTTTGGAAATTAGTTAACATTACGTTTCTTACATATCTCAATTGTTTTCTTTTTGTTCAATTTCAGCATTTAGTATTGTATCATAATTTGGATGTAATGCACATTAAAAAGAATGTGTGTGATAGCATTATTAGTACTTTGCTGAATGTGAAAGGAAAGTCAAAGGATGGAATAAATTCACGTATGGATTTGGAAGACATGGAAATTAGACATGGCTTGCATCCAAAACGGAAAAATGGAAAGAGAACTTATCTGCCACCTGCGCCACACACTCTTTCGAAAAAGGAACAACAACTATTTTGCAAACGGTTATTTGACCTTAAGGTACCTGATGGTTATAGTTCAAATATTGGGAACTGTATATCAGTGGACGAGTGTAAAATTATTGGCCTCAAGTCTCATGATCATCATGTGTTAATGCAACAATTGTTGCCTGTTGCATTAAGAGGTCTTCTCCCAAAAGGGCCTAGAAACGCAATATTTTGACTATGTGCATTTTTTAATGCATTATGTCAAAAGGTCATTGACCCAGAGGAAATGTTAAAACTAGAGGAAGATGTTGTTGAGACTTTGTGTATGTTTGAAAGGTTTTTTGTTCCTGCTTTTTTCGATATTATGATTCATTTGACAATTGATTTGGGGCGAGAAACCCGATTATGTGGCCCAGTTCAACAAAGATGGATGTATCCCTTTGAAAGGTAACAAATTGATTATTTTGTAATTCTATTTGTACTATGTAGTTTTTATCATAAAATATTAATTTTATTTTCTGTAGACAAATGAAGACATTGAAAGGATACGTTAGGAATTTGGCACGACCTGAAGGTTGTATAGAACAATGCTATTTATTAGATGAGTGCATGCAATTTTTCAGTAAATGCATGAGTCAAGTTGTTGATATGGATAATCGGCCAAATAGAAATCAAGATTTCAAGAATGATGCGATACTTGACGGTCGGCCAATTTCCAAAGGAACATCGATCACTATGGATTATCAAAGGCTACAAAGTGCTCATCGATGTGTACTGTTTAATATGGCTGAGGTTGAGCCATATTTAGAGTAAGTGTAGTACGAAAAGTAATTTTCAATGATAATATTTTTACATAAGGGCATGTAATCATTGTTAATTATTTTAGGATACACTTGAAAGAGTTGAAGCGTTTGGACAAACGCCTGGTCATAATTGAAACTTTACTTCAAGATAGACATTCCGAAGAATTCTCAGACTGGTTAAAAGAAAAGGTCTAATTATATATATAATCCTTGAATTTTTGGCTTATTATATATTACTGCCTATAATTCTAACAGTGTATCATTGATTATGAACAGATTCACGGGCTGACTCATGGTGTGCCCACTCATAACATATCCAGAACATTAAGAGGGCTTGCACAAGGTCCATCTGTGCATGCTCGCTCTTATTCTGGGTTTGTTTTGAACGACCATCGCTTTCACATAAAAGATGCATTCAAGTCAACTCAAAATAGTGGGGTTTTATATGAGGCAACAACTGTTAGCAGATCAAGCTTGAAGGATAAGCACCAAAAGATCAAACCAGTTGTTTATTATGGAGTGATCAAAGATATTATTTTACTGGACTATTTTACTTTTCAGATTCCTGTTTTATTTGGTCATTGGGCTAATCTGAAAACTGGTGTCAAAATCGATGAAGGTTTTACTATGGTTAACCTGCACCAAGGATAACAACAATTTAAAAATGACCCATTTATTCTAGCGTCACAAGCATAACAAGTGTTTTATTCTAAGGAAAGTGATTCGTCTAATTGGTATGTTGTTCTAAAGGTGTCACCAAGAGGTATTAATGAGTTGGATTTGGATAATAAGAGTGTTTATTCAAGACCATTAGATGTATCCTTACTTGATAAGAATACTGATGAAGAGGATAATGAGTATGTTAGAAAGAACTGTGAGGGTATCTATGTGTAATTTTCAATATTGTTTTGTTGCACAACTATTTATATTTTTTATCATAACTTCATAGTGAAACTTATTATAACTGATTCTGCTACAATTTCTATAATCACTCGTTTACTTCATTATCTTTATATTTTTGTTAGTGATATTTTGCATGTTGAAATTTCTAATTATGACGATGAATCTTTCTAACATGTTCAATTTTTTTCTGTTTTTGGCAGTCTATTTAAGTGAGGTGTCTTTCTTTCAAACATGGCTCGAGAAGAGGTAACAACTACTATCAACCATTTATCCACGTATACAATAACATATTTATTATGTATTATTCACAATCATGTTCTTGTTTGGATCATTTGTAGTGCTCAAAACAAGGAAGTAAAAAGAAAAGGAGGGATGAGGAAAAGAAAATGAGAAAGGATAAGGGAAAGAAAAAGAGAAGGGAAAATGATAAGGAAAAGGAAAAATGAAAGGGAAGAATAAAACTGAAAGAGAAGGTATCAAATGATGTGATCCGTATATCAGAAGTAGACTCTAATTTCATTGGCAATGCGACTCTAAATGAATTGAGAGAAGAAACATCAAAAAAAGCACAACAGTCAGAAGGCACGACCAGGACTCGCGGACACACAACTTGCAGTAATTTATCGGCTGTCAGCGGACAAAAGTTGGAAGTGACATTAAATGATCTCGGTCAACCTGTTGGGAAAAACTCAAAAAGACTGTCTTCTTTTGTAGGCATTTTAGCACGTCAGATAGTGCCGCTGAAATATGATGACTGGAGAAAGATATCTACTGAGACTAAAGAATTTTATTGGCAAGCAATAAAGGTAAGATATTTTTTCTTTGATGTAGCTTTCTTTCTGTTGTTAAGGTATACATACCACTTGTTTGTTGGTTGGTTTATTGGTTGATTGATTGATTCCTACTGGTTTGCAAGTGTATATCCCTTTGCATGTATGGCCTGTTAATGGATTAGATCATTGTATTTTATGCTACACAATTGAGATTAATTAGCATGTTCATACATCACTGCATGATTGGACCGTAGATTAATTAGCTTGTTTCCATCTTAATTCTTAGTTGTATGGTTCTATTATAAATATATATAATGATTTTATATCTTCATCTGGTAAACTAACTCTGGTTGATAACTCATATTCGAACATATTTATTCCCATCGAGAGATAGAGACATTTCGATTCTTTGCTACTGTCAAATTTTAAATGCCTACAATCTTATAGTTGTCTTCAACTAAGATATCGTAAGTAGATATGTTTTAGGTAGTCACGACTAACCACTAACTGGACATGTGTCCTGGCATGCCATTTTTTGACTAGTCACCACAAAGTTTGAAAATTATTAGCTTATATCATAGGACAAAATCTGCAGCATATTTGGTTTCACCTGATATGGAATCTCTTTAAATCAAATTGTGGATTTGAGTTATGAGATTACCTCATTTATTTGACTTATAACTAGTTAACAAACATCTTATTGTATATTATTTATTTAATTTTGTTTTTGAAAGATAGGCTGTAACCTAATGCAAGTGGGATATTTGTTTACGATGTATTCTTCCGCTAGATTCACTTTGAGCACTTTATTTGCACGAGGGAATCTACTCAATAATTGGGGTGTTTGATATTACTTTGTTGGGTTGATAACTTTACTTAGAACCATAAGCCAGTTTTATTTTTAATATTTGAAAGTGATGAATATAATTTAGTTTAGTCATTTGTGCATTTTAGTTATTTATGATTACGAACTTGTGCTTCATGTAAATTTATGAGAATGTCGGTAAGTGGTGAGCAAACGATTGCAGCATTCTTTCTCTACTCATTTTGCCAAGTTGGCAAAATAGCAAACGACAGTGGATGCTCTAAGAGGGTTAAATGAGGGAAAATTGTTTGACAATGTTTTAGTCATGTACATCTGAGAATGGTAGCATTAATAGTTAGTAAGATAGGAAGAGGGGTAGGGTTGTTGGTGTTGGAGCAAGGAAGCAGCCTATCAAGATTCAGATCAAGTCAGTTAAAAAACATATGGCAGTTGTTAATTTGAAAGAGGGGATGACCTTGGGATTGCTGAATGAAGAAAAAGATACGACTATCTGGTCTTGGAAGTTACAGGGTGGAGTCTTTAATCATGTTTGTCTTGATTGGATTCTATAAAGTAGTTAGTTTTGCTCGTGCATATGCACTTTAAGAACTTCCTCATTAAGGTAGACAAAAGTTGCCTGACTGTACATGTCCCTAATTGTTGGTGAAAGGAAGATAAATCACTGGTCTACCAATTACTTTGGATAAAATTACTTGACGCCATAAACTGCCATTGTCTATATGACTGATACTTGTGAATGTTACCTTTTATTTTAAAATAACTAGACTGTATACTAGACTACTCCAATTCTAGTAAATAGTAGCTCATGCTACTTTTAAATTACAGTAGACTACTCCAGGTGGTTTATCATACTGATCTTATATGTTTCATAGACTGTTGTTATTTTACTAGAATGTATACTAGATTTTAGGTTCATAACTAGACTACTCATAACTAGACTGTATACTGTTTACTAGAATGTTCAAAATCACAAAACTAGACTACTCCAGGTGGTTTATCATACTGATCTTATATGTTTCATAGAGTGCTGGAAGTAATGTGTTCAAATGAATAAAATCACGTTTCCCTTCATTTTGGAATTTCTTAGAAAACATTATCATAAAGTTCTGTCTTGTTGGGAATCATATATTAATATTGTATGGTTTAGCACAACATTCTTGTGAAGAATTTGGATGATAAATTAAGGGTATTTTGAGAAATCTGCCCTCCATTTTTTTTCTTAATGCGGCAAGGAGTATCGGTCCTTCTGCACTACATTATCTTTTGAGAATTAAGACTTAAAAGGAACTTCATAATGGCGAAATATTCAGTGATCACCTTGTGACTTTTGATTTTGTAGGCTATTCCTGGTATGCTTCTGGCTTTGGTTAACTACATTCTCATAAATTTACTGGCTTTGGTTAACTTCATTTAATTCTTTGTGCTTATTTTTATGATAATAATTTATATCTACATATATTACTTCAGCAAAAGTTCACATTCAATGGACGTGATAGAGACGCAAAAATTTACACCCTACAAGCGATGGGAAGATCTGCCAGGGCACGCAAAGCAAAATTGGGGGCAAGCTTAAATAAGAAACCGATTTACAAAAGTCAAAGAGAGTGGGATGAATTTGTAAAATCAAGAAACAACCCAAAATTCAAGGTAAAAAACTATGTATACTATTCTGTTTAACTTGCTATATCTTATCTTTTATATAAAATTAAATATATTAGAGTACAATTTGTTTTGTAGGAAAAAAGTGAAAAGTTCAAGGAAATGAGAAGTAAACAAACTATCCCTTACCGTGGTAGTCGAAAGGGATTTGCTCGGATAGAATCTGAAATAGTAGTGAGTGTAGCGCCCCGAATTTCTAATAAGATATCTTAGAAAATACGTGGCACATTCCCAGCATCCACTTCAATGTAACATTAAACACAACCAACACCACTAAAATTTTCAACTTTTATTACAACAAACTTTTACATAGCACAGCGGAAATTAAAAACATCTCAATCATAGTTTTCTTCTTATTTACAACACAAAACTAACTCAAATCTGCTTTTACAATTTTACACAAAACTCTTATGAATCAATTTTCTCAAAAAACCAACTCAAGCATCCAACCTCCAACTCTAAGCAACCACCTGCAACATATGAAGCTAGAGATGATCCCTAACCCCCAAAACTAAAGGGGTCAGCCATAAATAGTGTGAGTGACATAAAAACAAACAAACAACATAAATGAACATACCTCATTCATTCTTAAACAACATGTACTAAATAGGAATATGGGAAGTAAGAAATGACAGGAAACATGAAAACATCAAGTAGAACTAAACTAAGTGTCAGGTGTAGAAAACAGGAAAACCACGTGCATAAAACCAAGTCAAGAAACACAAATTCTATATGCAGACTCTCTAATACGTACTTGTCGAAGTCTATGCATCCCATTCTACATAGGTTCGGTGCAAGCCCTTAACGTCTTCACCTCATAGGGTTCAATCCCCCGTTATGCAACTAATCCTATCACGATGACTACTACGAGATAAAGATAAACTGTGAGAATTAGTCCATGCTTGATAATTCCGGAGATGGATCCCACATCTCAGGCATTTTACCTGGATAATTCCGGAGATCATCCCACATCTAAAAATTAACACATCATCACATGAATACCCCATGTGCGTCGCCTCGACTTTGATAATTCCGGAGATCAATCCCACATCGCAAGCAAACCACTTGGATAATTCCGGAGATATATCTCACATCGCAGGTAATTTACCTAGATAATTCCGGAGATAAATCCCACATCTCAAGTAAGTTACTTGGATAATTACGGAGATTAAATTCCACATCTAAAGCCATACTGAGGTGCATAACTCATGTTCCCGTTCATCATATCACCACTAGTGCCTGTCCTTATCATTTGTGGGTTATTTAATTACTCAACGAATCTCCTAGAGTGGTGTACCCTACCGGCCTAAAATCAAAATTGAATAACTGAAATGCCTCAATGGGCCTCAACAAAATAACTCAACACCGGTATACTAGGGTCCCACACCTCTAGGGACTCAACTCAAATGTCTAAACCAAAGTCCCACTAACAAAGTGGCTCAACTGAATATCTTAAAATCAAATGCTTAACTGAAGACAAAATATAGGCCAAAATATCTGAAGATTAATCATTCAAAAGAACACTCAAATTACCAAAAATCTATCAGTACCAGTCGACTCATACTGTGGTAAGTCGACTGTCCAGAGGACAATATCCAAAATTTTACAAAAATAAACTAAGTCATATGAGTCGACTTAAGAAGGCTTCGGTCGACTGTCCAGACAAGAAACTGACATAATTTTACAAAGTAAGTTCTAAGTACACCAGTCGACTGACAAAGGTCTCAGTCGGCTGTCCAGTTCGGATTTTCAAAAGGCTAATGATGCATCAGTAGGGTCGTACCAGTCGATTGACAATTAGACCAGTCGGCTGTCGGCCTACAGTTTTCATAACTTAGATCTGAATACAATAATTAAAACTGGAGTTTTCTAAAGATTCATTGTTTATGATAAGTAGTTCGTATTCAGGCAAAATGACAAACCTTAAATAATCTTCATTATGGATATATTACTCAAAACATCCAATGTCAAAACTCAAGTTCTCATGTTCTAGATTACTAATTCTTTCATTAGGGTTTCTCATTACTAAATTTCTTTCACAACTCTCAATAAAATTTGATTTACAATATATATAAGATCCAGATGTTCAACATCCGATCATAAGCATACTCAAATCTTAATCATGCCTTTAGCAATACGATTTTATAAACAAAGATCTACTAATCATTCGTAGATTTCACAACATGGTACGAACAACAATCATTATTCACATGAATCATACCACAATTTCAAGATCTATATCATTTACAACATCAAATCAAACAACATTGCCACCCGCATACATAGATCAACAACAAGACAAATTTATATCATTCACAAAACAAAATAAAACACACAATGTCGCTCACCTTTGAATTGAGAAGATTCAACGAAAAGCTTTCCTTTTTGCTAGATCCAAAAACTTCTTCTTCCTCCACCAAAACAAATCTCCAAAATTCGGTGTTTGTGCCACAATGACGGCTGCAAAATCCTTTTAAATACCTGGGATAAAGAGTTTAGGGTTTTACCCCACTTTTGCAAAATAATCCTTTCTAAAAGACAACTTCACATATATAGGTATAGTCTTGGAAATTCGACCAAAATTCATTTAAATTAGGATTTAAAGGAAAAATACAATTCTAAATCTCAACCAATACTGTTCAAAACATCCAGAAATTACATTTTGCACTTTAACCCTTAAAAATGTCAAATTTGCAAAAAGGTCCTTCTTTTCTCAAAAATTGCAAATAGTTCCAATTAATTTCAGAAAAATCTGGAAAAATACTAAATAAATCCCAAATATTAAATAATGATTTTTCATAAAGAAAACTAAATTTTCAAACTTCTCAAAAAGTATTTGCACGTGTTTTGAACGTGTAACAAGATAAATTTTCTGAAAATATTTATTAAATCCTCAAAATTCATTTAAATTCATTTTCAAATATTTAAAATAATATTTGAAAATACGGGGTTCTACAGTGAGTTAATTATAAATTATTTTCATTATATTTATTAAATGTGTTTTTTATAATTTTGATGTTTGTGTTGATTGTATCTGTTTGCTAGACAGAAAGAAGAGGGTCCCATTTGTCAAGATAAAGTTAGGATTCGTTGTTGGTATCGAGTATATACAAAAAAGAACGGTGAAGCAGGAAAGCTAGATGATGTTGATGTTATAGTATGGTTCTAAAATTGTTTTCTCACATAGTTTACCATTAGTTAAATACAGATTCTTATTGTTCAATCATATGTTCATAATAATTTGAGCTTCTTTTATTTTCAGAAAAAGGTGAAAGAATAAATAGCTTCTTTGCCACCCGAGACATCCCACGTAGGCCCGGGTTATGAAGGTAACGCATATTCAAGGGTATTTAACAAGCCTGAACGACAAGGCCATTTATCCACGATGGGAGCAGGAGCCAACTCATCTAAATTAAGTGCCTCGATTGCAACCTCTGCCGAAGTAGTTGAGCTCAGAGGAAAGGTGGATTCACTTGCTGAAACAGTGAAGGAGTTGACAGCTCTAAAAACCAAGTGTAAAAACTCTTACTCAAAGCATAAGAAACAAAAGAAACATAAGAAGGTAAGAATATTGATTTTCATTTGAATGCTGATTAGATTAAACATAATAGATTTATAATTCAGTTTGTTATTTTACAGAGTATGGTTCAACAAGAAGAGGATAGTGAGGATGATCTGGAGGAAGAAGATAGTGATGATGATATGGAGGAAGAAGATAGTGATGCTCAAGTTGAAGAGGGTGGTGAAGATGATGAAGAAGATCATAGCGATAGTGATGATAATGTGGATATTGATGGTGAAAACGATAGTGACGATGATAGTGACGAGGAGAATGAGGATATGCGCTCAAAATTGTGTAACAATGATCCATTATCAACTACTAATGCAACTGATACTCCACAGGTAACCCAGTCCAACTTTGGTACTTTTCATATATATATATATATATATATATATATATATATATATATATATAGAGAGAGAGAGAGAGAGAGAGAGAGAGAGGAGTGATCCAATGAGATACATCTTAAAATGAGATAATGAGATACCATCAATTATGACCATTAGATATGAGGGAATTGAAATGAGTGTCTCTATTTTATTTGGATTAATTAACTGAAAATCGGGTTTGGAACTGAACTTATTGGGCTTGGAACAGCTTACCCGCATGACTGGTTGATACCCAAGGACTGAATAACAGATAAAGAACGAAGCAGTAGATTAATTGTTTTCATTGTTAAGGAAAATAAACTTCTTTCTGCCTTAAGAAAGAAGAAATTGAAACACAATTGCAATATAGCGTCATGCTACTGAGATGCCAGATTTATATGGTATTCATTATCATGGGTAGTGGAAGTGGTATTAGTTGTCTATGGTATAGGTTTAATATGTGGCGTGTTCTATACTGCAAAAGACAGATTTTGTTGTTTCTTTGTTGATGATTACAAACCCCGACAAGAAGCCACACTCGAATAAATAGTCTATCACTAGGCCACAAATCAAAATTTCAACCTGAGTTCAATAAATATTAGTTTATATGCAATAAGGCAATACCAAATACAGATAACTTTTAGAAATCAGATGCTCAAGAAAGCAAACTTGTCCTAGTATAAGTATATAGTGCAGATAAAAATTCCTACAAAATGTAGAATAATGCTGGAAGATAGCAAAACTGACCATGTGAGCTTGTTGCAGCAGCTCTGCAGTAACATCTCTGGGTGGTGTATTTTCTTTCACATGCATAGGGAATGATTTGGCAGAATTTTTCAAATCTAGAGCCTGTGAAAGCTGCAGTTTTAAGGAAGCTACTGTTTCCTGCAACTCTTCACACTCGCATATCTGGAAAGAAGATGAAAATTTCAAATTAGCAACAGGGCAGTTTTCAAGTATTTTCTCAAATAGTAAAAAAACTTGCTTAACCTTTTGTTGTAGTTGATCATGGATTACCCTGTTATCTGCAGTTTTCACCTGGGTACAAAAGTGCGACAATGTCTGAGAGAATACTCAGCTAGGGAGAGAAAAATCATATTTACGGAAACTCGAAACACATCAAGAGCAATTCTGAGTGTAGTGTTACAAAGAAAAATATAGAACAAGCTAAAGCAGTGGAGATATCTATGGATGTATGAAAGATATAAAAAAACTTTATTCGAAATTATTGATTACCTCAAGTTCAAAGGATTTTTCATTGAGTTGTTCTAATACTTCTGCATATGACTACAAAAAGGAATGACCAATAAGCCAATAATACTGAAAGCAAATAATAATCTGGTGAAAATTCTCAAAACAATTAGGACTTACTGGTGAAAGCCCCATCTTATCCATGTTTTTTTCAATTTTTGACATTGAATCAGCCATCTGTTTCTCTAACGAAGCAATCTGTTGGTTCTTCATCTTTATCTCATCTCTGACTTTCTTAATCTCCAACTGCAAGATAAACAATTGTATCAATTTAAACCAGTATATTCATTGAGAAAGATATCAGAAGATAAATTACCTGAATCTGTTCCTTCTTTATTTGAAATTATTGATTACGGAAACTCATTTCAACCCCCTCATATCTAATGGTCATAATTGATGTATCTCATTATCTCATTTTAAGATGCATCTTATTGGATCACTCCTATATATATATATATATATATATATATATATATATATATATATATATATATATAACACTTGTAATAACTTTTTTTTATGTTTTCATGTTAGTCACTCAATGAAAGCAGTAATCGTAGAAGTAGAAAGTGTAAATTGTTAAACTTGGAGGCACCGAGTGAAGTGGTTGCTATTGGGCGATGGGTGACAAATGATCCTGAGGTGGTAGTGCACTATGTACCCCTTGGGCAAAATGCTTCCAAAGTTTGGGTGGATGAAGTTAGACAACCTTCAGCACCGTCATTAGGCGAGGTGGTGGTGTAGATACTCTAGATGAGGTTATGGGACTTGCAATTGCTTGGCCGACCGATCACATTAAGATGTTGGATGCTAACTAGGTACATTACTTTCCTTCTAAAAAAATTATATAGTGGGATAAACCCTTGAACTTGGTATTTGTTAATCATATAGTATTGAACTATATCAATAATTTAGGAATAGCTTACATAATATTATAGTAACATATTGTTTCAGAATTGCTCATCACTGTGACCTATATAATGGGATATCCCCTTCAACTTGGGTATTTGTTATTTATGTAGTATTGAACTACTTCAGTAGTTTGTTAATCACTGTGACCTATATAATGATATATTTTGTATGGTGTTGGTATCTGTTTGTTCTACTTCAGAGGTTACAAACTACTTTAACTTGGGTACTGAACTACTTCAGAGGTTCTATTTGTTCTTGTTTTGAAGTTTATTTGCCAGTGTTTGTTTATCTCGAGAAGCTAATCCAAAATGAATTTATATGGTGTTTGTTTTTGGTTGTAGTTTATTGATATGTATGCTTTAAGTTTGTTTCATATACAAACAGAGCCTCAAAGTTATATAAAACTGGACTTGCATTTCATCATGTGGACACTGCACATGAATTAATAAAACCAATTTTGTGGTTAGGATAATTCATACTCCTTAATGAATAATCTGGTTTATGAGTCAATTTTCATTTAACTTTTTATGTACTTGTCATACCTAAAAGCTGGGTATTATAAATTTCAAGGAGTAAATTATATTAATGTTTCCTTGCTTGCCTACTTGTATAGGAGTTTGAGAGTATTAAATCAATACTAATGTTATTAGGAAAGATTGTTTGCCTGGACATGTTTTTCTGTATCCTCAATTCCCATAGATATGAATTGGCCTCGATTTTCAGTTGTTTCTGCTTGCCATTCTTGTGACTTTCATATTTGCAGTAGGACTATAGTACATACTTCAAGAAGCTTATGATTTTTACACAATTAATCCTTTTCTTTTTCTTTTTTATCTTTAATATATACATCAAATGGTTTTATGGGAAATATTCTAGATAAATTAAGCCAGCGAAGGTTCAAGTCTGATTGTGGATCAAATATCTTTGTTTTGAAAATATGGACATATGTCGCTAATCTTAAATGCTAAATGTTTAGGGCAAGTCTCGACCTGTATAATTCATAGTTTTGTTGTATATGGCTTTTGGTATACTAAATTCTGTAAGCTGCCATAACATATGATTTGTTTTATTTAGTTCAAAAGGTTTTTCATTCTCCTCCTCAACCACTTAATATGTTTATTCTTTTGCATATGTTAATATCCCAATAATGAGGTGCTGCATACTTATTGAGCTCAGACTTTTGTACAAGTGTATAATGCTATATACATCTCTTCAACTCTCATTGCAGGTCATGGTCACGAGCGTGGGCGAGGAAGAGGTCAACATCGTCAGGGATGCTAAGAAATGATGTTTTCTATAATTAGCGTAGAAATACGTAGAAATATGTATGTTTTTTTTAGGAGTTGGGATGAATATTGACTTTGAAGAGGGAGATTTTTGTTCTGGCTCGTATGGGTTTTGAGCTACACATAACTGACAGAAAGTGCTTTAGAAGTTGCTCTGTATAGCTTTTGAAACTCTTATTCTGAGCTAACGAACTGTTAACGTATTGATTCTTATACTGCTGAATCTTTATGTGCTTTGCATGTGCTAATTTTATCTTGTTACAATTTTTTTATATAAAAATATTGGTGTTTTGGAAACTGAGGATTTTATGTACAACTGTATCGACCTTGAGCTTTATAGCATCCATCATGGATGCTGGAGAACAACATTGACTGAACTATCAGCAAATTGATATCTTCTGGAGAATTTTCAAAACTTTTCTATGCATCTGTAGTTTTTTTTTGCATACAGATCAAAAAATGGCATGTTTAAAACGCTGCGAAAAAAAAACACCACTCTTATAAACGATAGCGTTTCTGAAATGTTATTAAAGACATGCGTTTGGAAAACACTACAAATACAATAGCGTTTCGACAAATGCTATGGTTTTTATAGCGTTTTGAAAATGCTATAAAAACCATAGCGTTTGTCGAAACGCTATGGTTTTTATAGTGTTTTGATGGTGTTTATAGTGATTTCAAAACGCTATAAAAACCATAGCGTTTCAACAAATGCTATGGTTTTTATAGCGTTTTGAAAATGCTATAAAAGTCATAGCATTTGTCGATTCAAAACGCTATAAATACCATAGCGTTTGTCGAAACGCTATGGTTTTTATAGCGTTTTCGAAACGCTATGCATTTTATAGCGTTTCGCGGAAACGCTATAAACTTACCATAGCGGGGGCTTTGACAGCATTTTGCAAACGCTGTCATATGTCTTTAATAGCATTTACAAAATGTTATCAAAAGCCCTATATGTTGTAGTGTTATACAGTGATTTTCGGATTCAGACCGAGAGACCTATTACATCCACAGGACTTCTAATCCAAGTCCTGTCAATCTCACCGAAGTGGAAAAGAAATGAAAAGAAAACTTCAAGATCGTTAATGATCTTGACTAAAGAATACAACCAAATAAACGCTCACACTCGGATTGATTTACTGAAGGATTAGTTCTCAAGAATTTTATCAGAAGTTATTTGGTGAGGAAGACACAGTGGATTCGTTAATATTAATAGACGAGGAATAGTATCAATCCAAAAATGGAAACGATACTTTCCAAGAATATACACAGCGCAATGTGCGGTCGACCGTTATATTGGTGTGTTCGACCGTTCAGCTCTCTGACGTAAAGACGAGAGGTGAAAGGTTGACTGCTTCTCAATCAACTCATGGTTGCGGTCGACCGGTCACGCGCTGTTTATTCTGAATCCACTATATTTTCTTACCATAAACTAATCCCTCTTTGATCAATCTTATACAATTATAATCTCACGAAAATGGAAGAAAAAATACAGATCTTGATGTCTTCCTCTTTTGCTTGTGGACCAATTAATCAAGAATTCTTTTTGAATATCTTCCTCTTTTACTTGTGTTTGCCATTATTCTTTATTGCTTTCCTCGTTTATATATTTGTGAATCTCTCTTGGATATCTTTTTGATGTTATTTGATCCTAAAAATCTGACACACTAAATTCAAACTTATTAATATGAGTGAGCACATTTTGTGCACACCAAACTAGAAGTCAACACCTAACCCACCAATGAAATTGGGGATTTGAAATTAAGTCTAAGATGGGCATTTGCTATTTCTGACTCCTCAAATATATTCATTCGTAGACCTTGTATATGTATGACTAGCCCTCAAAAAGTTTTAAAAATTTGTGTATAACCCTAAGACGGGCATTTGCTATTTCTGACTCCTCAAATATATTCATTCGTAGACCATGTATATGTATGACTAGCCCTCAAAAAGTTTTAAAAATTTCTAGTATATGTTTATATATGTTTATATCATGTTCTATGTTTTGTTTGGGGCTTGCGATTGGTCCCTTTGCGCTAGCAGTGCATTTCAGACTGTTTAGTTTTCATCTGGCACTTTTGTTAGCTTCATGGAATTTTCAGTTTTCTCTCATTCTGAGCTGTGCAGGTTAGTTCTTCGACTGTCTGGCTTAGTTTTGGGGCCATTGCCTCATGCTCTGAGCGTAGAGCGATTGCGGCCCATTTAGTCAGTCAGCCTCGGTTCGGGAGTTTTTCCGTTGGTGGAGCTTTCTCGACTGTTTCGGTGTTTAGTTATGAAGTTGTTATCATGTGTTCGTTTCATGTTCAGAGTACTAATTGCTGAGGGTTTCAAAATTTCTTTCGTTCTCTGAGCTGATTTCCCTCCTGCTGCGAGGGTTTAGTGTTTGGTCATGGGAGCTTCAGCGTTCTTATCGCTGAGGGTTTTTCTCGTGTGATTTCTTTCCTTGCTTCTACTAGCTTATCTTCTAACTTGTTTCATCTTAATTGATCCTTGCCCGTTCTGAAGTCTACGCTTTCTAGTGCGGAAGCTGTTTTATAGTCTCTATTTCGTTAGCGCTGCCGCGTTGGTGCTCCTGCCGTTCGAGATTTAAGGTCTCCGGCATACTTCTTCGACGGTTGGTGTAGTGCTGGTTCGTTTCGAGCTCGGCGCTGCTGTCGATGGTCTTGTTCTGGTGCTTTTGCTGTTACATGGGATTATTGTTGTATATATTGTTTACATCTTGTAAATTGTTTTCTTTCTGCATTAGGATTGTAAGTACTTTATTATGATTTATATATTGATTTGTCTGGCTGGAGCCGTTTGGCTCTATCCGTTTCATCAAAAAAAAAAAAAAATTGTGTATAACCCTGTATATTATTTTTTGGTAAATAAGAAAGCAAACAAAATTACAACGGAGGTCGTGGGACATCCTACACAATGAAAGTTGGTTTTGATAATAAAAAAAAGAACGAAAGTAAAGGTTTGGGCTTTAAAAGTCACAAGGGATTGTACAATAAGTCCACTATGCATGGAAATGGAAAAAAAAAAGGTAAAAGAAAAGAAAAGGAGAGATCATTAGTCCACATGCACACGCGCATACACACGTGTTTAAGTGCACAGCCATCGAACAAGTTGCTAAAGAAAGAGTACTGGTTTTAACTTTCCGCGACACATCAAAAAAAACTTTCCGCGACACATCATGATACCTTTCAATGCCGAATGACGTTGAATCACTACGAAAATGTTTCTCAAATTATATTCAAACTAGTATTATACACGTGCTGTGCACGTGAAGAAAATTGGGGGAATGAAAATGACAAAAAAAGATCTACCAGCACGTGCGTTGTACGGGTTGGATTAAGGACAAATTACACTAAGGCCTTCTCCCATTATAGTAGTAGAGATTGTTAGAATATAAATATTATACCATTACCCTTCCACAATATTAGAGTTTTTGCCTATCAAAGAAATCTTTCACACAAATAACTCAATTTATTTGGACATACAATTAATTATGTGAGACCTACATTTAACAGTGGCCAAGTTCGGTAGTATTTTTTAACTATTAACTTCATCTATAATCAGGAATTTCATGAATACGAGTAAAAAAGAAGAAATTTATAAGGAAAACGGTTATCCAACGTTCTTTTTTATAAAAAACTGCTTGTACATATATAACCTTTAGCTATTACATAACTTTTGGTTTTTTTGGGGCTAAGCATTGCATATATTATGGTTGAGTGATAACTGAAAAGTGTAGTCAACTTGATACATCTCCTTTTTTCAAACCATGAACACACAGTATAAAACAGTAGGTGGAGACATCATGTTAGGTCTTGTACATGTTTGGTAGATACTACATGGTTGTAATGTAATGGCCATCATGAAATGAAAGATTGCGATCAGACACAACTCATAATCAGTCAGCAACAAAATGGGCTTTAAATTCTGAATTTTTTCCCAAAATGACCCTCTTTTTGAAAGTTTTTCCAGAACTGACCCGTTTTTTATAAAATTTCCATAAACGACCCACCCGCTTTTTGAAAAAGCGAGTTTGGTTAAAAATAACTTGCTTTTTCAGAAAGCGAGTGTTAAACTTTTAATTTTCGAAAGGTTAGACTCGCTTTTTGAAAAAGCGAGTTATTTTTAACTAAACCCGCTTTTTCAAAAAGCGCGGATGGTTATTTTGGTAAATATTTTCAAAAGTGGGTCAGCTTGGTAAATACTTTTAGAAAGTGAGTTAGTTTGGTAAATAATTTCAGCAAGTGGGTCAGTTTGATAATAAGTTCTTTCTATATCACATTGTCACTTCATCTTCTTTAGACTACTATATATGAAATCGTTTCTTTAGACTACTATATATGAAATCGTTTCTTTAGACTACTATATATGAAATCGTTTGTCAGGACTTTCTATATCACATTGTCACTTCATCTTCTTTGGTAATGATTTTATAAAGTTAGTAACTGTTTAGTAGTAGTCGAGAATATACATAACTTGACATTATTTCAGTATACACATAATTGATGTGTTTTAAGTTGTCGAGAATGAGCCCATAGATACTGTTGGATCATGTAGGCGAGACAACAAACACTAGAGAGGGGGTGAATAGTGTTAATAAAAAACTGTGGAAATTTTCTTCGGTACAGTCGACTTGTTTGTGAACCAGTCGACTGAAGTGATCAAATAACAGTAAATACAATAACTCGGTGCAGTCGACTTATAGATAAGGCAGGCGACTGATGATGCAATGACAGTACAAGTTATACGAGACTGATCAGTCGACTGATAGTGCAAGGAGTCGACTGTCCAGACAAGTTTTACAGAACTTATGAAAACAAAAGTAAATGCAAGATCAAGACAACCAATCACAGAGTACACAAGATATATCCTGGTTCGGTCCTCCCGACCTACATCCAGTCCCCAAGCAACCCACTTGAGATTTCCACTATTCTTGAAAAAGTTTACAAGAATACCCTACGGCGTTAAGACAACAACCTTGTCTAATCCGTAGTCCTTTCTCTCAACCAGAGAAAGCAGACCCACTCTACTACCAAGAGTGAAACAAACCGACTCTATAACCTAGAGTCAAAAACCACTCTCCAACTGAGAGCAAAATGAACAAGAAAAACTTTACAGTCAACCTATAGCCTTGTTGGTGTATTGTGTTGTTGCACGTGGCTAAAAACAAGGTCGACTTCTATACCCAGTCCAGAACAGAATCGTTGTTATACTGGACTGAATGTAGAGAACCAAAGAGTTTGAACTTGAAAGCTTTTTCTCAAATTTTTCACTTAGAATTTTCTCAAAGAGTGCTCGGATCTCAAAAAGTTGTTGTAAGATCTTTTCAGTGAGATCTGAACTCTATTTATAGAGTTAGATCTCCTGGACGTTGGGGGACAGTTATTCCAACTGTCAACCAACGGATCTTTAGCTTTTGATTTTGAAAAATCAATTTTTGAAAACAGAAAACGGTCAAAAGCACTCGAACAGTCGACAAAGTACAAAACTATTTAAATTTATTCAAACTCTGACCAGTCGACTCATATGGCAACCCAGTCGACTGTTCGAGTGCTTTTGACCGTTTTCTGTTTTCAAAAATTGATTTTTCAAAATCAAAAGCTAAAGATCCGTTGGTTGACAGTTGGAATAATTGTCCCCCAACGTCCAGGAGATCTAACTCTATAAATAGAGTTCAGATCTCACTGAAAAGATCTTACAACAACTTTTTGAGATCCGAGCACTCTTTGAGAAAATTCTAAGTGAAAAATTTGAGAAAAAGCTTTCAAGTTCAAACTCTTTGGTTCTCTACATTCAGTCCAGTATAACAACGATTCTGTTCTGGACTGGGTATAGAAGTCGATCTTGTTTTTAGCCACGTGCAACAACACAATACACCAACAAGGCTATAGGTTGACTGTAAAGTTTTTCTTGTTCATTTTGCTCTCAGTTGGAGAGTGGTTTTTGACTCTAGGTTATAGAGTCGGTTTGTTTCACTCTTGGTAGTAGAGTGGGTCTGCTTTCTCTGGTTGAGAGAAAGGACTACGGATTAGACAAGGTTGTTGTCTTAACGCCGTAGGGTATTCTTGTAAACTTTTTCAAGAATAGTGGAAATCTCAAGTGGGTTGCTTGGGGACTGGATGTAGGTCGGGAGGACCGAACCAGGATATATCTTGTGTACTCTGTGATTGGTTGTCTTGATCTTGCATTTACTTTTGTTTTCATAAGTTCTGTAAAACTTGTCTGGACAGTCGACTCCTTGCACTATCAGTCGACTGATCAGTCTCGTATAACTTGTACTGTCATTGCATCATCAGTCGCCTGCCTTATCTATAAGTCGACTGCACCGAGTTATTGTATTTACTGTTATTTGATCACTTCACTCGACTGGTTCACAAACAAGTCGACTGTACCGAAGAAAATTTCCACAGTTTTTTATTAACACTATTCACCCCCTCTCCAGTGTTTGTTGTCTCGCCTACATGATCCAACAGTATCTATGGGCTCATTCTCGACAACTTAAAACACATCAATTATGTGTATACTGAAATAATGTCAAGTTATGTATATTCTCGACTACTACTAAACAGTTACTAACTTTATAAAATCATTACCAAAGAAGATGAAGTGACAATGTGATATAGAAAGTCCTGACAAACGATTTCATATATAGTAGTCTAAAGAAACGATTTCATATATAGTAGTCTAAAGAAGATGAAGTGACAATGTGATATAGAAAGAACTTATTATCAAACTGACCCACTTGCTGAAATTATTTACCAAACTAACTCACTTTCTAAAAGTATTTACCAAGCTGACCCACTTTTGAAAATATTTACCAAAATAACCATCCGCGCTTTTTGAAAAAGCGGGTTTAGTTAAAAATAACTCGCTTTTTCAAAAAGCGAGTCTAACCTTTCGAAAATTAAAAGTTTAACACTCGCTTTCTGAAAAAGCGAGTTATTTTTAACCAAACTCGCTTTTTCAAAAAGCGGGTGGGTCGTTTATGGAAATTTTATAAAAAACGGGTCAGTTCTGGAAAAACTTTCAAAAAGAGGGTCATTTTGGGAAAAAATTCTTAAATTCTTGTAAACGTCATTTGTCACTTTTCTCTGTTTCCTTGGATTCTTTTTGGCTTTTTAACAAATTGTTTGCCCTACTAGCTCACTTTTTGAAAATATTGATCAGTTACTACTTTCGAAAATATTTACCTAACTAACCTATTTTTGGACACGTCAACATAAAACGCTATTAGCAATAACGACATCTGTTATTTTGATGTCGTTGATGCCAATAGTTGCACCTGTAAAAAAAAAAAAATTTCATTGCCGCTATTGGAAGTAACGATATCAATACATATCGTATTCACTTAGGAGTTTTATGACTTGAGGAAAAAATTGTAAGTAAAAATAGCTTATAATTGATGCCGCTATTCCCAATAACAGCATAATTAGCATGATTCCGCTATCTGCAATAGCGGCATCAGTACAATCAACAGTATACTCTAAATTTCGTGCAGGTGCATCAACTTCAAACCCATTTTCGACCTTGATGCAACGAGTATTCTCAAAACTCAAAACATGAAAATTATAGAGCTTTGTCTTGGTGTTCCATAGTATTTTGAATCATCTCAATCGAAGTTTGGATGATAAAAATATGCTCAGATTACGTAGCGATGTCAAAACTGTCCAGAAATTTGGAGTACACTGTAGATTATACTGATGTCGTTATTTTCAATAACGGCAACAGTCTAATTATGCCGTTATTGGGAATAGCAGTATCAGTTATAAGCAATTTTCACTTACAGTTTTTTCTGGACAGTTTTGGCATTGCTATGTAATATGGGTTTAACTTTATCATCCAAACTCCGATTGAGATGATTCAAAATGCCATGGAACACCAAGAAAAAAATATACAACTTTCATGTTTTGAGTTTTGAGAGATACTGGTTGTATCAAGGTCGAAATTGGACTTGAAGTTGATGCACTTGCACAAAATTTGGAGTACACTATGGATTTACTGATGTCGTTATTGCAAATAGCGGCATCAGGCTAATTATGTTGTTATTGGGAATAGTGATATCAGTTATAAGCGATTTTTAATTACTTATAATTTTTTTCTTAAGTCGTAGAACTTCTAAGTGAATGTGAGGCATACTGATGCCGTTATTCCTAATAGAGGCAACAATTTTTTTTTTTTTACAGGTACCGCTATTGGTAACAACGATATCAAAATAATAGATGTTGTTATTGCCAATAGCGTTGTATGCTGACATATCTAAAACTGGGTTAGTTAAGAGCATCCACAGTCGTTTGCTATATTTGCCAATTTCTCATTTTTTGAGAAACAAGACGCTGCAGTCGTTTGCTATATTGCCATAATTTGGCAAAATCGCTACAGTCGTTTCTTATTTTTTAGAAACGAAATTGCGATTCTCAAATTATAAGAGACGATACAAGTTGTCTCGTCCCAAATTTTTTTTTTAATCACGTCGGACGATACAACATGTATCATTCTTTTTTTTTTTAATTGATCGGACGAGTCTGATTTGTCGAAAAAAAAAATTCCAAAAATTATCTCGGACGAGACAAGCTGTCTCGTCTCAAGCTAAAAAGCTTGGGACGGGACAACATGTCCCGTCCAAAAAAAGGGGCATTTAGATTAGGGCTTAAACATAGTTTAGTTAGTTAATTATTAGGTTTAGGTTATATTTTATTATATAATTTATTTAATTAAACTATTTTAATCTCTAATCATCCAATTAATTAACCGTAAAAAAAAAATTCCGACGAAACAACATGTCTCGTCCGTCTCAAATTTTTGCAAAAAAATAGAAAAAACAACTGCAGACGATTTCGCTAAATGCTATTACTATAGCTGTCATTTTGGTAAATTTGAGAAACACCATTGTGGATGTAAGAGCATCCACAGTGGTATTTCTCATATTCTATTATATGGCAGCTACAGTAATAGCATATGGGGGGCGATCGTGCAGTGGTGGTTTGTTAAATTTTTCTTATTTGGGAGAGACGGGGAAACATTCCCCGTCCCAAAAAAAAAAAAAAAAAAAGGATGAAAAAAGAGACGTTTAAGAGAGCGGTAGAGAGACGTTGAAAAGCAATTTGAGAAACAAAAAAAAACCCAAAAAGAATAAAAATAATAATTATTGTCAGCCGGTATATCATATACCGGAAGGGGAATGTTTCCCCACCTGAGGAGCATTTTAAAAAAAAAAATTTAAATAAAAGGGAAAGACAGTATATCATATACCGGACGGTATATGATATACCGTCCAACCCTTTTTTTAAAATAAATAAATAAATAAAAAATTTAGACTATATATGTTTTTCCGTCTCACTCGATTAAAATATTATAAAATCGGAGCGACGGTATATTATATCCCGTCCTTTATAATTTGAGAATGGGTATTTCGTTTCTCATATATGAGAAACAGATATAGAAGGTTTGCTAAAAAATAGAAAAATAGAAAATCACTGCATACGATTGTTTCTTATAAAATGGCAAACTGCTAATTATAAGAAACCGCTGTGAATGCTCTAAGCAAATATTTTTTAAAATTGGTCAGTTTGGTCAATATTTTTAAAAAGTTATAGTTACTATGGAAACAGTTCCTTTTTAACCAGCCATCAAATCCACTGTACATATAGCACAAAATTGCTATTCGTGCAATCCATCATGCTTTAAGATGCGCAACCCCATGGAGAGGGAGTGCATTGAGATGTGTGCACCTTATAATCCCTTGCGCGCATGCAAGAACTTTTATTACAGTAAAATTTTTCACACTCGTTCATGTGTGGTTGTACGCGAAGGAGTAGCTGTTACTTGAAAACTTTACATCCTGCTTTCGTGTACGTTATTATGGGAACACAGTGAGCAAGGACACATATTACTGCAACTGATCAGAAGACGCTCAAGAATGAGTGTTGGGGGTGAACTTTGATACGGAGAGGTGGAAAGATAGATCACAATATATACTACACGCCATTGATGTGACCACAAACAATTAGAATTTTTTCCCAAACTGTCCCACTTCTTGAAAGTTTTTACCAAACTGCTCTACATTTTTTTTTATTTCCTAAACGTCCCATTCGCTTTTTTAAAAAGCGAGTCTTAGGTTGTAGATTTTCAACTTCTCAAGACTCGCTTTCTGAAAAAGCGAGAGGATTTATCTCACTCTCGCTTTTTAAAAAAAGTGAGTCTGGACTTTTTTGGCCCAACAACACTCGTTTTCTCAAAAAGCGAGGGGATTTATCCCAAACTTGCTTTTTGAAAAAGCGAGTGTCGATTGGGTCTTAAACTCCACCCCCTAGCAAACAGATCTCACTTTCTCCATTTTCCTTCTCCCCTTCGTCACGAAGCCCTAACCCAACCTCTTCTCGCTCTGATCCAAGTGATTAACCCATCAAATTTCGTCGATTCACTTCGAAATACTTAACTATCTCATCTCCGTTCAATTGGCCACTTCGTTATTGGGGGCTGCCGCGATTTTGGGGGTGGATTGCTGTGTAGTTGTTCACATTTGTGGGTGAGGGTTTTGGTGGAGGTGTAGTGGTTCGCATCTTGCCTAAAGATTGTGGTATATTTCTCAAACTCTATATTTTTTAATGTTGTATATATATGTAGAATTATTTAGTTAGAAATTGCTCGATATTATTGGAGGTACAATATGGATAGTGTCGATATTGTGGAAAAATCGGGATAAAATGTGGGGGGTAATTTGGGTGTCAAATTTGGATAGTGTCGGTGGAGGTGGAGATGAATTAGTTTTAAAAAGTGGATAATTGTAGAATTTGTGGGTAAAATTTGGATATAGTTATTAATGATTGTATGTTCGTATGTGTTCTATATTTGTTGGTTATATATTTTGGTAATGTTAATAACGATTGCTTTTAGTTGTAGAATACTCTATTTTTTTAAAAATGACACGGACGATGGGAAATGTGGAGGTAGGATCTAGTAGTAGCCCTCCTCGTGGCGATGGACCACATACATCTTTCGGCCCACCTCCTCACGGTGGACGTGGTGGTCGTCGTGGTGGTACCATGCGTACTAATGTAAGCTTATAATTTTCTATATTCGATTTGTTTCATTATCATATAATTAAATGTTATATTTCTCTGTTGATGTAAATGTTGTTGTTGTTGTACAGGTCCCAAGTAACCCAAATGTGGCAGGTACTTCTTCTCCGGCCCCTTCTTCATCTTACATTCCCCTTGGAGGTCCAGGTCCCCTCGACCCCACACTTCTTACTCTTCAATCGCAGCATCGTTCGATGGATGTGTGGGAAGGCGATTCGAAGGAATGTACATTCTATGGGGGTCATCCACTACCTATGCACCCACGGATTCACCAGATCTTAAGGGATTGTAGACTGTATGGTATTGCACTGATGAGCTCCATCAAGTGCGATCGGCCTCTTCTTACAGCTCTGCTTGAGAGATGGCGCCCTGAAACACACAGCTTCCACCTGACAGTTGGGGAGATGACAGTGTCGCTGCAGGACGTTTCTGTACTCATCGGCCTTTCAGTTGATGGGCAGGCAGTGACAGGCTCAATGGACTTCGACTCGATATATTTAGTGGAACAATATCTCGGTGTCGAAGTGGAGGCCGGAGCAGTGAATGGGAAACAAATTCGGTTGAAGTGGTTCAAGGATAGATTCAAGAACCGATTGAGAGATGATTCCACTGATGAGGAGGTCCAGTGCTACTGCAGGGCCTACATTCTGACACTATTTGGAGGGGTGTTGTTCCCAAATTCCAGCGGACACTCTGTCCCCTTAATGTACCTCCCACTGATTGCAGATCTAGGACGAGTCAGTCGTACAGTTGGTGTAGTGCCGCCTTAGCGTCCCTCTACAGGAGTTTATGCTTATGCAGTCGCGGTTCTGTGTAGATGAATGGACCGATTATATTTCTACAAGTGTGGAGTTGAGAGCGTATTCACGTGGGTCGGCCTGTAGTGCGGAAGCAATCACCCACTGGATCCATCTCCCCGAGAACCAGCACATGTTACCTCCTCTTGGTGTGTACTGGTCCGGAAATCTTACGTAGACTGCCAACCTCAACAGGTACCTGACCTACTTCCGTGATGAGTTGGACAGGTTGGCAGATGATTGCATAGTGTGGATGCCCTACACGGAGGCGCGTCTTGCTCGACTATAGCCTATTTCCTTGTATAAGCGTGATCTGTGGCTGACGAAAGCACCATTGATCAACTTCGACACAGTTGAGTTCTATTATGTCAATAGAGTGCTTCGATAGTTTGGTCTACAGCAGAAGATTCCTGTTGCCGAACCATTTAATGCGGATATGCATGCAATCACTAGAATGGGTCGTCAATCAGGACATAATTGGGCTGCCAGCTTCTCGACATATGTGGAGAGATGGAATCTACACCGGTTCGAGGAAATCATTGATAACATTCCTCCCTTTGATCGAACCGTGCATAAGAATTATATGGGCTGGTACGGGAGGATGACGAGGCGATATATATCTCCTACAGGACAGACTCCTGCAGGTGTGGTGATCCCGATCGGTCGACCGGTAGTCGAACCAGCAGATCTACATTCAATGAACTTGCCTATGCTTCAACCGAAGGCATCGGCTATTCG
The DNA here is from genome assembly GCA_017893485.1 of Hemerocallis citrina. Classification (NCBI taxonomy): domain Eukaryota; kingdom Viridiplantae; phylum Streptophyta; class Magnoliopsida; order Asparagales; family Asphodelaceae; genus Hemerocallis; species Hemerocallis citrina. The sequence goes on from CM030358.1 coordinate 249,253,125, forward strand.
TACGATTGTAAGTGTTTAAGTACTACTGTATTCATCAAATTTATTTTAGTATTTTGGTTTACATATACATTCACTGCATATAATATTTCAATTTATGATGTTTTGTAGATGAGCCAGACTTAGAGTATTGGCAAAAAATGTGCTGCTGTGTTGAGTAGCAACGTCGCCGATGCGGTGAAGGACTTTGCACGGGAGATGTTGACGTCTTGTCGTGCACAAGCTGATGCTGTGGGAGAGGGGGCGACCTTGGATGTTATTCTAAACACTCCCGCTCATCAAACCAGTGCACGTGCTCCACATATGAAGAAAGTCGCCCGCAAACCACCATGTCATCCTAGAAATGAGCAAGAAGAAGAGGAAGTTCAAGAGGCTGAGATTGAAGTTGAGGGGACAGAACAACAAGATGAAGAGGATCCGATAATTATGTCCGGTGTGACACAGGCCACTCCACCACGAGGTAAACAGCAACGGAGACCTCCCACATTGTTCACCCCTGATCCGTGAAGCGTCTTTGTATTTTGTTTAACCTGTTTTGTATTATTAATTTTGTTAATGTTAGTTGTTTTTTGTGTTAATCATGTACTAAAAATATGAAATATGGAATATATGAGGAATGAGTTGTTCGTATGGGGTGTGTGAGTGTGTGATGTTTTAATTATGTGGTTTTGTGTGAGTTTGGTATAGTTAAAATGTGGTGGATTTGAGAAGTTTGGAGAAAATGATGAATTGCTGAAGTTTGGGATTGTATGATTTATTATTGATGCCCTGAGATGAATTGTTTGTTCGCATGGTTGAATTTTGTAGTTGAATTGTTTAAGTTGCTGCGAAGTTTGTAGGGTTTATGTTCCAACTGAAAATGTTCTGAAGTTGTTTTGTGTTTACAGACCCAAGACTCACTTTTTGAGAAAGCGAGTCTAGGTGTGATAGGCTCGCTTTCTTAAAAAGCGAGTGTTGGGCTGATCGTTTTCCAGAGTTGAGGTTTCTCTGGAAAACATACCACCCAACAGTCGCTTTTCGAAAAAGCGTGGTTGGTTTCACTTATCTCGCTTTTTCAAAAAGCGACTGTGTAGGCTATGTGAAATCCAGAGAAATGCTTCTTCTCTGGATATCACTCAACTCTAGACTCGCTTTTTTAAAAATCGAGTTATTTTGTACCAGACTGCTTTCTCAGAAAGCGAGTCTTTGGCCTGACAGGTAAAGACTCGCTTTTTGAGAAAGCGAGCCTAGTTAATACTCCCACGCTTTTTCGGAAAGCGATTGTGTAGGCAAGGTGAAATCCAGAGAAAGGTTGCATCTCTGGATATCACTTAACTCCAGACTCACTTTTTGAAAAACCGCGTTATTTTGTACTAGACTCGCTTTCTCAATCAAATTACAAACAAGATTGGAATCAATTTTACGGTGGTCCTGATTCAACGTGGGATTCGTACAAATATGAGGCCCAACTATCTTCTTCACCACAAAATTCGTCCAGCCTTTTGGAACAATTGCTTGTATTCTCCAAGGGCATCCACCATAACTTACTCCTGGGGGACCTTGCACGATCTCCTCAATGGTACATTTTCTAGGTGCCATTTTGCATTTAACAATGTACAGTGACGGTGTAGATTTCAAGATGACGAATTCACGATGTTTTTTGATAGAATACAACTTCACAGCTTGCTGAATCAACTCTTTACTTACAAACTCTTGTCCAATGTACAATTCATCTACATTGGATGAACCAGACGACTCTTGTGGAACTTTGTGTACTCTAGCACCTTGTGTCATCTCCTCGGTAACCTGAGCGTCAACATTGAAGTAGGTATCAGTAGCTCTCACTTTATTAGAACTATTGTTTGTAGGATTTATATTTGCTACATCATCATCTTCATCCCCGTCATCATTTTCTACACTATTATCAACTTCATCGTCTGTTTCTTCCTCTTCTTCATCATCGTCTAATAAACTGTTGTTAATGACTGCATTTTGAAAGAGTTCAAATACAATGTCATTTGGAACATTGTCAGGAACCGGACTAGGTTGGCGTGGCAACTCAACATATGTAGAATCCGGGTTTGTTGTATTTATGAAGGTGTTTTCATGTGAGGACAGCGAATTTGGTTGTGAAGATTGAGAGGGGTTAGACCTCATCTGCTGTGTAGGTACCACCCTTACGAAGCTTGAACTAGGAATATCATGTGCCTGAGCATTCAAAATTTGAATTTGCTGAATATATAACTCTAATGCAGACCAAGAATAATTGGGATCAAATGTCCTAACAATCATTGACTTCATAGCATTATCAGTAGATACCGGCACTGTCATAAAATACTGACCATCTCCTTTACCTGCTGCGTATCGAGCTAAAATTTTCACATTCCATTGATTCCTATCCCAATTAGTAACTTCATAAATTTTCTCAACTACTTCTGCAAATGTAATGGTACGAGGTACCCAAACTATTTTCGGATCCAACACATTATAACAACAACAAATCTTTGGATCATGAATTATTTCACCACCAAAGTATAACCAAATAGGAATCTCCAAATCCATACCTACGTTAATTTATACCAAAATACGAGTTATTATCTACCCATAAACAAAACCTATGGAAATTAACAAAATAATAGGGCAATAAACATCATATCTTCACAAGATTATTTGAAAAGAAATTTGCCGTAGATATTTGGGTCAAATAGTTGAAGTTGCTTTCCTCTTCAAGTATATCAAAATTCCAAAATTTTGATTTCTCGAAAGATGGGTTTAAGGTTTTCAAAGCAATTTTATAGGTTAATCCACAAATTTCGGTGGTACTTTGACGAATCTGAGATGGGAGATGGGTTAGCGTTTTGGGGTTAGAAGAGGAGGAGGAAGATAGAGAAGTGAAGAGAATATGAGATCTGATATCGGGCGTGGGGGGTCATTAAACCCCAAATCGACACTCGCTTTTTCAAAAAGAGAGTTTGGGATAAATCCCCTCGCTTTTTGAGAAAGCGAGTGTTGCTCGGCCAAAAAGGTCCAGACTCGCTTTTTGAAAAAGCGAGTGGGATAAATTGCCTCGCTTTTTCAGAAAGCGAGTCTTGAGATGTTGAAAATCTACAACCTAAGACTCGCTTTTTGAAAAAGCGAGGGGATTTATCCCAGACTCGCTTTTTCAAAAAGCGAGTGGGGCGTTTAGGGAATAAAAAAAAGTAGGGCAGTTTGGAAAAAACATACAAAAAGTGGGACAGTTTGGGAAAAAATTCCAAACAATTATGTATGTTTGATACCTAGGTGAGTGATGCTTCATATTGGAGTACTAGATATGTCCGTGACCATTCAGAACGATACAACATATGAAAAGACTTGTAAACAGTAAATCAACAATTATATAACTCAATTTTGAATAGTATGACAATAATTAGTTGTAAATAAAAGTTCATATTTTCAGAAGTATATGTTGAAAAATATTTATGAATTTGGTTATAAAAGTCCATGTTCCATATATATATATATATATATATATATATATATATATATATATATATATATATATAGGCAAATGCTCCATTGAAAACCGGTCTAGTTTTCACGGGTTGGAAAACAGCGATCTGAGTCGTTGGATCGCTCTTGATCGTGATCGATGGCTCAGATCTGAGCTGCCCATCACCCGTTCTCACTAAGTGGCAGAGGGTTATTTTGGAAATTCCCAAAATAACCCTCTGCCACTTAATTGATATTGGGTGATGGGCGGAGGCGATCTGAGCCGCTGATCACAATCAAGAGTGATCCAATGGCTCAGATCACTGTTTTCCAACCCATGAAAACAAACCCATTTTCAATGGATCATTTGCCATATATATATATATATATATATATATATATATGAGGAATGCACTATTGAAAACGTACTGTAGCGATGAAAACGTGAAAAACCACCTAGGTTATAATGCATTATAACGTGTTTTCACAACATTTGCATTTTCAATGGAACATTCCCTTATATATATATATATATATATATATATATATATATATATATATATATATATAGAGAGAGAGAGAGAGAGAGAGAGAGAGAGAGAGATAATTAAATAAATAAAGGAGTTGTTTTGGGGATTTGAATTTGAGTTGTGGGGAGAAATTTGGGGGGGGGGGGGGGGGAATGTGGTTTGTGAGATTAGATCTGGGCCTTTGATTTTAGGGAGAATTGAAGGAGAGCCACTTGATAGCTTTCTTTGTGTTTTATTATATAGGTATGTTAGTATGTCATCATAAAGTCCTTGATCCCATATTATCATAATAAACTTAGTTTCATGAGACATTTGTTAGAAGCTCATCGATAAGAGATTGTTAATTATATCTATGTTTTTTTTTAAGGATAAACCATTATACCCACGTGTAAATTGTACATACTAAAATAATTTTGAGAAACTTATAAGATTATATGGAATTCCAAAACTACATAAATTTTTTTACATATACATTGGTGATATCTTTTTGTAATAAGTTCAACTACACATGTATCATTCTAGAGCTTTTTTCATCATTCATTTAAAAAAAATGAAACACATTTAGTTTATAGGTCAGTGTTCCTATATTATAGAAACTTTAGAAAGTGTAATCTTTCAATGGACATGATTGTTGTAATATTTCTTAAAATATTACTGAAAGAGATGCATAGTACGGGACACATTGGAGGAGGGAAGTTGTCATCCGAGTTCATCTCTCGGAAGAATGTCCTTAAGGAGGAGTTAGAGTCTCCCCTTATAGGTCCTCTATGTATGGAGTGGAGTAGGGTTGGCAACTGGGTCGACCGGGCCGGGTCGGGTCGGACTCGCCCGGGTTGGAACCGAAGTTGGGCGGTTTTGGGCCAAGTTGGTTGGTTAACCGGGCTGGGTTGTACTTGCAAAATGTTGACCCGCCCAACCCGTGAACCCATTCGGGTCCAACCAGGGTTGGGTCGGGTCTGGTCGCGGGTTGGCCCGTGTGTTTGAACTTTTTTTTTACTTTAAAAAAATTGTAATAATAATAATAATAATAATAATAATAATAATAATAATTAAAGTGTGAAATTTCTTTAAAATATGTATATATTATTCATATGATTTCAACTTATACAAATTTTCAACTTTTTTTTATAAGAAACAAAGAATTATTATAAATTGGTTCAATACAATTACAATTTTCTTCTATAAAATGACAATTTTCTTCAATTTTCCAACTTATTTATAAGAAACAAAGATTTATTACAATTTTTTATACATTTACAAATTTCTTGCATATGTTGGTCTTCAATTTGTTGTTGTTGTTGGTCTTCAATTATTCATGTTGGTTGCTATTGTTGTTGTTGTTGTTCTTCCGGCGAGTTACTTCCACTTGTAGACACGTCGATCCCTATTCATTGAGTCCTATTTTCGGCCTTCATCCAATCTTCCGTACAGACGAGCATCTCCAACGATTGGGGCCTCAAGCGATTCCTGTAATCGGTTAGAACCCTGCCATTTGTAGAAAATGTACTTTCTGAAGCAACTGTAGAGATAGGAGGAGTTAGTAGATCTTTAGCCATATAATTAAGAAAACTATAAGTATGTTCTTGGTCTTTCTACCATTGTAAAATATCTAGTGAAGAAGTAAAACTTTCAGAATCTTGTTGATTATACCAATGTAATTCATTTGGTTGATTAGTCCTACCTTTTTTTGATTGAATTTTTGCAAGTAAATTAAATGTGACATCATCTAATTTATTCTTACCCTTACCTGTAGAAGTAGAAGAAGAAGTAACTAAAGTAGTAGTTCTACTAGTTGAAAAAAACTTCTATCATAAAAATCATACAAGTTATTTAATGTTGCTTCAAATTTAGCTGAAAATGTTTCCAAATCAATTTCAGAATCATTTCCCCAACTAAATTAAAAAAATATTTTAACCAAACTCTTCGTACCTTCTAATTTGATACGAGGATCCATCACAGTAGCAATAGAATACAACATAGGAAGAGGATTAAAATACTTCAAAAATTTGGTGTATGTAGGTTTTACAATATGACCGATAAAAGCATCATCGATCATTTCTTTGAAAGTTTGCATCATAGTAACTATTGAAGTAAAAATTCTACTAGAAGTAGATTCATAAGATTTTAAAAATTTTAAAGTTACGGTTTTAAAATGTTCTAAAATTTTTAACAAAGATTCGGCATAATACCAAGCTTGGGGAGTCATTTCAAAATTTGGCATATTTTTTGCCATACAAAAATTATTTATACATGCTTTATATTCAGTAACAATATGTAGCAAATCAAAAGTAGAGTTTCATCGGTGTTTAACATCCTTTGAAAATTTTCTAAAATGTACATTTTAAAACCTACACCAAGCTTTCCATCTTGAAATATAGGGCCACTTAATGCAATAAAATATACACAATTTCTAATGTTAACTATATATGGTTTGGCTATTTTTAATGCATCTTGAACACATTACATTTAAAATATGACATGCACATCTAACATGAAAAATATTGTCAGATGGAAGGTTTATATGGTTTGTAATATACTAATTGATGCATTATTGTTAGATGCATTATCAAAAATTATACACATAATTTTATCACGAATATGAAAAACATCACAAATTTCTAAAATATGATTTGTAATTTCATTACCATTATAGGGATAGGGCAACGCGACAAGTGATATGATTCTTTTTTGAAGAATCCAATCACTGTCTATACAATGACAAGTTATTGTCATCATTGGAATATTGTTGCAACCCTTCCAACAATCGGAAGTTAAAGAAACTCTACAAGTTAAACTCCATAAAATGGCAATCAAAACTTCTCTCATTTCATTGTACATTTTAAAACAATCCGACTTCAAAGTATTCCTAGGGATTCTTTTAAAATGCGGGTTTAAAGCAGTTTGATTAAAAGTTTCTAAGTCCCTACTCTCGGAATAGAAAAATGATAATTCTTCCTTAATTACTAGTCGGGCCATTTTCCAACGAACAAGTTCGGAATCATAAGAGTGGCTATCAACTACATCAGTCCTAGGGTGGATTTTTTGTTGGCTGCGTAGGTCTTCAAGAAGTTCTTTGTCTACATTTTGGATGTGTCGTTTTATTGTACCCGTTCCCTCACCCTTCTTCCATCTGTATGGCTTCGAACATGTTTTGCAAATTTTTATACCTACACCCAGATTTTCTTCGTCCGGACTATAATCATAAATTTGTGTCAATCACTAGTTTCACCTCTAGTTTTCCTACTACTACCCGGTTGTGTTGTTTCGGTTGCTTGTGTTTGTGGTTCTTCTTCTATGGCTATGTCTCCTACAAATACATCGTGTGTACCAATGTGTCTGGTCATAGGGTACTCTTCGGCGGGCTCATTTTGTGGGAAAATTGGAGGCCTACGAGAAGTGCCGGTAGAATCTTGTCCACTTCGGCTACGGCCGCTACCTCGTGATCTAGACATGTTGATATAGTAGTGTATGTGAAAAATTAAATACAATCTGGGCGAGATAAGTTTTAAAAAAAAAATCTCGAAAACAATAGGAGGGTTGTGAGAGAGAAAAAGAAAAAAAGAAAAAGAAAAAAGAGAGTAAGGGAGTAAGGTGAGAAACTTTTTGAGTGATTTAAGGGGTATTTATAAGGGAAAAAGAAAAAAAGAAAAAACCCAAAAAAAAGGCTAAAACAGCCGTTGGCTGTCTATTTCGTCCGTTGGACCCGCGGGTCGAATGGTCGACCTGTCTGGGTCGAACGTTTGGCCCGTATGGGTCAAACGGTTCGAAACCCGCTGGTCGACTCGCGGGGGTTCGTGGGCGGGTTGGGCACTATTCACTGGGTTCGCAGGCCGGGTTCAACGGGTTCGAACCCCATTTTAGACGACCCGGTTCAACCCGCTTAGGTTCGCGGGTTCGACCCGAACCCAAACCATCAATTAACGGGCCGGGTTTGGCGTCGGAGGGGGAAACCTTCTTTCTGAGACTTTATGGGGGTATCCACTTTGTCAACTTTCCTCTTTCCCTTTGGCGGGGATTCCATACGTCTCCCTGAATTTAGTGCCTTCTCAGGCCGAATGTATTTCTCTTTGCAGAGGAGATCAGAAAAATCTAAGTTGGGCTTCTAGGCTAAGGAGGTCTTCAGGAGGTCATATCAGACATTGTGATTAAAGGCAAATGCCATGACATCGACGTTGAGGGAGGGGATAGACCTTTCATCTGCTGTGAATCTTTGGACTAAGTCTCAGAGTGACTCTCCGTATTTTTGCGTCAAATTAAGCAAGGAAGCACTTGTTTACTCAGCTTTGCGGCAAGTCGGGAGTACCATTCTCTCGCGAAACATCGCAGCATGATGGGGAATGCTCATTAGAGGAGGGCATCTGAGGCATTGAATCATAATGAGAGTTTTGAAAGTCTCAATGTGATCAGCTGGGTTGGACTCCCCATTGTAGGTCTTGAATACGGGAGGTTTGAATCTTCTGGGAACCGAGGCTTCAAGAATGGATGAGGAGAAGGGAGGCCGGATCGGATGATACCCCAATTCGATTGTTTCCCATCTTCCCCTATGTGAGCGAGTAGGTCTTCCATTTCCTGGAGGCACTTCATGACCGTGTCTTCGTGTCCCTTGTATCTCTGTTTACGATTCGAGCGAGCGCTACTGTTCTGGGAGCGGTTAAACTTGATGTGGTGAAAGAGATCTTCCTGATGATGAGGCTTCGGAGGTCCGGCCATGTAGGGCGGTTGACCCTCTGTCATGCTGAGCGAGAGACGGCAGGGTCAGAACCGTGCCTACATTCAGAGTGTGGTCGTTGTGACTCTTGTGTGTCCGCACTACCTCGGGATGAGTTCAGTGGAGGGGGGGGAGGCGGAGGCAGAGGTCCACCTGATGCCTTACAGCCGCCCTCTTCTTTGCTTTTGGAGCCATGGCAGAAGGAGGCTCCTAGGATGAAGGATCTGAGTAGGAGGCTGGTTTTGTGTGCTTCTCATAGACGGTACCAATCTGATGCTACTATTTTCGGTATGGGAACAACAGATAATCAGTTCTTGTATTAAGAAGGGAAGCTCATGTCACAGCCGTCAATCTGGTATTGATGTGAGACAAGTATTTGATTGAATTAGTGGATTTGGTGGTGGTTGCGATTGTTACTGGCAACCAAAACCTGCAAAGACATCCTGAAACACCGGGATGGATCTCTTCGACAGACCCTCCGATTATCAAGTCAGTAACCATAAGTGAAAAACTAGGTTTAGTGGGCAAAATGTTGATTACTTGATAATGAAGAATGTAGGGTTGTATTTATAGGTAAGGAATAAGGGCAGTTATTGAGCAGATTCCATAAATGATTTCGAAGATCCCCAAATAAAGGGATATAATCAGTTATATTCTTCCTAAACTTTTGGGATTTGATTGTCAGTCATGGTTGACTGGCCAATCTCCCTTAATTGGGCTGCAAGTCATCATTCCTTGTGGGCTGATCCAAGGTAATGGGCCTGCAGCAGCTCGCATGCTGGTCATGGGCTTGTAGTTGCTGTGAGATCACGATCTTGACCTTAGAAGCTCTGAGATTCGTGTAAGAATCATACGGTTCAGAGTAACTGAGTTTTTTACCCATATCATATACTATCTAAATTAATTTCTATGTAATTAGATATAACCAATATATATGATTTTTTTAGTATATGTCATTTTTCGAAACTGTTTGCAAAAAGAGGACAGTTGACCTACTATTTGCGCTCGAGGACTCAACAACTAGACTCATCATTACCAACGACAAGTTTAGTTAGTAAATTTTTTTTTTGTGGAGAAACTTGTTATTTGGAACGACAAGTTTAGTTCAAAATTATCAAACAAGACTCGATGTTGGGAATAGTGAGGTTCTCTATGCTAGACTCGCTGTTGAAAATGACGAGTTTAGTTCAAAATTATCAAACAAGACTCTATGTTCTCAACAGCGATGTTCTTTATACTAGACTCGCTATTGAAAACGGCAAGAATATATGAAATTTCAAAGATAGTGAAACTTTCTGTTGGACTTAGTGAATTTTGAAAAAAAAAACCCATACAAAATATTTTTAAAGTAAACTTGCCGTTCTCAACAGCAAGTTTAGTATAAATCTCATTGCTGTTGAAAACGACGAGTATTGTTTGAAAATTTTGAACTAAACTCGCCATTAGGAACGGCGAGTTTCTCACACAAAAAAACTAGACTCGCCATGTTCCGACGGCGAACACGAAATAACTAAGCTCGAAGTGGGGAACGGCGAGTCTAGTTGTTGAGTCCCTGAGCGCAAATTGTATGACAATTGTCATCTTTTCGTAAATAGTTTTGAAAAATGACATACATTAAAAAAAAAAAAAAAAAAAAAAAAACAAATACCAATATATTGACTCTATTTACTCACATAATTTATATATTACTTTAATTCGAATATTCTTGTATATACATGACCACACATATTAGGTACAAATAAAAAAATTGGGACATCCTATCCACTCCATAGTAAATCTTCCTGTGCTCAAGTCTCAACCAATAGGGTTACATGTGTCCAAAAGAGCAAAGTTTTCGTTCGGTCGTGCGGACGAGACGACATAATTGTTGTGCTTGTGCAGAGATGCTCCATCTGTACATAGGCTAGATCTGTATGCTGTACTGTATGTATATACTTATCCTTTATTTATGTAAATTAATTTCTAGTCATAGATGATGAAGAATCATCATCTATGACTAGAAATTAGATGGATAAAAAAAGAAATCAAAGACATACAGTCGAAAATAAAAATTAAAGACATGCAAGCTCACGTACCTAGTAAATATAAACATTAAACTCTCATCTTTACTGGTACTTCAAAGCTTTGTCTATCAGTAGGACATTTCATCAGAGCCGGCTCTGAGTTCTCGGAGGCCAGAGGCGAAAGGCCCAAATAATTATTTTTGAAATTCCTAATAACAATATAATTTTTTTATGTGTAAAATATATGTTTATAATTACAAGAGAAATACAAATTTGGAGTCCTACAATTGCAAAAAAAATCGGGGTCTGAAACGACAATCTCACCTACCTCAAAATGGGTGCCGGTCCTGCATTTCATATGACATCAGAATAATCCAGATTCATGCATTACCCATGTGAATAGGTGGTAGCGGTCGAATTCGAATGAGATCCTAGCTACAAGATTTACATGTGGACCCAGTAACAGAGCTTAGAGAAGGGAGAGAGAGGAGCTACAAGATTTACATGTGGACCCAGTAAGAGAGCTTAGAGAAGGGGGGGGGGGGGGAATATTTGTATAATACTCCTTTGAATATTTTTGCCCCCACTTTACAATAAACCCCCTAACAGACCAACTATACCGGCACCTCCCTCCCTTCCCCCCGGCCCCACTTTAAATAGAAAAAAGGAAAAAAAAATTCGAAGAAAAAACCAGCAGAGTAGAAAGTAACCCAAAAGAAGAAGAAGCAGAAGAAGAAGAAGAAGAAATACAAGTTTAATTTACTACTAGCATATTTAGTTGATCGGCTATCTCCACCACCAACTAACCCCACCAATCATCATCTCTTTCGACGGAAAAACAATTCCTAGTTTCGACTCAATCTGACTCATATTGAAGTGGCACACAAAGTGTTTGGTGAATTGCCGCAAAAAAATATGTCTACGGTATCAATGGAAAAAAAGAGTACTACCGATTCTCTTTTTCCAAGACATAAGGCACAAACTTCAAGAGGAGTTGAATCAGTTGATGCACAATCGTCAATTTCTTTAGTTGAAGTGCCTCCTTTTAAATGTCAAAGAATCGAGTCGAGGACTTCTGAAGTTGATCGACTAGAAAATATTGATATTAGTTCATTAGAACGTGATCCAGGAAAACGCCGAAAAATGTGGGAATTTCCAATTAACAGGTAAGATGAGATTCGTCGACATTATTGGTCATTAGGACCATGCCACAGTGATGGTAATTATCCTTTCTCAAAGAAAGGGAATGATGCTCAACGCAAATTTCAAGCTTCTTGGTTTGAGAATTATGGCACTTGGTTGGAGTATTCCATTGAAAAAGATGCTGCATTCTGCTTGCTTTGTTATCTTTTTAGTACACCAACACAACAAGATACATTCATTTACAAAGGGTTTGATAAATGGAAGAAGATTGTGAAAGGAAAAGATTGTCCGTTTCAAAAGTATGAAGGAAACCTTCCTACATCTACACATAAAAATAATCTCGAAAAATGTCGTGCTTTAATGAATCAACGTCAACATATTGACGAAGCTATTTCTCAACAAAGTGCAAAACAAATTGTAGACAATTGTTTGCGATTGAAGACGTCTATATTTAGTGTTCGATGGCTAACTTTTCAAGGGTGTGCTTTGCGAGGCAACGACGAAAGTGTAGATTCGATGAACCATGAAAATTTCATTCAATATATAAAAGGAATAGCATATTTTGCTAAGGATGTCGAGGAAGTTGTATTAGACAAAGCACCACGGAATGCCACATATACTTCTCTAGATATTCAGAAAGATATTCTTATATGTCTTTCAAATCAAGTGAGAAGAGCAATACATGAAGAAGTAGGAGATGCTAAATATTGCATTCTCGCAGATGTGGCTCGAGATATTTTCAAAAAGGAACAAATGACACTTGTGTTAAGATATGTTGATAAAAAAGGCTTTATTATGGAACATTTTTTGGACTTCTTCATGTTCTTAATACTACAACACAAACTTTGAAGGGCGAAATTTATTCTATCCTTAAAAGTCATGATCTTGGCATTTCAAGTATTAGAGGTCAAGGATATGATGGAGCGAGCAATATGCGTGGTGTGCTAAATGGATTGCAAGCATTGATTTTTCATGATCCGCCTTATGCATATTATGTACATTGCATGGCTCATCGTCATCATTTGGCCTTAGTTGTAGCATCTCATGATGTGAGTCTTGTTCACCACTTTTTCAGTGAAATGACTTATATAATCAATATCGTTAATGGTTCTTACAAACACAGTGATCAGTTAAAAGCTTCAAAAGCTTCTAAAATTGAATTCTTTATTGAAACTGGAGAAATTGAAACCGATACAGGACTAAATCAAGTTTAGACTCTTCAACGCTATAACACCCTGCAAAAGTGGAAATGACAATTTTTCCCTTATGTGTTACGCACGTGTATTTTGTACCGTTACTGTAATACCCTGCAAAATAAAATGATTTATTTTGCATTATTAAATAATATTAAATTTGTAAAGTTGACTATTTTGACTATTTTATTGAAATTGTAATTTTACACGTGCAAATATTTTTAGTGCAAATATCCAATTTTGAATTTTATTAAATTCTACTACTTATAATGGAGTATATTCTAAATTTTGAGATTTTTCTGAATAAAGAAACTATATTTATAAATACCTCGAAAGAGAGGGGTTTTTATGTAAAGCCGTTTGGATCTCAAACAAATAATAAAAATTTGTTTTTACTGACTTTTGGGCTTGCCATGGTCACCATTGAAAATAAAATATATTTAAACTTTATTTAGAGTTGATTTGGTAAAAATTTAAACAAATATGGTGTTTTTGCAAATATGGAATTTATGTTGGATCTTATACAAATATTTTTCTGGAAAGTAAAAGTTAGATATTTTAATTGGAAAATCTAATATTTATTATTAGATATTATTTCTGAATTTTCTGGATTTTTACGAATATTTTATGATGTATTTGCAAATATTACAAAAAGATGGACTTTTGTGCAAAATTGCCACCCTGAGTACAAATCCGAATTTTCTTTATTTCTGGGCTGTGCTGGATTGCTGGACAACTTAGTAGTAAAATGATTTGATTTGATTTGAATTTATTTAACTTATTTTAACTACTTTATAAAGAAAGGTTTATATATGTAAAGTAATAATTTGTTAAGGGATGTTTCCATAAACTTGTAAAACCCTAGAAACTCTAGATTTTGGCCTATATTATTGTCACTACAGCCGTCCCTCTCCTCTGCAAAAGCAAAATATATTTTTACCATTAATTTCTTGGAGTTTCAAAGGAGTGATCTTGGATTTCGCAAAAGAAAGGCTTTTCTTATTAGATTTCTTCATTTGAGGTGAGTGACTTGTTTTGTTTTATTTTGTTTTGTGCATGTTGTATGTGAGAGATATAATTTGTTCTATTTTATTCTTGTAATGTTGTATATGGAATTTCATCTCCTAAAAAGCATATTAGGGTTTGAGTATGAATATGTACATGATGGATTGGATGGATTGGATGGATTGATGACTTAAAAATTGATCTTTTATGAACCCTAATTATCTATGGATAGATTTGCATGTGGATGATGTGAGTTGTTATTATCATTGAGTTTGGATGAACACATCTTGATTATAGTAATGTTAGATTTGTTCAGGTTCATGAGTTGATAATGGTGATTGAGATTGAGGAAATGTTGAGAAGGACTGATGAATTAGGAGATCATGTCTTGAGAATTGGATTTGAGATAAATTGGATTAAGTTTGATGAATATAACTAAATTGGGGATCTTTTGAGATTTTTGGTATTGATATGGTTTGGATCTGAACACGAAGCTATTTCAATGAATAATTATTTTTTTTAAGAAACTCTATTTTTGATTATATGCACAATTCATGTTTGATAGAGAACAACTCCGGAGATCCCCGCAAAGGTAAGAGCCTCTGCAGCGGTCCCTTACCGGTGAAATGGCTTGCCGAGGCTTGAAGGGGACCTATTGGCTTTAGATTCCTTTATGAAAGTTTTGGACAGACCTGCGTCGCTCTTTGGGGTCTGGGGAAGGGCGGATCAGATCTAAGAAATTAACGAATCGCTATTTTTATAAATTCAAGTAGTTTTGATTTAGTTTTTATGGACGATTATATATCCTACAAGTTGTATTTGATCAAATAAGAAATATGCTTTTGGTAGAAATCGTTTTCATAAAGTAAAACTACGTATCGATTGAAATATGCACAACTAAAAATTGCAGTCGGCAGGTCGACAGTTGACCGGTTAATTTATACAGTCGACCGTCGCTACCTGTCTGCTGTAATTTTCTTGAAGTTTTAAATTATCATGCGGAACAGTCAACTGACTCATCTTTACAGTCGACTGAGTCTGCTCTATTTTGATGCCTCCTTAAGACTTGGATTTTTCTCTGGACAGTCGACCTATGACCTTTTACAGTCGACTGCTATACTTAGAATTATTTTCTTAAAGATTATTGGATTTATCGCTCTGGACAGTCGACCTATGACCTTTTTGAGTCAACTTATAATACTTAGAATTATTTTCTCAAAGCTATTGGATTTTTTCTCTGGACAGTCGACCGAAGGCTTTTGTAGTCGACTGATACTGATATATCTATACATATTTTAATGTTCTTTTAAATGATTTATTCTCTTAATGTTTTAATCTATAACCTACTATTCTCTACTTTATCTGCTACTGAACATATATTTTCAAGTGGTTTAACTGAGCAATTTATATTGGAAGATTAGTTTGGATATTGGGTGTGAGTCTCTAGAGGGTGTGTGTGACCCTAGTATACCGGCAGTTGAGATATTTATGTTTGGTCCTGTTGAGGCAATTTTAGTTGATCAGTTGTTGAGTTAAGTTCGGTAGGGTACACCAACTCTAGGAGATTCATAAAGTAATTAAATAACCTAAATGATAAGGACAGACACTAGTGGTGATATGATGAACGAGAACATGGGTTATGGACCTCAGTATGGCTTGCGGTGTGAGATAATCCCCAGAATTATCCAGGTGCGAGTGAAATAGTCTCCGGAATTACCTGTGGTGTGGGATTGATCTCCGGAATTATCAGGGTCGAGGTGATTCACGTGTGGTATTCGTGTGATGAGGTGCCATTGCTTGCGGTGTGGGGTATTCTCAAAGATTCTCAGGTGTGAGTGAAATAGTCTCCGGAATTATCTGGGGATAGAGATTGACCTCCGGAATTATCGAGACATGGGCTAATACTCACATTTTATCTTTATCTCATAGTAGTCATCGTGTTAGGATTAGTTGCGTAGTGGGGGATTAAACCCTACAATGTGGAGACGTTAAGGGCTTGCACCGGACCTATGTAGAGTGGGATGCATAGACTCCGACAAGTATGCATTAGAGAGTCAACATATAGAATTGTGTTTTCTTGATTTGGTTTCATGCATGTGGTTTCCTGTTTCCTACACTTGACACTTAATCTAGTTTCACTTGATGTTTTCATATTTCCTTGCTATGTCATATTTTATGTGTTCTTTTTTATTATATGTCGTTATGATTCCATGTTCTATTTATGTTGTTTGTTTTTATGTCACTCACATCATTATGGCTGACCCCTTTAGTTTTGTGGGTTAGGGTTATCTCTAGCCTCATATTTTATAGGTGATTACTTGTAGCTTGGATTTTGGATGCATGAGTTAAAGTGATGTAATAGGTTATGTAATTTGTAAAAGTAATTGTTGTAAGGAAAGAAAATTTGTAATTCAAGGTGTTTTGTATTCCGCTGTGCTATGTAAAGATTAATGTAATGAAAGTTGAAAATTTTTATTGTTATTTGGATGTGTTTAATATTACATTTGAAGTTGATACTGAAAATTGTGCCACGTATTTGTAAGATATCATATTGGAAATTCGGGGCGCTACAGTTACTGGTAATATTTATAACGAGTTTTCATTACGTATTGTGATTTATGACTAATTATTCATTTTCCGTATATTTTATCCTATTTAAATCAACTAAATTATTAAATTTCAATCTCTAGGTTTTACGTGCTTTTTACGTGTTTTTTTTATGCACATATCGATTTTGTATTTCCACCACTACGTGTAATATTTTTTATGTGTTTAAGTTATTTATTTTAGGTATAAAAATCTATTTTTATAAACAGAAGTTCATTTTTCTCCATTTTGATTAAAATAATTTTGTACGTGTAATACACGTGTTTTCTATATACGTAGTGATTACGTCGTGAAATATATAAAAATTAGTAAATATTTTTTTCTTATATTGTTTTCGATTATATTTAATAATTTTTCATCGATGAAGTCGATTTTCGCATTTTGATATTTTACGTGCAACGCACGTATTTTCGGCGAACATATTTGACCGTATTTATTTTCAAAATAAATTTCGGAGTGTGTGTAACACCCTGTAATTTTCAAAGATTATAATATATATATATGTGTGTGTGTGTGTGTGTGTGTGTGCGCGTGTGTGTGTGTGTGTGTGTGTGTATAATAAGGTTGATGGCATATCATGTAAAAATATTGAAAAGGAATAGTGTTGTGGGAGGGTCCCACGATGTTGCAAACAACATAAGAACTTGCCTTTGCTGCTCTGATGTGTGTAACATCATTGAAGATGTCGTGGAGACTTGAAAGCTGGGGGCCCACCTTTGGTTGAGAAGAGCAACAACACTAAAGTGCTGTTGCAACTGCTCACGTGGGAGGCCGGTTTAGACTTGAATGACCGGTTTGTACATGAAGGGGTGGGGGTTAGGTTTTTGAAAGAGTTAGGATCTTGAAGAGTTGGGAGTTTTTAGGAGTTAGGATCTTGAAGAGTTGGAAAATTAAGTAGAGTAATTTATTAGGTGGAGAATTTTGTATTTTAAACCCATACCCAGTCCTATAAATACACCATCTTTTCTCTTCTTTTGTCGCACTCAAAATAAACAAAAAATAAAAAGAGGAAAAAGAAAGAGAGAAAAAGAGTATTTCTTGTGCTTGGAGGCTTGCTAGGAGGAGAAGGATAAAGAGGTGCTAGTTGGAGCTAGGAGCTAGAAGTGCCTCTTCATTATTGATCTTCATTCTTCACAAGAGGTGGATGGTCTTGATATTTTCTAATTCATAGGTTGAGCATGTTAGAATGTGATATTAGTAATATAGATCAATTGGATGTGATGTGGGTAATCTTGCGTTCTTTTTCTAATTATAAGACATGCATGCTAATTTATTACATGAGTAGTAATAATAAATTTGATATGATGATTGGAAAACAAATCCATGTTTCTATTTTGTGCTAAATTGTAGAAATTTTGCTATTGATTGAGAAACAAATTGTCATCATTTTTTTTGGAAAAAAGAAAAAGAAATAAAGAGTTATTGCCTTAAACTAAATTGCATGTAATTTTACTAGGGTTGGCATTCGGGTCGAACGGGCCGGGCTGGGCCGGACCCGCCCGGGTTGGACGTTGACTTGGGCGGGTTCGGGCCGGTTTGGTGACTTGACCGGTCCGGGCCGGGCCGAAAGGTGGCTAAGGCGACCCGCCCAACCTGTGAACCTTTCGGGTCCAACCCGGGTCGGGTCGGGTCGACCAGCGGGTTGGCCCGTTTAGATAGATAGGTTTTTTTTTAAATTTTTTTTAACTTAAAATAATAATAATAATAATAATAATAATAATAATAATAATAAACATTAAAAATCATAATAATAATAATAAGATTGAAAGAGTGAAATTGGCAAAAAATATTGAAATATTATTCATATGAATTTAATTTATACATGTTTCACAATTTCTAATGAAATGAAGAATTCAATTCACAAATATGTTTTATACATTAACATATTTCTTATATACAATTTTAATTTACTTCAATTTTTCTAATTTGAAATAACAAGCGAAGATGTAATACAATTTCTAACATGTCGGGCGAGTTGCTATTACAAGCAAAGCTATTGTTGTTGTTGTTGTTCTTCTTCTTCTTCTTCTTCTTCCGGTGAGTTTCTCCCACTTGTGGACGTTGATAACGCTTTCCCTTGTGTCCTATCTTCAGCCTTCAGCCAGTCTTCTGTGCAAACGAGCATCTCTAATGTGTCGGGCTTCAAGAGATTCCTGTAATCAGTTAGAACTCTGCCACTTGAAGAAAATGCACTTTCAGAAACAACTGTAGAGAAAGGAGGAGTTAGTAAATCTTTAGCCATAATTGACAGAATACTAAAAGTGTGTTTATGGTCTTTCCACCATTGTAAAATATCTAGTGGAGAAGAAGAAGACTCAGAATCTTGTTGGTTAAACCAATTTAATTTATTTGGTTGATTAGTCCTAGGTTTTTTTGATTGAATTTGTGCAAGTAAATTAAATATTCTATCATCAAATTTACTCTTACCCTTATCTTTAGAAGTAGCAGAAGAAGAACTAAATACAGAAGTTGTACTACTAGAACGAAAATGTCTATCATAATAATCATACAAGTTATTTAATATAGATTCAAATTGAACTAAAAAAGTAACGCAATCAATTACTATTTTTATATTTTCCTCAAGTAATGCAAAAAATATTTCAATCAAACTCTTCGTACCTTCTAATTTGATACGAGGATCCATAACGGTAGCAACACAAATCAACATAGGAGGAGGAAAATAATACTTCAAAAATTTTTGTATGCAGGTTTTACAATATCACCAACATAAGTATCATTTAACATTTTGTTAAATGTTTGCATCATGCTAACTAATAAAATAAAAATGCTAGTAGAAGTAGATTCATATGTTTTTGAAAATTTTATAGTTGCAGTTTTAAAAGGTTCTAAAAATTTCAACAAAGATTTGGCATAAAACCAATCGATGTGAGTCATTTCAAAATTTTGCATATTTTTTGCGATACAAAAATAATTTACAACTGCTTTATATTTGGTAACAACATGTAGTAAATCAAAAGTAAAGTTCCATCGGTGTTTAAAATCCTTTGAAAATCTTCTAAAAGGTACATTTGAAATCCTACACCAATTTTTCCATTCTTGAAATACGCTGGGACTTAATGCAATGAAATGCACACAATTTCTAATTTTAAGTATATATGGATCGGCTATTTTTAATACAACTTGAACACATAAATTTATAATATGACATGCACATTTAATATGAAAAATATTGCCAGATGAAGGGTTTAATGCTAATTTTAAAGTAGTAATTACTGCATTGTTGTTAGATGCATTATCAAAACTAATACACATAATTTTATCGCGAATATGAAAAATATCACAAATTTCTAAAATACGGTTTGCTATTTCAGCATCACTATGGGGATACGGCAATGCCGCAAGTGATATGATTCTTTTTTGAAGAATCCAATCATTGTCAATCCAATGACAGGTTATTCCCATCATTGGAATATTGTTGACACCCGTCCAACAATCCGAAGTTAAACTAACTCTACAAGTTAAACTCCACAAAATTGCAATCAAAGCGTCCTTCATTTCATTGCACACTTTAAAACAATCCGATTTGCAAGTATTTCTCGGAATTCTTCTAAAATGAGGGTTTAAGGACATTTGATTAAAATTTTTCATGTCCCTACTCTCGGGATAGAAAAATGGTAACTCTTCCTTTATTACTAATCGGGCCATTTCCCGACGAACAAGATCAGGATCATAAGGGTGGCTATCAACTAGACCGGTCCTAGGGTTGATTTTTTGTTGGCCGGGTAGTTCAACAAGAAGTTCTTTATGGTTATTAGCGATGTGTCTACTAATTGTACCGGTGCCATCACCCCTCTTGAATTTGTATGCCTTAGAACATGTTTTTCAAACTTTCAAACCTATACCCGGAGTTTGTTCGTCCTGGATATAATCGTAAAACAAGTCAATCACTACTTTCTCCTCTACTTTTCCTACTACTACGGGATTGTGTGGTTTCGGTTGGTTGTTGTTGTTATTCTTCTTCTTCTAATTGTATGTCACCTACAACCTCGTCATGTGTACCCCATTGTTGGGTCGGAGGATCATGGTACTCTTGGGCGGGCTTACTAATTAGGACAATTGGTGGCCTACGGGAAGAGGAGAAGGAATCTTGCCCACTTTGGCTACGACTGCTACCGTGTGATCTAGACATAATGTAGTAATGTATGTAAAAAAAACTACATAATGTAGGAACGATGAATTATAAAAAAAATCTAGAAAATAAGAGGGTTGAGATAGAGAAGATAAAAAAATCAACAATAATTATAACTACAACAAAAACAAAATAACAAGAGAGGTATGAAATTTTGATACCGTTCACCGGGGATACGCGTATATAAAAAAATCTGTGAAAATAAGAATAAAAGTAGAACTAGAATTCCTCAAATCCGGAATTAAAGAGTTGGGGAGAGCTTGTAGGAGAGTTGAAGACTTGATCACTTGGAGTTGGATGAGAGTTGAAGAGTTGAAGATGTTGAATTTTGATTTCGATACGATCGGAAATTGATCGTATATATGCCTTGAACACTTGTTCATTCAATACTTCAATTGTTCACAAATTGCTTAGAAATGAGTAATAATAGTAGAGAGAGTAAGAAAGTAAGGTGTGATTCTTTTAATGGGGTTTTGGGGTGTATTTATAGGCTCAGAAAGAAAAACACAAAAAAAACCAAAAAAACCAAGCAAAACGGCTATAAGAGCCGTTTGCTCTCGGTTGTACAGTGTCGCCCCCCCCTCCCCCCCCCCCCCCCCCAATGGCTCGTTTGACCCGCGGGTCAACGTTCGACCCGTGACGGGTCGAACGTTTGACCCGAACGGGTCCAACGGTTCGTAACCCGCGGGTCGACCCGTGGGTTGGCATGCGGGTTGGGTATTTTTTAACGGGTTCGCGGGCTGGATTATACGAGTTCGATTCGCTATTTACGCGACCTGGTTCGACCCGTTACTGTTCATGGGTTCGACTCGAACCCGCCAAACACTTTCACGGGCCGGGTTCAACGGGCGGGTCGCCGGTTGACCCGGCCCACTTGCCATCCCTGAATTTTACAAATGTAAGAATATGAAATTGTATGAACAATTGTTGAGATTTTTTCCTTATGGTTAAAAATGAATTTTTGTAAAGTAAAATTTGATACACATAAATTTCATTTGATTTTTTTAAGAGATACAAATTTGCTTTGTTTTTAATTGAAGAAATGAAATTCATGTTTATTAAAGAGAAGAAATAAATTGAAATATGTCAAAGATATAAGTTTGGAAATTCGTAAATTACTGATTTCAAGTAAAATCAGTATGAATGAGATGATTACAATCTATTGAAAAGATTAGATCGACCACAAGTTTGAATTTTGTGATAATAAACAAATTACTGTACTGTATGAACAAAACTACAATAATATGATTCTTAATCAGTAATTGCACATGGTCTTCTTGTTTAGCGTGTACGTCATAGGGCCATCGCTATCCTTATAGGAGGTATTGGGATCGAAACTTGTTATACCCACTTTGTTTTGTTTTCTTTAAATTAAATCTGAAACCCGAATTTTAGTATATGGGGATTTCGGAATGGGTTCTTGACACCAAGTCCACTTGGACTTAGTGGTTAGTGGGTTGGGCCTTAGGCGTTCACTGTAGCTGGCGCAGGTTCGAAACCTGATGGCTTAACATATTTTTTTGGGTTTCCTTTAAATCAAAAGGAGAGTTTAAAATGCAAATAAAAAATTGGAAAAAAATTCTAATATATCTCTAAAAAGATTTAGAATTTATTAAAAAAATAAATTTGATAACGAGGATAGAATCATAGATTCCAGCCCAATAAATAAATAAATAAGCGTCGATACAAAGGGAGAATGAATTTTACCAAAAGTAAAACAACAGGTAGAGAAAATTGCCACGAGGGCCGCTAATCCAAAATAAATAAGCCAAAAGAAACAACGCCGCTACGAGAGGCTTCTCACAACGAAACAAACCCCAGGAGCAAAGGAGGCGCCCACCGCAGCAGAAGGAGAAAACCCTGGAGGCAACCCACCAGAATGGAGAGCAGCACAAAAGCCACAGGACGGCTGCACCCTCCTACCGAATGTAGCTGGACCCGAAAACAACCCCTAAGGACCACACGACTCAGCAGGAAGGAGGAGGAGACCTCGAGACAAGCCAAAAACCGTGCTAGAAACGACAACTTCAAATAAACAACACAACCACTAGATAATGGTTGTCGCCAAACAACCAGCAAGGTGACCACTGCACAAGACACAGACTTCCCGCCGCTGCTGGGCAGCACTAGAATGGCCTCCCATGCGAGGAAAGTTTGCATGGGAAGACCCAAAGGAGTAGACAATCACCAAGAGAACGAAACCACAACAGAAAAGAACCCAAAGAAACCATCGACGTTTAGTCGACAAATAAAGACCGCAGAATGAACAACCTGCAATAAGAGAAGAAACAGCCAAAATAGATGACACAACAGGCCCAGGCAATATCACAATAAGCACACCAGCCAGCCATAACAAAACAACACAGAACAACAGAAATAGGATGGATTAAAGCCAACAACACGACATGCTTAAAGAAAACCAGCTGGTAGCAAAGAACGCAACAACGATATCCATCAACCACCACACCACAGAATGCCATTCCAGACAACCAAAAGAACAAAAACCATCACCAAATGTACATCATAAAAAAGGAGGCAAAGGACAATCCAGCCAGTCAGTCAAGCAGCGAAGCTCAAAGCAAAAACAAAAAGGCAGCACAACACCTAAGCCACCCAAAAAGGCTGTTGGAGGGAAGGAAGCACCATCAACAAATATCAAATCTGCAAGGAGAATTATAGAATGTTATGAACAAGAAATAAAGAGAACTACTAGGGATTAATATTAGCAGAACGAAAAACGATAGTCGCCTCATCCAGGCGGCCAAGGTGCAATGCTTGCACTTTATCATACGATAAAATGGAGGACCAAAATCTAGTGAAGAATAAAAAGTCATCGATGATGGAATCGATGGAGGACAAAGAAAGAGAAAAGATACGTCTGTTCCGTTCTGCCCAAATCACCCAAACGATCACCATGAAAGACAGAAACCAGGAGTCACGGAACTGGGACTTAAGATCATGAGCTCTCCAGCAGGAGAAGTCATTGGGGATAGTGGGGGCCTGCCAAGCAAGGGTATTAATAATCCATAACTGTTGAGTAAAGGAGCAGTGGAGAAAAAGGTGGTCAGCGTCTTCATGAGAGGAAGAGCATAAAGAACATAATTGACCTAATGCCAAGTTTCTATGATTAAGAACCTCAATGGTGAGGAGTTTTTTGTTGAGAGCAAGCCAGGTAAGGATCTTAACTTTAGAGGGAGCGCAATTACTCCATAATGGCTTAGCAAAAGGGGAAAGGGTACCACCAAAGTTAAGGAATTTATAGAAAGATTTGACCGAGAAATGGTATAGGGTTTGGAGGAAATTTATTCCAAACCCTATACCGGCGTTTTAACTAAAAAACGCCGGTGAATGAGAGAAGATTTTTTTGGTACATTTTATCTGTATATTCGCCGGCGTGTTTTATTAAAACGCCGGTGAATATGGCCTTCACCGACGTTTTAATAAAAAATGCCGGTGAATATCATAATTTTTCGGTGTTTTATAGAGGCCGCCGGCGTATAACCATCCAATTTGACGCCCCATTCCTGGTCTCTTCCTACCCCGGCATTTCTGGTAAAACGCCGGGGAATATACAGCGGTAAATCCATCGTGTGTCGTAGTGCCAGCTTGCAACTAAATTTTATCCTCAATATTTTTCAAAAGAACACCAATATTCTTTGAGTTGTCAGTTAGAACATTATCAAAGTGATCTTCGTCAATGTCTTGAATTTAAGAATTTATCATATCTTTTTGAATTATGTCAAGCATTAGTGAAAACAAGAAAGTCCATCATCTAACACAGGTTGATAAATTATTTAGGTTTGTCCTTATACTAACATTTTCCACAGCAACTACTTAGAGGGAATTTTCAGCAATGAGCATTGCAAAAAATAAGTTTCGCAACAAGATAGAGAATGATTTTCTTTTAAACTATTTGATGGTTTACATCGAGAGAGAAATTGCTGAAACTTTCAGTCTAGATTCAACTGTCAAAGAATTTGCTTACATGAAGGAACGTAAATCACAGTTCTTCTAACATCCACTTTTTATTATTTTCTTTTTAAGTTTATATATATATATATATATATATATATATATATATATATATATATATATATATATAGGGAAAGCTTCGATTGAGCACTACTCTAGTGCTCACTGTGTGAACACTAGGCCTTCGGACGTTCATATCGAAAATCCGAACCGTTCACATTGATCTACACATCTAAATTAGTCTAAATATGTAAAATCAAATTATTTGAAATTCATTTGCCCATCCATCATGTGACTATAAAAACAATGATTTTCAGCCATACAATTTTGTAACACTTCAATGAATGGGCAAATGAATTTCAAATGATTTGATTTTACATATTTAGACTAATTTAGATGTGTAGATCAATGTGAACGGTTCGGATTTTCGATATGAATGCCCGAAGGCCTAGTGTTCACGCGGTGAGCACTAGAGTGGTGCTCAACCGAAGCTTTCCCTATATATATATATATATATATATATATATATATATATATATATATATATATTCTACATTTGTAAATTTTTTGTAGAAAAACATTATTTTTTGACAACTTTAAATATATTGATGATCAATGCAAAATGATATCTATTATTTGTGTTTTTTTTTGCCGATGGAACAATTAATGAATTTGTTATCAGCTACGTCCCCTGCTAAAAATTTCTGTCTTCGTCCCTGTGTGGACCCACTAATTTTTTTTACTCCATTTCATTTTTGTTCTTTTATTTCTGAACATATCAACTATTCAATCTGCGCATCTAATATATTTTTGTGGACCACTTCTTATGTTTTAAAACCTAAAACACTTTGGACAAGGGTATCTCTCTGATTGATATGTTCTCTTTTATTGGGATTTGGGACTAAACATTTGACCTCTTTACAGCAAATGTGAGGGTATGAGCTCACTTTCTTTTCTCTTAGACAATCCACAGTCGTTTGCTTATTTGTCATTTTTATCAATTTTTGGTACTGTAGCGCACACAGTCGTGATGTATTTTGTCACTTTTTAGCAATCCGTGTACAGTAGAAAGAAAAAAATAGCATTCGAAATAGCAAAATGCATATTATAGCTGACTCGTCTGAATTATTTAATTATATTTTTAATTGATCGGACGAAACATCACCGAATTAAAAAAATATATAAAAACCAAATAAAATATGTGGGAATAAACATGATGTTTCGTCCCATTCCTTTTATTTTATTTTATTTTATTTTTAATTTCCTTTGGGACGAAACATCATGTTTGGTCCCGTATTTTTTATTAATATTTTTTAACTTTCGGCCTGTATAAATTATTTTTTTTATTAACAGACGAAACATGATGTTTCGTCTGTTACTTTTTAAATAAATTTATGCATTTTTTACCTTTCAACGACTGCAGCATTTCGAAGAAATGCATTGCTAAAATATGCATTTTGCCATTTTTTCCATTGAACGACTGTGGATGCTCTTAAAGACTTTAAATTTCTATATTACAGGTACATAATAAATTATTCAATGAAAAAAATATTTTTGATTTATGTGCATCAACTAATATAATTTAGAGAGTCGAATTTTGTGATTGTATAGATTTCTATCGAAATCCTATCCCACACATTTTTCTATTTATCTTTCTTCTTGAAAACTAATAATAATTATTAAACATTAATATAACTAAATCACTAATAAAAAGGAAAACATGAACAAATTTTAAACATTTCCATATACAAATAAAATAATAGTAGATTTCATACCATGCCCAACATGAAAACATTCACCCAAATAACTTACGATGCAAGCTTTGTTTCTTCTTCTGCTCCTTAAGATTTATTCCCTTGTGGGGGAAGGCAACATCTATGTCATCGTCCCATGCAGCAACACTCGTGGACAGCGACAGTATCAGTCCTTTGTCATTTTTCAACCTACAAAATGAGTAGCTAGCTTAGCTAACCTCAGCTGCCTCAAATCACGTGCAAGGCGGGCCCTTGCCATCACCATCCGAATTTTTTATTTCGAAAATGACAGATTTTTCGAAAATATTTACCAAACTATCCACTTTCGAAACTAATAATCAAGCTGACTCGCTCACTATTTCAAATAGCGAGTCTAGTTCAATTAGGGTTGATGTTTGAAACAACGAGTTTAGTTTTATTGTCTTGGGACATGACGAGATTTCTCCAAGTGTTGAAGAAAATTTCTATAACAAAACTTGTTGTTTCAAACCGCAACCCTAATTGAACTAGACTCGCTGTTTCAATTATTGTCGTTTTTCGAAATAGCGAGTTTAGTTTTAGTGATTGATAGATTCAATAATATTCACATTTTGGAGCAATAATCTGAATGCAATTAGACAATTAAATTATCTATATGTGGTAATTTACTTCTCTTTTCTTTTTTCCATAGGAAACAGCCTAAAAGCAACTAAACGAAGCAGATTCAAGACTAATCCAGCACTGTGAGGATGATACACTGGAATGAAGAACCTTAATTTTGCATCAAAATATTTCTGAGAAGCTGCTGAATACAGTTGACTGATTCCTTGACTACAGTCGACTGAATAGAGAGGGTTGAGTTTCCGAAGCTTTGCAGAATAGTCGACTGACTCCAAGTCAACAGTCGACTGCTATGACTTGTTTAAAGTTCCCATAAGTTCGC
Organism: Hemerocallis citrina; assembly: GCA_017893485.1. Lineage (NCBI taxonomy): Eukaryota > Viridiplantae > Streptophyta > Magnoliopsida > Asparagales > Asphodelaceae > Hemerocallis > Hemerocallis citrina. The sequence goes on from CM030358.1 coordinate 249,280,559, forward strand.
GGAACAGTCAACCGATTTTTAGCAATAGTCGACTGAATTCACTGAGGCTGAAGTTCCAAAGGTTGCAGTACAGTCGAATGCCTCTTAGTAGACAGTCGACGGAAGTGGCTATCAGCGGAAGTTAAGAGATAAAATCAGTTGAGATACACCCTCATCCAAATCCGAATCAAAGTGAGCTGTCAAAATTCAGGAAACAGATATGGGATAACTACAAATAACAAGAGATCGGGTCTGGCAAGTATTGAAGATTGGACTCAATCCATGTCCGATCGTGTGAGGAGATAGAAAGCAGGAGCTTAAGATCTGCAGATAAGGGCAAGAGAAACTATAAGAAGAGGGGGATCATCCACCATCGAAAAGGAGAGGATCAATCGAGCATCGATCTATCAGCATCGAATAAGGAAGGAGATCAAGAACTGAAACTCTGCATTAAGGGGGATGAGAACAAGTCGACTTCAGGCTGATTGGGTTCAAGCTAAAACATCATACAAATCAGTGTTCTTCTTCTTCTCCTTAATTCTTGTTCTAGTTTAATTCATTTGAGTCATGTATTCAAATCTTTTAGTCAATAAAAGTTGTATTATGTGCAACTAATTTCATTGTTGGGCTGATTGAAACCTTAGTCATGTAATGTTTACCAAGCACTACTTCTATCACTTATTGATTAAACCTGGTTGTTCCTGATCAAATTTATAATATGAATCAAACTTTTGTTGGAAAGTCACAGAATCAGTCGACTGACATCTAACGACAGTCGACTGATCTGAAGAACCTTACGTTATTAAGTTTGCTTATTATAAAACTGACTCTGTTATATGAGTATAGAGATGATCCATATGTTATGCTCATAACTAGTAACACAAGAATCATTTAGGTTCTTGGTTTAATAAACTTGGAGGATCTAGATTTGATACCAACTTCTAGAGTTCTGAGTGTTTGTTAATTTCCATCGTTCCTATGCTTTCCTCAAGTGCAACTTAGTAGATACCATGCTAAATACTTAAGGAGAGAAACGAATTAGAGTAGATACCATGCCTAATTCTTGGCCTAGGAAAATCTTAACTTTAAGGAGTAGATACCATGCCCTTAAATGAACAAACATGAGTGATCAGAGTAGTGTAGAAGTTAATTTAGCATTCGTGACTATAGGTGGAAATCATGCCCAACTACTTTGATAGATATTTTGTGATTCAAATTGAGAACTACTTGATCTAGATCTTTTTTCCTTTCAAAACATACTTTTAGACAAACTTTATGACAAACATTTCTGATTATTGATTAGTGAGTAATTACTACAATCTCTGTGGGATCGATCCTTACTCTTCACTACACTTCTATAAACGATTCATACACTTACGAGGTTTTAATTTGTGTCTAGTTTATCTGTTCATTTAGATAGCTGAGACGGTACAATAGTGATTTGAGACTTGGTGAGATTTCTCTAAGTATTGGAGAATATTCCTATACTTAAATTCGCTATTCAGCCAGGGTCAGTGTGACAATTATTTTTAAAATTTGATAAGTTTGATAAATATTTTCGAAAAGGGGGTCATTTTAGAAGAAAAAATTATCTCTAGCACCTTCATCTTTGTTCTGCACCATTAATAGCTTTTAGCTTACCCATGAAGATTAAAGTACTCAAATATAATGCCACCTGATATGGGGTAAATAGAGTGGCGCAATCAAGACCCTTAGATCTCCTCTAAAATCGCTCCTCCATGATCATCAAGTCAGAGCAGGTCCAACGTGCTTCAGCCCATTCAGGCTCACAGGCAAACGGGTCCGACCCGGCCCGTTAGGGTCTCAGACCAGTTTTCCCCCTGCCTATAAATACCAGAACCCCCCCCCCCCCCCACTTCAAAAGGTAATCAATCTTTCCCACCTGAACCCTAGCTGCCCAGTATCTTTTTCAGTGACTGATTAGATCGTCAGAGGGCCTGTCACCGAGACTTCTTCCGGTGTTTCTAGGCAGTGTGCAGGTACAGAAAACCAAGCCAAGCACTTCACCTGAGCCGAGCTACTGGATCCAAGCCGAGCACCCGGCCTCTACCTCTCTGCTGCTACTCCCGAGCCGGTCCTACTCCCCAGGATCGGACCGATGCCAGTGCCACAGTTTCCTCTTCACAAATTACAAGAACTCACACCTACTGCCCCCACACCCCTAAAACAAATAGCATCAGGTTGGCACCATCTGTGGGAAACACAGGTACTGTCTTCCGCCCGAGCCCAGCCAGGGACATCATCCCAAGTCCAAGCTCTACCATGGCTCCCAAAGCCAGAAGGGTCGTCACATCGGCACGACATCCGGACCCCCCACACCACAGCCGCACGGACGCCCAGGGTTCCAATCGACCACGGGTCCACGATGCGGCCAGAGGCGGGCCGGGTGTCTCTCACCCGAATGCAACCGATTTGCGATGCATCATTTCGAATCGATAGGCCAGTCGCACAAGGGGAGAGGCCGCTTCCAACTCGGTCTCGAACCATCGTAGATGGCCGTCTCCAGAGCGTGATCCAGAACACAGCCGCTCGCCCCGTGGACCTCCGACCCCACAGGACACGGTGGGCAAGCCCCCATCACAAGGTCCGAGTTCCAGAATTTTTGAGATGAGGTCCTCCAAGCAATCCGAGGCGGCCAGAGAACCGAGGTCCGCAACAGCTCTGATCCTCGGTCAGGAGCAACGGGCGGCGAATCCTACGGATCGACCCGCCCCCAGGAACAGGTAGACACCTTCCTTCAGTGTTTATAGGAGATGGAAAACTGCCTCGCCAATCTCGGCGAGGGCGGACCAATGCTGGGTCATGGTCGTCGGCCGACCGGACCCCTATTCTCCCCCTAAATCTTGGAAGCCGAGATCCCCCGAAATGTCAGGGCCTCCCCATTTTGAGATCTACAACGGCTAGGGCGATCCAGCTGATCAAATGGAGGGATTTAAGACCCTCATGATGATTCACAGCGTTGCGGATCCCCTCCTCTACCGGGCCTTCCCTGCTACCTTTCGTGTTCCGTCTCGGGAATGGTTCTCATAGCTCACTCCCAGCTCGGTCTTCTCGTTTGACCACTTGGAAGCGAACTTCCTAGCCCACTTTGTGATCTGTAGAAAGGTCAAGAAGACGAGCGCGTCCCTTCTGGACCTCAGGCAGCGATTTCGTTCAGATGTTCACCACCAAGGCAAGGTCTGTGTCCTTTCTTGATGCGAGCATCGCTTCAGCGGCTTTCCGGTACAACGTTATGCGCGGTCAGCTGAAATCTTCATTAGCCAAAAAAACCACCCGTGGACTTTCCCGACCTCCTCAACTGGGTCGAGAAGTACATCCGAGCTGAGGAGGCCATAAATACGGAGGGCACTAAAGAAGCCACTGCCAAAGGGAAGCGGAAAGCTGACAACGTCGAGCCCATCAAGAAAACCACGAAAGAGATAGCCAATCTCAAGAGGGTTCCTCCGGTCCCCAGATTCGAGAGATGCATGCCTCTGACCCAGAACATCTCGGCAAGCCTATGGAGATTGAGGATAAAGGGATCGTCCGACTCCCTTCCTGACTGAGCAACAACAAGAAGCGGGACAAGAGATTTTACTGCCGCTTCCACTGAGACAACGAGCATGACATCGACAACTGTCGGGCCCTCAAGGACGAGATCGAGGCCCTCATCCAGCGAGGGTACTTAAGGGAGTTCACCCAGGATAATCCGAGAGATCGAAGGGATCCGAGGCCTTCGCCTCCTCCTTGAACGATTAATCGGTGGCCCGAACGGGACCCCGAGCCCGAGGAGACCAGAGGCTAGGCCATATACACTGCGTCCATAGGGAACCTATGAGAGGGGGATCTAACACCTCCCATAAGGCCTTCGTTCAGGAGGTTAACTCCGTCTGGGATCATCCCTCCCCATTGATTCAGTAGCGACCGTTATCCTTTTTCAGAGAAGACCTAGAGGGAGTCTGGCTCCCGCACTGTGATGTCCTTGTCATCAGCCTCATCATGGCGAATTTCAAAGTCCACCGAATTATAGTGGACAAAGGGAGCTCAGTCAACATCCTCTTCATAGAAACATTTGAGAACCTCAAGCTCCCTCGAGATAAGCTGAAAGCCGGCTGGGTACACCCTGCATGGGTTCTCAGGCGTCCTAGTGCAAATTGAAGGGATCGTAATGCTGGATGTAACGGCTAGCACCACCCCTATCACACGGACCGAATCAATGGATTTTATGGTGGTCAATGTCAAGGCCGCGTACAATGCCATCCTCGGCTGACCCGACCTCTGCTTGCTCCAGGCAGTCCCCTCCACCTACCACCTGAAGCTGAAATTCCCCACTGACCTCGGGGTTGGCATTGTTAGAGGAAATCAGGAGTCCGCACGGTCGTGCTATATGACCGCAGTCAGAGGCAGGGTGTTCCCCCTCGATGTAGTCGAACATCCGCATGAAAGAAGGCAACCCGAGTCAGAATCTGCGGATGAATTGGAGGAGGTCTCGTTCGGGGCGGAAGACAAGTCGAAGTGGGTCCGTGTGAGCCGCACCCTTTCTGCCAATCTGAAGCCAGGTCTGATTGATTGTGTCCGCCACAACATCGACCTACGCTTGGATGCCGTCCAACATGCCTGAGATTTTCGAATACCTAATCATGCGCAGACTCAGCGTCGCCCCGGGCTCCAAGCCGATCCAACAGAAACACCGCAAGTTCACCCCAGAGAGGCAACAGGCAGTGAAAGTGGAGGTTGACAAGCTGTTGTCCGTCTGGTTCATTCAAGAAGTCAGCTACTCTGAGTGGCTGGCTAACGTTGTAATGGTAAAGAAGGCCAGCGAGAGCTGGAGGATCTGTATAGACTTCACGGACCTCAACAGGGTGTGCCCCAAAGATCCTTTACCCCTCCCGAGCATCGATGCTCTGATCGACGCAACATCGGGTCATGAGCTCCTAAACTTCATGGACATCTTTTCAGGCTACAATCAGATTCGGATGTTCCCTCTGGACATTGCCAAAATGTCCTTCGTTACCGACCAGAGCCTCTAGTGCTACCGGGTCATGCCCTTCGGGCTCAAGAATGTCGGGGCCACCTACCAAAGACATGTCAACCGAGTCTTCAAAGATCAGATCGGATGCAACATGGAAGTATATGTCGATGACATGCTCGTAAAGAGCCGGCGGGGGCAGGATCATGTCGCTGACCTCGAGGAAGCTTTTGGCGTCCTCCGGTCTTACAACATGAGGCTCAATCCAACCAAGTGCGCCTTCGGCGTCTCCTCTGGGAAATTTCTTAGATTCGTTGTTAGCCAGCACGGCATAGAGACCAATCCGGAGAAGATTCAGGTCATAATTGACATGGCCCCTCCCAGGAACATTAAAGAGGTTCAACGGCTTACGGGAAGACTGGCGGGCATCAGCTGCTTCCTCTCCAAGTCAGGAGAGAAGTCCCCCTCCTTCTTTAAGGCCCTACGGGGGCCAAAAGGCTTCGAATGGGGCGAGCCATAGCAACAGGCCTTCGACAAATTGAAGTCCTACCTCTCCACCCCCCTGCTCATGAGCAAACCCAAACTAGGTGAACCCATCTTCCTGTACCTCTCAGCCTCGGAAAGCGCGCTCAGGGCCATGCTCGTTCAAGAAGAAGACAGTGTTCAAAAGCCTCTCTACTATGTGTGCAAAGTCTTGCTCTCGGCCGAAACCAGATACGCGAAGATGGAAAAGATGGTATGCACTGATAAAGGTCGCGCGAAAGCTTCGCCTTTACTTCCAGTCCCACTCTATTCAGGTCCTCATAGACCAGCCTCTGAAAGCCGTCCTTCACAATTCGGAGAGCTCCGACTGCTTAGTGAAGTGTTCGATCGAGCTAAGCCAGTACGACATCAGCTACCAGCCCAGGACGGCCATTAAGAGACAGGCCCTCGCTGAATTCATCATGGAGTGCACCATCTCCGAGCCATCCGACACTCAGGATACCAATCCGATCTGGGAAGTCTATAATGACGGCTCGTCTTACAAGGTAGGAAGCGATGCGTACGTTATCCTCAAAGGCCCCGACAACTTCATCCTCCAGTATTCTCTTTGCCTGAACTTCCCTGCCTTTAACAACGAGGCCGAATATGAGGCTATGATCACAGGGCTCACCCTGGCATATAAGGCGGGGGTCAGACAACTCAGGCCTTCAGCGACTCCCAGCTCGTGGTCAACCAGATCACTGGGGAGTACGAGGCTCGTGATGCTCGGATGGCCCGAAACTTGGAGATAGTCCGACAGCTGTTAGCGACCTTCGATTTATCCTCAGTATAGAATGGATCCCCAGGGAGCAGAATGCCCAAGGTGACTCATTATCAAAACTCGCCTCCTCGTCCTTCGGGGGCCTCGACCGCACTGTCCTGATCGAAGTCCTCCTGAAGCCAAGCATCGACCTCCCTGAAACCCTCTGCCTCACCACCGAATCTCCACTAGAGGACTGGTCGACCCCCATCAGTAAGTTCCTGGCGGAGGGCGAGATTCCTCGAGATCGAGCCGAGGTGAGAAAGATCAGGGTCCGTTCAGAAAAGTTCACCATAATCAACAAAACCCTCTTCAAGCGCTCGTACACAACTACCGACGGAAGGCCCTACCTCCTCTGTCTGGCCCCTGACGAGGCAAAATATTCCCTGAAGGAACTGCCTGAAGGGGTTGGGGGATAACACATAGGGAGCAGGTCGCTCGCCAGAAAAGCCCTAAATCACGGATACTACTGGCCGACCATGTTGCAGGATGGCTAAGACCTTGTCAAAAGATGCGGCCCTTGCCTAAGATTCTCCTCGGTAAAAAGGCTTCCACAAGCCAACCTCCGCTCCCTGCTCAGTCCAACCCCCTTTGCTATGTGGGGGATGGACTTGGTCGGTCCTATTCTGAAACCGACAGGCCAAAAGAAGTTCCTGGTGGTGGCCATCGACTACTTCACCAAGTGGATCGAGGCAGAGCCCCTGGCCACAATCACGGAGCACCAAACACAGTAATTTTTCTAGAAACACATTATCTGCCGGTTCGGGATCTCGTCGGTCCTCATCACTAACAACGGGACCCAATTCGCAGGCAAGAACTTTCAGAAGTTCTGCGGAGACTTTGGAGTCCAGCAACGCTTCTCCTCCATATGTCATCCTTAGTCGAACAGCCAGGCCGAAAATGCGAATTTCCAAATCCTTAACGGCCTTAAGAAGCGATTGGATAATTCACCCAAGGAGCTATGGGTCGACGAACTGCCAAGTGTTCTCTGGGAGCACCGAACGACGAAGAGAATCCCCATGGGCGAGTCACCGTTCAAACTAACCTACGGCACTGAGGTGGTTATCCCCTTAGAGATCGGTCTCCCGTAGCCCAGAATCATGGCCTTCAACGAGGAGAACAACTCAACGGACCTCAGACTCTACTTGGATCTAGTCGACGAGGTCAGGGAAAAATTTGCCATCAGAAGAAGTATATACCAACAATGGGTCGAGAAGTTTTACAACAAAAAGGTCCGTCCCATCGACATCAAGCAGGGGGATCTCGTCCTCAGGAAATTGGTGGTATCCAACCCCAGTAAAAAGTGGAAGTTGGCCCCTAATTGGGATGGCCCGTATAAGGTCTCCGAAGTGGTACACCCCAGCACATACCAACTCACAGACCTGGGAGGCAACAAAGTCAAGAGGCCCTGGAATGCGAAGCACCTCATCAAGTACCTCGAAAGGGGAGACTAAATTTCTTTTGTAATTGATCCCTTGTAATCGGCATTACATGCCACTACTTTTTGTATCAAAAGATTAAAGAAAATAAGCGTATTTCGTTCTAAGTTTTTTCATCTCAAATTCCCTATGTAAATTCACACACTTTCCACTCAAAGTTGCGACACCCTGTGGTGATCTCGAGCACATGGGTAGCTTTCTCAAGCTAAGGCAGCGGAGCTCGACGCTCTTCGCTGACCCCCAAGCCTCGACACCCTGCGGTGAACTCGAGCACATGGGTAGCTTTCTCAAGCTAAGGCAGCGGAGCTCGACGCTCTTCGCCGACCCTCAAGCCTCGACACCCTGCAGTGATCTTAAGCACATGGGTAGCTTTTTCAAGCTAAGGCAGCGGAGCGCGATGCTCTTCGCCGAACCTTAAGCCTTGACACCCTGCGGTGATCTCATGCACATGGGCAGCTTTCTCAAGCTAAGGCAGCGGAGCTCGACGCACTTTGCCGACCTTCAAGCCTCGACACCCTACGGTGATCTCGAGCACATGGGTACCTTTCTCAAGCTAAGGCAATGGATCTCGACGCTCTTCACCGACCCCCAAGCCTCGATATCCTGTGGTGATCTCGAGCACATGGGTAGCTTTCTCAAGCTAAGGCAAAGGAGCTCAACGCTCTGTGCCGACCCTCAAGCCTTGACACTCTGTGGTGATCTCGAGCACATGGGTAGCTTTCTCAAGCAAAGGCAACGGAGCTCGATGCTCTTCGCCAACCCTCAATCCTCGACACCCTGCAATGATCTCGAGCACATGGGTAGCTTTCTCAAGCTAAGGCAGCGGAGCACGATGTTCTTTGCCAACCCTCAAGCCTTGCCACCCTGTGGTGATCTCAAGCACATGGGTAGCTTTCTCAAGCTAAGGAAGCGGAGCTCGACGCTCTTTGCCGACCCTCAAGCCTCGACACCCTACGGTGATCTCAAGCACATGGGTACCTTTCTCAAGCTAAGGCAGTGGATCTCGATGCTCTTCACCGACCCCCAAGCCTCGATACCCTGCGGTGATCTCGAGCACATAGGTAGCTTTCTCAAGCTAAGGCAACGGAGCTCGACGCTCTATGCCGACCCTCAAGCCTTGACACTCTGCGGTGATCTCGAGCACATGGATAACTTTCTAAAGCAAAGGCAGCGGAGCTCGACGCTCTTCGCCAACCCTCAATCCTCGACACCCTGTAGTGATCTCGAGCACATGGGTAGCTTTCTTAAGCTAAGGCAACGGAGCTCAATGCTCTGTGCTGACCCTCAAGCCTCGACACCCTACAATGATCTCGAGCACATGGGTAGCTTTCTCAAGCTAAGGCAGTGGCGCTCGATGCTCTTTGCCGACACTCAAGCCTCGACACCCTACGGTGATCTCAAGCACATGGGTATCTTTCTCAAGCTAAGGTAGTAGAGCTCAATGCTCTTCGCCGACCCCCAAGCCTCGACACCCTGCGGTGATCTCGATCACATGGGTAGCTTTCTCAAGCTAAGGCAATGGAGCTCAACGCTCTGTGCTGACCCCCAAGCCTCGACACCCTGCGGTGATTTCGAGCACATGGGTAGCTTTCTCAAGCTAAGGTAATGGAGCTCGACGCACTTCGCTGACCCGCAAGCCTCGACACCCTGCGGTGATCTCGAGCACATGGGTAGCTTTCTCAAGCAATGACAGTGGAGTTCGACGCTCTTCGCCGACCCCCAAGTCTCGACATCCTACGGTGATCTCGAGAACATGGGTAGCTTTATCAAGCTAAGGTAGCGGAGCTCGATGCTCTTCGCTGAATCCTAAGCCTCGACACCCTGCGGTGATCCCGAGTACATGGGTAGCTTTCTCAAGCTAAGGAATTGGAGCTCGATGCTCTTCGCCGACCCTCAAGCCTTAACACCTTGCGGTGATCTCCAGTACATGGGTAGCTTTCTCAAGCTAAGGTAGCGAAGCTCGATGCTCATTGCCGACCCTCAAGCCTCGACACCCCGCGGTGATCTCGAGCACATGGGTAGCTTTCTCATGCTATGGTAGCGGAGCTCGACGCTCTGTGCCGACCCCCAAGCCTCGACACCCTGCGGTGATCTCGAGCACATTGGTAGCTTTCTTAAGCTAAGGCAGCGGAGCTCGATACTCTTCGCTGACCCTCAAGTCTCAACACCCTGCGGTGATCTCGAGCACATGGGTAGCTTTCTCAAGCTAAGGTAGCGGAGCTCGACGCTCTTTGCCGACCCCCAAGCCCAAGCCTCGACACCCTGCGGTGATTTCGAGCACATGGGTAGCTTTCTCAAGCTAAGGCAGTGGAGCTCGAGGCTCTTCGCTGACCCCCAAGCCTCGAAACCCTATAGTGATCTCGAGCACGTGGATAGCTTTCTCCAGCTAATGCAACAAAGCTCGACGCTCTTCGCCGATCGCCAAGCCTTGACACCCTGCGGTGATCTCGAGCTCATGGGTGGCTTTCTCAAGCTAAGGTAGCGGAGGTCGACGCTCTTCGACGACCCTCATGCCTCGATACCCTACGGTGATCTCGAATTTAACAAACAAGAGAAAGTGTGAAGAGTTTTTGCTCTCTGCAAAAATGTTTTTGGAATCCAAGTGGCAACAAAGGGTTTATCTTTGGTAGGAATATCATACATCAAGATAAAAACTTATAGAGGGTGAGAAGATATGCAGTAATCATAAGTCATTCTGATGCTCTTTATTTCCAGTTTGTATGCAACCTTTCTGTGCCAACCCCAAGCCTCGACACCACGCAGTGATCTCGAGCATAGGGGGGTCTTCAACCCCTCACGTCCTCGCCGCTCGGCTCGGACTCCAAGCATCTATTGGGGTTTCATCAGGACGACCAAGCTTTTAACCTTCAGCTGAGACTTCAGCTAACCCTACTACCCAAAGTTTTCATTAAGATTTAGGACGCTTGCCTTTGGCAAGCTCCCTGAGCCCCGAACCATGGATCGACCCACCTTTCAACCACTGGAAACTGGGGATAAACAACACTCATAGTCGTTACCCCCAACTGTCAGAGGGTGGCAGGAGAGCCACCGGTCTAGGACTCTCGGACAAAAATTTTCATTTAAGGGCGCTCGCCCTCGGCAAGCGCCCCGAGACCCATCTCCAGGATCACTGGCAACTAGGGATAAACAACACCCATAGCCGTTACCCCCAATTGTTAAAGGGTGGCAGGAGAGCCACCGGCGATGAGATATCACGGTGAAGTGGGACAAATTCTGATGAGGGGAGGGGATTATATAGCCTTCAGGAAAAGCACATTTATGACATGGGAAGTCGAAACGTTGGAAGATGAAACGTCCCCCATTGATGACGTTGGAAGATGAAACACCCTCCATTGGAAGACGAAACGTCCTCCATTGCCAGGCTTTCAGGATCCCTCGTCCTCGAAATTACCCTTCCGCTCGAACACCTCCCTCGGCCCGACCGTCGAGGACCTGTCCTCAGAAATTAGAAGTCCTAACTTTCTCACAGGCTGAAGGAGCTCAGTTCCAGAGCCAAACGGGCCTTTTCAACTCCACGTCCTCGCCACTCGGTAGGGACCACGAGCGAAAAGTGGGAGATTTCTCAATCTCCCAAATCCTCGACCCTCGGCTCGACTCTTGAGCCAAACAGGGATCCTCCCCCAAGTCCTCAACGCTTGTCCCTGAAAACAAGTCCAGACAAATCAAAAAGATCATTTTTATTATAATGCCTTGGGGGGGCACAATACAATAAGATTTATTACAACGACTATCACCTCGACCTAAACTATCCTCAGAGCCCCTTCAGACTAGCACGGGCTAACTCAAACCCTTCCGATCGGCTTGGCTCTATGGCCTGCCCAGCAGAATCCATAGGAGTAGCCATGGTAGGCACACCGGCCACAGAGCTTTGAGTATCGCCCGACCTCACATATTCCAACTGCCGAATCAGAGACGGCTTGCGGCCCATGGAGCGCCCACCCCCTGAAGAGACCGACATCCCCAACATCGTCTTGTAATGTTGAATCTCGATCTCTTTCTCCACAATAACCTCGTGTAGGAGTGACTCCGAGGTAGGTCTTTGAACCGAGGCACTCGACATGGAAAATCCAAGGCCAACACCTCCCAGGTCGCGGTTGACTATCGCCGTCTTTAGTTGAGCCGCCTCCGCACTCAGCTCCTTCGACTTGTTTTAGAAGTAGTGGAAAGCGGCATCGTGATCACGAGCTTCCTTCCGGTATCGGTCAAGGGTGGACTCTAATACCCTGATCTTACTCTGAAGCCATGTCACCTCGGATCGTCGAGGATCTGACTCGAGGAGGGAGGCCGACATCTGGTAGAAGCTAAACAAAAGATCATTCCGAGGCCAATAGTTCACAAATTATGATCTCATAAAACAATACAAGTCAAAAAGGGTCGGACAAGTAAAGAAGGTCAACCCAAAATCAAGGCAAAAGTCGAAGTCAAAACACTTGGCCAACCAAAAATCTCTTGTCATAAATATTACTTTTACAAAAATACTGCGGTGGCCAGTCCGCCTTCGGCAAATACAATTTGAAAAACAAAAAGAAAAGAAGAGAACAACTACGGCGTAGGGCGAACCTATCCCTCGGGACCGGATGCGACGATGGGGTCGACAACTGGCTCGGCGCTGGCCCCTCCGGCTCTGGTCCCCACTTCAACTGGAGCATCGCCCCCATGGGTCCTCGGCGGCTTGTCGATCACCATGTCGAAGTCGAAGCCCGACAGGTCCAAGGTCGGATAGAAGTGTTTGGCGTGGCTCAGTGCCTTGTCATACACCTCGTTCTGGGCTTCGATGACCATGTCTTGGGCCTTCAGGGTGAGCATCTCCATCTCCACTTCAAATGCCTTCCTCAGCGCTGCCTCCTTCCTTAGCCCATCATCAGCCATCAAGGCCAAGTCAGCCTTCAGGGCCTGCTCTAGCTTCATCAAGGCATCCAGAGTGAGCTTTGGGTCCATCATCTCGCGTTTGAAGCGATTGGTCTGCCTCCGCTTGTACTTCAGCTCCAAGTCATGGATCCTTATCATCTAATTGCCGGACAGTCAGGCCTACAGCCGAGGTAAAAACACTTGAGTAGAAACAAAGTCGTGAAGAACAAATGCATGAAGACTGAAATACAAAGCCTCGAAAATTACCTGCACGCTCGCCTGAGCCCACCTCATGTAAGCCGACTCAAAGGTGTCGGTGCCCATGCTTTGCCGATCTCGTGGCATGGCCATCTTGTCCACGAACTCCACGACAATAGGACCCTCGGTTAGGGTATCCCCCTTTCGAATGGACCAGTCCGGGGCCCAAGGCTGAAGCCCCTCTTCCCCAACCATGGGTTGGGCGTCGACACGGAGAGGAGGGACACCTCCTTGCACGACCTCCATCACCTTCAAGGCACTGGATCTCGGCACGATTGCGGTCTCCCTCACTTGACTAGTCTTCGTTCTCTTTGCCTTCGGCTCGAGCTGACCCTTGCCAGCCACTCTGGAAAAGGCCCCTGCCTGCTTCCCCTTCTCAGACTGCTCCACCTTTTGCTTCTTCAGGGTGAGCCTCCTCTCCTTGATTGGGGTTCATCTACATGCAAAAATCCATTACAGAGTGATGAGCATAAAAGAAAACAACACAAAGAAAAAACGAACGAAAAATATACGAGACGGGACGGGGCTCAGTTCGACGCGGGCTATGTGACTCTTCGTCACCTTCGGCCAACTTATGCTGTTACTCTTCCGGAGGCGCTCTACAAAGCCCCACTCCTCAGCTGAAAGATCGTTCTTCTTGGGGCCCTTGAAGTTAGTCTTGTAGAAGTTCTAACGTGTCGGAATCTCCCATGGCTCCTCGCTTCTAATGACGAAGTATTCCTTCTTCACTCCTTGATTGAGTCGGGGTGGCCATGCACGACCTTGCCCCCGCTCCGAGGCGATATGTAATAGATCCCTTCAAACTCGCCCGACGAGCTTACACCCAGCATCGCTCGGAAGATATTCAGCCACAGCGGCACCCTCCTCTACTCCCACAGCAAGACGAAGCTCACCATCTGCTTGAACGAGTTCAACCTATACTGCATTGGGCATAACACGGCCCAATTCAAGATTTTGTAGATGAAGGGGTGGATCGGCAGCCTCATCCCCGAGGAGAACGCATCCACAGGGAAGATACAATACCATGACGCCAGAGGGTCGGTAGGTCTAAGACCGGTGCTGGGGACCATCAGTTTGAACTCCCTCCCGATGAAGTAGCTCGCACGAATCACCGACAGGTCCTCCCCTTTCAAAATTATGGGGGGTACCGTTGATCTTGATCTTCACATGGTTCAATGAGGAGGGCTGCACCCCATAACGGACCAAGTCCCCAACATCGTCCGATTACTTCCCGATCGACAATGGCTGCGGCAGGAAGGGGACCTCCAACTTTTGGGGAGCGATCGTCTTGTCCGGACTACTTGGCATAGTCCACTTCATCTTCTTTTTTTTGGATCTTAGGAGCCTTCTCGGGCGACGGAGTCACCAACGGCTCGAGGATAGGGGCCCTCGAGGAGGAGCCGATTCCCTTGGCCTGTTCACCCTCGGTTCTGGCACCTTTGTCGGAGTGCACCCCTTCGACAAGGGACCCTCTGGGAGGTTCCACATCCTCGTCCTCATCATCGATGTCCTCGACAAGATGCTCCCCCTCACCCGAATCGCTGCTCTCCACCACAAACGGCCTGCGGGTGCGCAGCGGCACACGACAAGCACTTCCTCGTCCATGTCCCAAGAAGTCGAAGAATCCGATAAGCCCATGTTAACACCACTGCCGGGGGTAGAGGCTAAAGAACCGGACTAAGCCCTAGAAATATTAAAATTACTAACCTGAGTACTGAAGATCGCCGGAAAATTCGTCGACGGTGACGGAAAACTTCTAGAGAGAGAAGCACTGGGTTCTAGAGAGAGAATGAAAGTGAGAAATGAGAATGGGGGAGTGGGATGCGTATATATAGAGGATTTGCAACTCCTCGATTTTCGCAATAACGATTACTGTAACTCCTAGATTCTCGCAAAAACACAAACGGTTACTGTAACTCCTCGATTCTCGCAAAAATGGTTCCTATAACGGCTCCTAAAAGTCGCTTGAGCTTGACGCTCCACGCCGACCCCTTTATCCTCGACGCTCGATCGTTATCTCAAGCACAGGGGTTGCTTTCACAAGCTAAGTCGCTATGGCCTCGACGCTCCGTGCCGACCCCCTTATCCTCGACACTCGACTGTTATCTCGAACATAGGGGTAGCTTTCACAAGCTAAGTAGCTATGGCCTCGACGCACCGCGCCGACCCCCTAAGCATCGACGCTCGATTGTGATCTCGAGCAAAGGGTTAGCTTTCACAAGCTACGTCTCTTGGGCTCGTCTCTCCGTGCCGACCCCCTAAGCCTCGATGCTTGACCGTGATCTCGAGCACAGGGATAGCTTTCACAAGCTACGTCACTTGGGCTCGTCGCTTTGTGCCGACCCCCCTATCCTCGAGGCTCGAGTGTTATCTTGGGCACAGGGGTGGCTTTCACAAAGCTAAGCGGCTATGACCTCGACACTCTGTCCCGATCCCTTATCCTCGATGCTCGAGCGTTATCTCGAGCACAGGGGTAGCTTTCACAAAGATAAGCTGCTTGGGCTCGTCGCTCCGTGTCGACCCCCTATGCCTCAATGCTCGACCGTTATCTTGAGCACAGGGATAGCCTTCACAAAGCCAAGTCGCTATGGCCTCGATGCTCCGCGCCAACCCCCTAATCCTCGACGCTTGACCACTATCTTGAGCACAGGGGTAGCTTTCAAAAGCTAAGTCGCTATGGCCTCGATGCTCCGTGCTGACCCCCTTATCCTCGACGCTCGACCATCATCTCGAGCACAGTGGTAGCTTTCACAAGCTATGTCGCTATGGCCTCGATGCTTCGCACCGACCCCCTAAGCCTCAATGCTCGACTGTGATCTCGAGCAAAGGGGTAGCTTTCACAATCTACGTCTCTTGGGCTCGTCAGTTCGTACTGACCCCCTAAGCCTTGACGCTCGACCGTGATCTCGAGCACAGGGATAGCTTTCACAAGCTAAGTCGCTTGGGATCGTCGCTCCGTACCGACCCCCTAAGCCTTGACGCTCGACCGTGATCTCGAGCATAGGGGTAGCTTTCACAAGCTAAGTCGCTATGGCCTCGATGCTCCGTGCCGACCCCCTTATCCTCAACGCTCGATCGTAATCTCGAGCACAGGGGTAGCTTTCACAAGCTAAGTTGCTTGGGCTCATCGCTCCGAGCTAACCCCCTAAGCCTCGATGCTCGATTGCAATCTCGAGCACAGGGGTAGCTTTCACAAAGCTAAGCTGCTTGGGCTCGTCGCTCCGTGCCGACCCCCTAAGCCTCGATGCTTGACTGTGATCTCGAGCATAGGGGTAGCTTTCACAAGCTAAGTCACTTGGGCACGTCGCTCCGAGCTGACCCCCTAAGCATTGACGCTCGATTGCTATCTCGAGCACAGTGGTAGCTTTCACAAAGCTAAGCCACTTGGGCTCGTTGCTCCGTGCAGACCCCCTTAGCCTCGACGCTCGACTCCTATCTCGAGCACAGGGGTAGCTTTCACAAGCAAAGTCGCGTGAGCTCGTCGCTCCGTGCTGACTCCCTTAACCTCGACACATGACTGCTATCTCGAGCACAGGAGTAGCTTTCACAAGCAAAGGCTCGTGAGCTCATCGCTCCGTGCCAACCCCCTTACCATCAATGCTCGACTGCTATCCCGAGCACAGGAGTAGCTTTCACAAGAAAAGGCTCGTGAGTACGTCGCTCTGTGCCGACCCCCTTAGCCTCAACGCTTGACTGCTATCTCGAGCAAAGGGGTAGCTTTCACAAGAAAAGGCTCGAGAGCTCGTCGCTCTGTGCCAACCCCCTTAGCCTCGATGCTCGACTGCTATTTCGAGCACAAGGGTGGCTTCCACAAAGTCGTGTCACTATGGGCTCGACACTCCGAGCCGATCCTCTAAAGCTTCGACCCGCGATGGTGACTCCGAGCTGACCCCTAAGCCTCGACGCTCGACGGCGATTTCGAGCGCAGGGGTACTAGTCACCACCTAAGGTCGCCATTGGACTGAAGACCCAAAAACTGACCTAGATGATCTCCGAAAGCCTCGGCACCTCGAGCCGACCCCCTTGTCTTGGTGACTGTGGTTGGTTGATAGGGCTCGGTCTTCCATACTTGCGGAAACACCGACTGCTCGGTTGCCGGGACTAGCCTCGGTTCGGCGCTGACCCCAATAAGGCCCCAGGGAACTCTCTTCGCCACTCTTCCCCATAGAATCCAGACTACTCCTCCACAACTATTTTTTCACACTGCCCTGGAGGAGTGGGGGGCTTGTGATATGGGGTAAATAGAGTGGTGCAATCAGGACCCTCAGATCTCCTCTAAAATCGCTCCACCATGATCATCAGGTCAAAGCAGGTCCAACGGGCTTCAGCCCATTCAGGCCTATAGGCAAACAGGTCTGATCCGGCCCGTTAGGGTCTCAGACCCGTTTGCCCCTGCCTGTAAATACCAGAACCCCCCTCCCTTCAAAAGGTAATCAATCTTTCCCCACTTGAATCCTAGCTGCCCAGTATCTTTTTCAGTGACTGATTAGATTGTCAGGGGGCTTGTCGTCGGGACTTCTCCTGGTATTTCTAGGTAGTGTGCAGGTACAAAAGATCGAGCCTAGAACTTCACCTGAGCTGAGCTACTAGATCCAAGCCGAGCACCCGGTCTCTACCTCTCTGCTGCTACTCCCGAGCCGGTCTTATTGCCCAGGATCGGACCGACACCAGTATCACGGTTTCCTCTTCACAAATTACAAGAACTCACACCTACTGCCCCCACACTCCAAAAACAAATAGAATCACCACCCCTAATCTAAAAACAAAAGGCTAAATTAAAATTAAAAAACACCTCTCAGTAATATACCATCCTAATCAAATACTTCATAATATTTTCTTCAGTTTTGCCCATCAAATTTTATTTTCAAAAACTATCCTAAACCATGTTAATAATAAAAAAATATTCATTAGCTTTTAATTTTATAACCGGCCAAGCCATAAAGGCACCACAAAATAATCCACAACCTCTCAAATATAGAACATCTTTGCATGTAAGCTCCTACAACTCCTTAGGAAAGTTGGCCAGCAAAATTAACCTCTTACATCGCCGAACTAGCTTCGCCATAAAATCAGCTTGTTATAATCCCCTGGTAGTGAGTAAATCTCACATTTGTTGGTGATATGGTTAAAAATAGGATTAAATCGGGACCATTAAAATTGGGCACAGATCTTAAAGCTCTTAGGGGTAAAACGATAATTTCACCTACAAATGGGTCCAAAATGGGATCTGGGTCTCTTCTTCAAAGCCCAATAACCTATAAATGGATTTGTCCTATTGGATACGGGTACCAACCCGTTACAAACCAATTCAGAAGGATAATGTGGAATTCAGATTCGTAATTATCCCTAAGAGGCGGTTTAATCACTTCTTATTCATCCGCACTGGAAAGTAGAGATTTGTCATTATCTCGAAACAGATTTCTAAGGCAATTATAAATACCTCTCTCCCCCCACCGTCACAAGGTAATGAATTTTTTCCTACCTAAAGCTCTTTCTTAATCTTGGAGATTACTGACAAGAGCGTCGGAGGGTTCGTCACCGGGATCCATCCCGATGTATTGAATTTTGTGCAGGTTCGTGGCAACGGCAAGGAATAAGTCAACTCATTGGTGAAGGTCAACAGGTTCGCTTTACAGTTTTCCTCAACGAACTCACAAATTCATCTGTTTTCTCCCACACCCGAAATCAGCAAATACAGATTGGCGCCGTCTGTGGGAACCAGAAACAGTGATCCAGTCCTATATCATCAGCCAAACTAGTTTCCAGCCATGCCGCCTGAGAAGGGGAACACGTTGGTCTCCAACCGCCGGGCCACTCCCGCTCCTTCTCCTCCAGTCCAGGAGGTTCCCCCTCAACCCACTAACCAAGTCCAGTAGCCTGGACAGCCTCTCCCTCAACCCGTCCAGCAACCGCAGCCTGGACGGCCCCATCCTTAACAACCTCAGCCCCAGCAGGCTCCTCAAGGGCCACCAGAAGCTGCCGCGAGACCCTCCCGCTGAAGTCGACAAGTGCAACCCCCTCACTGCGACCATGTGTCCATACACAACCCTTTGTCCAACTCCATGGCCTCGAACAGTCCCCTTACTCCGAAGGATCTTAAGAACATCATTGTAAACAGACAGTATGGGGTAGATCTCCAGACCTGCTTAGATGGGAGGTGGACCCATAATGGGATACCCCGCCGAGAACATCAGAGGGGTCTAGCGATCCGATCCCCTAGAGCTCGGTCTCCCCGCAGGTCGGATCGCAAAAGGTCCAATTCTCCTAAGAGGCGAAGGGAGTCGCCCCAACGTCGTCAAAGGAGAATTCGCTCTCCATTCGGCCGACCCGCCCCTCGGGACCACTGAGAGCAGGAGGCCCCTATCACGAGGGCAGAGTTCCAGCAATTTCAGGAGGCAGTCCTGAGGGCCCTCAATGTTGCCCCCGACCACGGTCAACGGGCACCCAGTCCTCAACCTGCCCAAGACCATAGGCACCGGATGCCCAGTCCTCAACCTGCCCCGAGCTATCGTCGTCGCACTCCAGCCCCCTTCCGCACGAGGACGAATCCCGGGCCTTAGCAAGGTATTACCGGTGGGAAGATTCGGTCTACCACCGTCTCCACGAGATAGAGAGGCGCCTTGGCCGACTGGACGGGGAGGAAGAGTAACAGGCGAGGAATTTCTGCCCAGTGGGCCTCCATTCTCCCAGACTATAATGGAGGTGCCGGTCCCAGATAACTTCAAGCCTCCTCATTTCGAATCATACAACGGGGTGTCCGACCCCGCTGACCATATCGAGAGTTTTAAGACTCTCATGATGATACACTAGGCATCGGACGCACTCCTCTGCAAAAAAATTTCGATCACGCTGAAGGGGCCTGGAAGGGAATGGTACTCCCGTCTAGCCCCGGCCTCCATCTTCTCCTTCGATCAGCTCGAAGGCCTCTTCTTGACTCACTTCGTGAGTAGCCGACGAGCTGAAAAAATGAGCACCTCCCTGCTATTGCTTCATCAAAGGAAGGGCGAGTGGCTGAGAAACTATGTGTAACACCCCGAATTCCAAAACAGACTGAATTCGAAGTTCCATAGGATCTTTACACTTCATTTCGTACAATTTTACAAGGAATTTAAAACTTTCATTACAACAATAATTACATCAGAGTCTTTTACATCAATAAGCAACGAAATAAATAAAATACCACAATAAAAAATGTACAATTGTTACAACTTTAACATTTAAATGATATCAGCATCAAATCATCACTATATCTTCTTGTAACTCCAAGTCCTGCATGTAAAACTGTGGGCACGTCAGTTGCTTACAACCGACGAAATATTATACGCGGCTATCCTTACTATGCCGAAATAGTATAACGATTCTTAAATACTTTAGCAAACACAAACTTGATCACAAACAAAGCTACAAAGGGGCTATCCTATTGACGTCGTGTTGTGTTGTGCACTTAGTCCTTAATGCAGTTATTTAATATTACATGATACTAATGCGGACTTGTTCGGATTCTATGCATCCCATACTACATAGGTCCGAGGGCAAGCCCTTAATCATTCTTCATCTTGTAGGGTTCAATCCCTCACCATGACTAAATCTACTACGGTAACTACTGTAAATATTCTAGATGTTCTATGATCTACGAGCCCATGTCCAGGTAGTCTGGAGGGGAATCCCACGCACTGACATGACGCATCAAGCGGGTAGACTATGGACAATTCAACCTCCGCCATGGAACGATGGCACCACCCGTAGTCACCAAACACTCCACATGCATCGCCACCGGGACGATAATTCTGGAGTAGTGCTCATGCCATGTCATGATGCATCAAGCAGGCAGTCTATGAATCACTCACACCACCAATTCGATGGCCCTCATACTCGTATTTTTCTTTTACTTTCATCACATCTTCACTATGTATCTAATCCTTACAATGTTTGTTTTAAATAAAATCATCACAACCTAGAGGTAGCTTACCCTACCGGACTTAAACCAAACAAAATAGACAGTTAGCCTACCTGGCTACTTCTTAAGAGATGCTCAACCCTCAACGGTTAGCTCTCAAAATCATAAATAAAACTGCCGGTCACTAGGGTCTCGCCTAGCCTCTAGATTCCAACAACTATCTCTTTCTAGAGATCAACAATATTTCATAATCAATCTCAAATTAATCTTTTATTTTCTTTATTCATATCTCTTTCTCAAAAACATTTCTTTTATAATCTCATAACATGAGAACAATTCAATTCAACCTCTTTATCAATTTCATCATTCATACCCTTGTGTGCATTTCAAATAATCTCAATCATGTATTAATAATCATAAAATATCATATTTAATCTTACTCAACTTTCACAAAAGTCAAATCCAAACTCAGGAAAATTCATCAGCCAAGACAGTGGAAGTCCACTGGTAAAAGCGGTCAGTCGGCTGTTCTGTGAGACCTCAAAACTCAAAAAGCCAGTTCAGTCGACTGTGAAAAAATGTCTAGCTGACCATCCTGCAAAACTTTGAAACTTCAAAAACAATACAGTCAGTTCAATCGACTGTTGACAAAGGATCAGTCGACTGTCCTGCGAAACTTTGAAACTCAAAAACCAAAAATCAAGACAGTAGCAGTCGACTATGGACAAGTAGATAGTCGACTGTCCTACTGACGAATCCGAAATTTAATACTTGACAGTCGACTGTCTACTCTAGTTCGGTCGACTGTCGATTGCACCAAGTTGCAGTTTAAAGTGGATCATAAAAATATTTTCGACATTGAAAAGCAACGATGATTTCTTCACAATTTGACAACACTTCCACAAAAAGGGGTTTTATAAAAACTTGATCTTTCAATTGACTAGTACTTCTATAAAAATATAAATCATTTTCAGAATGTATTCTTTTGAAAAACAATATCGTACTTGTTCTCGAATTCATAAGTTTCTCATTTTTGCAATATAATAAAATCTTTTCTTCAAAAATGCATAAAAATACATATAATTAATTTCCCAAAAATGTTATCTTTCACCAAAACTTTTCTCATAAAATTTCTGTACTCATGAAAACGAATATTAGTGAGATTAGATCCGCACTTCTTTACCACATTAGCATTAAACAATTCTTTTCTACACATTTGCATTATTTTAACCAATGTCTTAACATGCATTAATTTCCATACAAATCACGTTTTTTCAATTCTAGCATTTCAAACTAACAATCATAACAATTTTTTGAGAATAGATTAAGCAATTCACATATACCACACCAATTAAAATTTATCAATTTAAACTTTAACTAGCATGTAATTTCATCATACCAATTAAAAAATAATTATATATTATCTATCATGCAATTTCTACTCCTAAATTAAAAAGGATTTAAGAAACACCCACCCAAAATTGAAGAAATTGTCCTCAAATGAACTCCTAGAATTAGTAGCTCATAAAGTTCACTCCAATTGCAACCTCCTCGAAATCCGGGCACCAAAGAGCACTCCAACTCCACATACACTTTCGGTCAGCATCAGAGAAACACTCAACCTATTTTCGGCAACACCCAAAGCAATTCCCATTTGCTTCCATATGCATATACTATGTATATATATATATATTTACATTAGTATATGTATATAGTCATGTGGAATAGGTGATTAGGTGGAGGAAAGGACAATGGCTTTGTCGGCTTTGCTTGGTTTCTTTTCGAAAAGAGACAGAGCAAGGGAGAGAGAAAGAAATGTGAAGAGGTGACTTGGATGTATGGTGTATATATGTATCCATATATATATCAATGTATGATGAAGAATAGTAAAGCTTGCTGGATTGGGGTTTGTTGCTTTCGGATTAGTAAACAGAGAAGAGAGATGGGGGTGATGAAGAAGAAAGGGTGTAGGGGTAGTTTTATAAGAGAGTAGTAGGCTAGTTATAATAACCACTCTCTACTAACACTACCACTAATCAACTAAAGCACTCAAAAATTCAAACTCAAAACTCCCTCCACTCCAAAAGCAACCATCCGAAATCTCCTTCTCTTCATGCCCAAAACACGTGCACGTGTTTTGCACTTGCACACACTTCTAAAATTAATTATTTTAAAAACACAAATTTTATATATACATAATATGTACGTAAAAATTTAGTTTAATTAAAAATTATAGCGTTTCATGCACAATTAAAATAGATACACACATTTCATGAAATTTATTTTGAAAAAGAACGTGCATAAACACGTGCACCGAAAACACGTGCATTGCGCGTGAAATCTCAAAATTACGAAATTGACCTTATCAACCGAAAAATATTTATAATTAATCGGAATACAACATAAAAATATATTTAATATCCATATTCGATAATGTATTCAAACATACAGAAAACACGTGCATTGCACGTATAAAAGCATTTTAATCAAACAAACGAAAAGTGAATTTCTGTTTATAAAACGAATTTGAACACGTCATAAAAATAAATAATTGAAACCCATCAAAAAATATTGCACATAATGCAAAAAGCACATAAAATATAACGATTGAAATTTAGCATTTGAGTTGTCTCAAATGGGATTTTAAGAATACGAGAAATGCATAAATTGTTGGAATCCAAAATACATATCGAAATGCGTTATGAATATCACCAATAATAGTACAAAATGCACATGCATAACACCTGAGAGCAAAATTGTCATTTTCAATTTTGCAGGGTGTTATACTATGTCAAACGTTTCACCGCGGAGGCCAGATCCATTACCTCCTTGGACCAGTCCGTGGCCTCCGCCGCCTTCCAATTCAATGTCGCTAACGACAGCCTCCGAGCATCCCTTGCCAAGAAGCCCCCTCGGGATTTCTCAGAACTCCTGCTAAGGAGTGAGAAATACATCCGAGCGGAAGAAGCTCTCTCCCGCCCTGCTTTTGAGGGATCTTCCTCCGGGAACAAACGAAAGGGCGCTAAAGAAGAAGGAGCTAGGAAGCTCCAGAAAGACAATGGAGGCTAGCATTGCCCTCCTCCCCGCTTCGAGAAGTTCACTCCGCTCAACGCGAGTGTTTAAGCCATCCTGATGGAGGTTGGGAAAGAGGGTCTTCTCCCACCACCTCCGAAAATGAACACCCCAGATAAGAAGAGGAACAAGGACAAGTGGTGCCGCTTCCACGACACGGATGATTGTCAGGCCCTAAAAGACGAGATCTAGGCCCTTATTCAGAGAGGGCAACTCTCCAGGTTCGTGAGGAAGGACAGAGCGGATCCCCCTCCGCCCCCCAGGGGGGCTAATAAGCGGCCCGAGTAGCACGCGGAGACCCTGAACTCCGAACCAGAGGCTGTCGTGCATCTCATCCACGGAGGCCCAATGAGGGAGATTCCAACTCCTCCCGAAAAGTCTTCGTTCGGGAAGTAAATTCTGTGCAGAACCGTCCTCCCCTCAAGGGCCTAGGGGTCTCGGTCACTTTTTCAGATTGAGATCTGGGGGGCGTCCGAACCCCCTATTGCAACGCGTTGGTAATAAACCTCCACATGGCCAACTTTGACGTGCGCCAGATCCTAGTTGACAACGGAAGTTCAGTCAACATTCTCTTTCTAGAGGTCTTCCAGGGGCTCAAGCTATCCAGGAATCGACTCAAGCCTGCTGGCTACACTCTGCACGGGTTCATAGGAGTGCCAGTGACGATCGAGGGTGTCATAACTCTCGACGTAACTGCTAGCAAAACTCCCACCACCCGAACCGAGCCGATGGACTTCATGGTGGTGGATGTGAAAACCGCCTACAACGTTGCCCTGGGCCGACCAGGCTAGCTGCTCTCCTGGCCATACCCTCGGCCTACCACATGAAGACGAAATTCCCCACCACGGCGTGCGTGGGAGAAGTCAGAGGGAGCCAATAGGTGGCCCGTAAATGCTACATTACCTCGGTGGGAGGACCTGTCCTCTCCCTCGAAGCTCTTGAACTCCCCCAAGGGAGTAGCCCACCTATATCGAAGCCGGTCGATGAGCTGGAAGAGGTGGCCTTCTCAGAAGGAGATCTGACCCAGAAATTTCAGATTAGCAAAGTCCCCCCCCTCCCGTTCGATCTGACATTATCCAGTGCATAAGGGGAAATAGAGACCTTTTCGCCTGGACTGCTATTGACATGCCGGGAATCTCCGAGGAGCTCCTTATACATCACCTCAGTGTCGCTTTGGGGGCCAGACCAGTTCAGCAAAAGCGACGCAAATTCTCTCCCGAGCGCTAACAAGTTATCAAGGAGGGGGTTGAGAAACTCCTTAGGGCTTGGTTCATACCGGAGGTCAACTATTCGGAGTGGTTATCCAATTTCATAATGGTTAAGAAGGCCAACAGGAGTTGGAGGATCTGCATTGACTTCACGGATCTAAAGAAAGCCTGCCCCAAAGATCCATTCCCGCTCCCAAGCATCAACACCCTTATTGATGCAACCTCAGGCCATGAACTCATAAGCTTCATGTATGCATTCTCTGGGTACAATTCGATAAGAATGTTCTCTCCCTACATTCTGAAGATTTTTTTGGTCTCCGATCAGTGGCTATATTGCTACCGGGTCATGCCCTTTGGGCTTAAGAATGCCGGTGCCACCGATCAATGTCTTGTTAACAAGATCTTCATGGAACAGAGTGGGCGAAACATGGAAGTCTATGTAGACGATATGTTGGTGAAGAGTGTCAGCAAATCGGATCATGTCTCCGATCTCCAAGAAGCTTTTAACGTGTTGAAGAGACACAATATGATACTGAACCCGAACAAGTTTGCATTCGGCGTCTCATCCAGCAGGTTCCCGGAGTTCATGGTCAGCTAAAGGGGCATAGAGGCCAACCCCGAGAAGATCCAGGCCATACTCAACATGGTTTTCCCCTCCACTGTTAAAGATGTGCAGAGACTCACTGGGTCCCTCGCGGTAATAGGGCGTTTCCTCTCCAAATCCGGAGAAAAATGCCTCCCGCTCTTCAAGGTCCTTAAAGGGGCTAAAGGCTTTGAGTGGGGGCAACCGCAAAAAGAGTCCTTTGACCAGCTCAAGGCCTACTTAGTCAACCCCCCACTCTTGAGCAAGCCAAGACCCGGGAAAGTCCTCTACTTATACCTCGCCGCTTCGGAGTAGACCCTCAGCGTTGTTTTAGTAAGAGAAGAGGATAAGAGGCAGAGGTCTATTTACTACGTGAGTAAACTCCTTAGGGACGCTGAACTCCGTTATCCGAAACTAGAGAAGATGGCCTATGCCTTGGTCATGGCAGCCCGAAAGCTCCGCCCCTACTTCCAGTCTCACTCAGTGGTCGTTCTTACCGACCAGCCACTCAAACAAGTCCTCCACAAGCTCGAGACCTCAAGGCGCCTTATGAAGTGGTCCATCGAACTAAGCCAGCATGATATCAACTACCAGCCTCGAACCGCCATCAAGGCTCAAGCCCTAGCGGAGTTCATACTAGAGAGCATAATTCCCGAAGCCAGCAAAGCGATAGAGGAACCCTCGTTCTGGATAGTGTATGTTTATGGGTCCTTGTGCGTCGATGGGAGTGGAACGGGAGTCATCATGGCGGGCCCAGATGACTTCATCCTCCAATACTCACTCTGTATCAATAATGAGGCTGAGTATGAAGCCCTTATAGTCGGTCTGTGCATGGCTCGCAAGGCCGGGGCCAAGTGTATCAAGATATTTAGCGACTCGCAGCTGGTGGTGAACCAGGTATCAAGGGAATACGAAGCGCGAGACAGTCGCATGGCCAAGTACTTGGCCAAAGTCAAGGAATTGATGGTATCTTCCGAGGACACACAGCTCTGGCGGATTCCATGAGAAGAGAACGCGTAGGTGGATGCCCTCTCAAAATTAGCTTCCTCTTCCCTTCAAGGGCTCGAACAAACTGTCTTAATAGAAGTTCTACTGAAGCCCAGCATCAAAGAAGAAGACCCCGATCCAATAGAGACGCTGCCCGTACAATTCGGGGAGAATTGGATGAGGTCTCTGCTCGAGTTCCTCAGAGATGGGATCCTTCCCTTAGGCTCTAAAAAGGCTCGAAAGATCCGAACCAGGGCTGAGCGGTACACTCTCATCGAGAGAGTCATGTACAAATGCTCCTACACTCAAGTAGACATCAGACCCTACTTGAGATGTCTCTCCCTAGAGGAAGCCCAGTATGCTTTGAAGGAGGTCCATGAAGGGATGTGTGGTGCTCACTTAGGTGCAAGGTCCCTTGCCTGCAAAATCTTGAACTATGGATACTTCTGGCCTACTCTCCTCCGCGATGTCGAACAACACGTTCGCCAATGTGGCCCATTTCAAAAAATTTCAACAATCCGCCGACTACCGCAAGCTCAACTCTCATCTCTGTCCAGTCCTATCCCTTTTGCAATGTGAGGAATGGACGTGCTCGGGCCTTTTCCTCCAACACCCGGCCAGCTAAAGTTCCTTGTTGTTGCGATCGAATATTTCTCTAAGTGGATCGAAGCTGAGCCCCTAGCAATGATCACGGAGAATAAAGTGCAGCGCTTCTTTTGGGAAAATGGTGTCTACAGATTCGTCGTGCCCCGAATCTTGATAACGAACAATGAAACTCAGTTTACAGGGGTAGTCTTTCGCACTTTTTGCACAGACCTGGGCATTCATCAACGATTCTCCTCGGACTCCCACACCCAATCCAACGGTTAGGTAGAGAATGCCAATTGCAAATTCTCTCTGGTCTGAAACAGCTTCCCAATGTGCTCTCGAGCTATAGCACTATGAAGAGGAATCCCACAGGAGAATCGCCCTTCAAACTCACTTATGGCTCCGAAGATGTTATCCCTCTGGAGGTGGGTCTATCGTTCCCCGCTTGATTGCTTACAACGAAGAGCAAAACACGAATGAGCTTCGCGATAACTTCGACCTCATCGATGAGATCCGTGAGAGATCCTCCATTCAGCAGCAAGAAACCTATCGACGTAGGATCGAGCAATCATACAACAAGAGAGTTCGTCCTACTAATCTCAAAGAAGGGGATCTGGTGCTTAAAAAGCTATCAATTTCTTTCTCCAGCAAGAAAGACAAGTTGGTACCCAACTAGGAGGGACTATACAGGATCTCCAAAGTTGTCTGCCCGGGCGCTTATCAACTTGAATACCCGAGGGGAAAGAGGGTGCCGAGGACACAGAACGCAGAGCACTTGTTGAAGTACCAAGAGGGTGTTTAAACACCGCTCCAAGCAACTTCTCCTAGAGCTCTCTTCTTAAAGCATTTTAAAACTTGTTTCTCTTTCTTTATTAAGTGTAATAATGGCTCGCAACTCAGAAGCAGCCACTTAGTAGTTGTTTTTAATAAAGAGCAGTTCTCTCTCTCTCTCAGAAAAAACTATTGTCTTAATATTCTTTCACCGAGCACATACTCTCTAAACGACAAGTTCGGAGTCCAACACTTGGTTCGATGCAACTTTTGCTACTTGCGAACGAGCAAGTACAAAGTAGCTCACCATTCGGAATTGCACCTAGAACTGTTGATACTCTCTTAACGACAAGTTCGGAGTCCAACACTTGGTTCGATGCCACTTTAGCTACTTACGAACGAGCGAGTACAAAGTATCTCACCATTCGGAATTGCTCCCACAACCGTTGATACTCTCTTAACAACAAGTTCGGAGTCCAACACTTGGTTCGATGCCGCTTTAGCTACTTGCAAACGAGCAAGTACTAAGTAGCTCACCATTCAAAATTGCTCCCATAACTATTGATACTCTTGCAAACATTAGCGAAACACAAATTCTCACAAGAAGCTCGACAAATGAGTAGGTTATTTCATCAAATCAAAATTTGAGGTACAAGTCTAATTCTAGACCAAAAACTCACATTATTTCATCAAGATTTGAGATGCAAAACTCATATGAAATGAAGACTACAAAATTACAAAATTTTGCCCTAGCCCCTCCTAGGGAACAGGATGCTTCTATTAAGCGATACTCGGGGTCAGCGAGCGCTATGTTTCTGTCGCCTCATTTCCATAGTAGTTTCCAAGCCGGCGAGCCGAGTAGCATCGTTAGAACCTAGGAGCCTAACGGTTGCCCCGACAGATACTCTGCTCGATAAGCCAGCCACCCCGCTTTGCGCATCCCCATGGTGTCTCAAGACAGGGGCGAACCGAGCGCTAACTCGTGGAACGACCTTCCTTGGGCATCTCACCCCGAGGGCAGGAAGTGCTTCTGACGTTACTCCCCTCAAAAAGCCATCACAGACGAAGGTTCTCCGCCTCTAGCTCCACGATCCGCTCCTTCAGCGAGTCGTCCGTCACTTTGACCTTCAGGCGAGGCATTCGGCTCGAGCTGCCGCCACGAGAAGCCTAGAAGATAGTCCTCCGAAGGTGCACCGCCTCCAGAGTCTTCTCGAGCACTACGTTCTTCAAATCATCTCTCTCATACCTCGCATCGAATAAAGATTGACGAAGGAACTTGAGTCTCAGGCCTTGACTGACGGCCATCAAGGGACATGTCTCCTCACCTTCAGGGGGCACTTCGTGAAACCTTTCCTCGAGGAGCTTCATCTTGATTTCTCGAAGAGACAAGGTCAGCTTCAGATGACCCACTCCCGCTCGGCTCTATAAAGCATCTCCCGAAACCAAGCTAGTCCCAACTTGGCAACACCTAGATTAGACCAGAGATAAGATACCTCGCTGATCTGTAAAAGTCGAACAAAAAAAAGGGAGCGTGAATGTTCAAGTCCGAAGAACCAACATGGCAACACTGCGCCTAAACAAAGCTACTGAGACAGCTCGGAAGTAGAGCAAACCCAAAAAAGTTTCGAAGCCACACAACACTTGTCAAAAGAAAAAAAAACGCAGAAGAAAAGCTTTTCATTAAAATTCATTGAGTACAAGAAGAGGTGGCCAGTCCATAATTAGGCAACATTTCATGACATTCAAAAAAGAAATATGAAGTACAACAAGGTCAAGGGCGGATCTCTTTAGCGTGATCCCCGGTCGCCGAGGGCTCCAACCCTTGTGTGGTGGCGACGATCGCCAGGGGCATGGCTTCCGCATCGGCCTCTACCTCTGCCTCGTCGTCCCCTACCTCGACTACGTCGACCTCGTCATCTTCTTTGTCCCCCTCGGAGGCGTCGTCGAACCCAGGGACGGGGTTGGGGAACAGGTGCCATCCAGCGCAGTTTACCTCCGGGTAAACCTCCTTTACCTGCGCAATTGCCCGAGCATAGGCCTTCGCCATATTGACAATGAGGTACCCCTTCGCCCTCTCCATCGCTTCGGCCATGGCATCCTTAGTCACGGCGATCCTAGCGGCGGAAACGGCATCCTCCTTGTCCTTCGCCGATAGCTCTTTTTGTTGGAGCAGTAGAGCATTGTCAGTCTCGAGCTTTGCCACAACGTTCTCGAGATACTCCAACCTTGCACCCTTTGCCTCGATTTCAACCCTCAATTGCCCAAGGTCCATGGCAATCCGAGCCTTCTCTGCCCGAGCCCGATCGGTCTCCTGCTTCAGATATTTCTCTAGTTCAGTCATCTTCTCCATCAGATGACCAAAGTGGCAAGTTATCTGCGAAAAGGAAGGCAGAGGCCCAAGAAAAACTCGAAAAGAGTAGTTTATAAAAGGTGAAAACCACGAGTCAGTAATAGACTTACCGACACCACCGCTCATGCGATCTCCAGCGCATCGTCACCAATGCCGTCGGCGTCCATGGTGGACCTGTCCTTCGGCGTAGCAAGGTGCCGAACGGCTTGCATGCTGGACGACGAGTCCCCAAGAAACCCATCAAGCTTGCGGACCTGCCAGTCTGGAAAAAAAATCTTCTTGTGCTCCTCGGTCAGGAACACCTCGGCCTCGGCCATTAAAGGCGGGGCCTCCAAACCCAAGGCCACGGCTAAGGGGAAGGCCCCAACCTCAGCCGAAGTTGACATCGCTGTGGGGGTTGGAGGCCATTGAACAACTGCGACCTGCACCGCTGCCTGCTCCACGGCAGCGACGACAGTCTTCACCCTCGGCGAGGATGCCTTGGAGTCCACCTTCTTCCTCTTCCTCGGGGCTTTGCTGCCTAAAACCCCACGCTACGCCAGCATGTCGACGAAGCCCATAGCTTCTACGGCAACAAAAAAAGGAATTAAGCACAGGTAAGGCTAAACTTAAGAGGAAGGGTTGCACGAAGCTAAAAATAAATCGCATACTAGGGTTTATACTGCTGAAACCCCCCTGAAGAGCACCTCCTCGGTCAGATCCCTCCAATCAAACTTCGGCCGATCGAGGAGCGTCCAGACCATCTCGTCTTCTTCGGGGCTGAGCACTGGGCTCTCTTTCACTCTCCTCGAGACTTCTTCGACCCAAGTCGTCGGGATGACCCACGGCTCTCGACTCCGGACAAGGAAGGACTTGTCCTTCCAATGCTTTATTGAATCGGCGCAGTTAACGAGCTTGGTGCCATGCCTCGGTGCCAGGTAAAACCTAAACTTCGACTTTGTTATTGATGAACCCGATATACGATCCGCAGCACCCTCAACTCCGGCTTGAGCCCTGCCGCCTCACAGTGAAGGATGAACCCGTTGATCAGCCTCCACATGTTCGGCATGTAATGGACTGGGTTGATCCAAAACCATTGCAATACTTCAACGACGAAGGGATGAAGAGGGAGCCGCACACCGGCTATGATGGCGTCGACAAGCCAAAAGCATATGTCCACTGGCATCGGAGAATTGGACCTCACTCCGGGCTCAAGCAACATCAGGTCGTACTCCTTCGGGATTTAAAAACATTCCCGAATCGACGCCAGATCCGCCTCATTAAGTATAGAGATAGTCTCGTCGACCTTCGAGGTTTCTCTGGCAGCATTCTCCTCAAAGCTCTGCCCCATGCCGTACATAATACGCTTGGCATGTTCGTCCGGAAGGTCCCAAACCCTCTGAAGTCCGGTTAGCTCCCTGGTAGTCTGCCGAACTCCCCCATCCTCCGCTGGCTCTCATCCATGGTCTCCACTACGACCGAAGCGAACCCTACCACGGCCTTCCCTTTGTCGATCGGAGGAACTTGGCTCGAGGTCGGCTCGTGGGCGAGAGTAGTGGAGGTCTTCTGCCTTGAAGGAATGCTAGACATTCTCTAAAAATAAACTAAGTATGAGATTACCTTGATTTGACAATGATCGCCGGAAAAGATCGCTAGAAAGAGAAGATTCTTGCCTGAAGCTCCAGTAAAAGAAAAAAAAAATCACCTGAGTAAAAAACAAGAGAGTGAACAATTGAGAAGGGGGGTGGAGTTTTATAGAGAGGGGCACATTAACCGAGACAAAAAGGGCCTTAAAAGTGCGAAGGCCCGACCCATTTACCACAAAACGACAGAAAATATGGAAAACTCAACAGAGCTTTGACTGGTCAACGGTCAATGGTCAGCATGCCACATGTCACTCTCCTGGACTTCGGCAACCTGTGCCGAGCACTCTTCGGTCCAAATGCGAGAAAAAAATTCTCCTGGACTTCGGCAACCTGTGCCGAGCACTGTTGCCACCGACATCCAAATGCGAGAAAAAACTCTCCTAGACTTCGGCAACCTGTGCCGAGCACTCTTGCCACCGACGTCCAAATGCAAAAAAAAATTCTCCTAGACTTCGGCAACCTGTGCCGAGCACTCTTGTCACCGACGTCCAAATGCGAGAAAAAACTCTCCTGGACTTCGGCAACCTGTGCCGAGCACTCTTGCCACCGACGTCCAAATGCGAGAAAAAACACTCCTAGACGTCGGAAACCTGTGTCGAGCACTCTTGCCACCGACGTCCAAATGCGAGAAAAAACTCTTCTGGACTTCGGTAACCTGTGCCCAAGCACTCTTGCCATCGACGTCCAAATGCGAGAAAAAATTCTCCTGGACTTCTGCAACCTGTGCCGAGCACTCTTACCACCGACGTCCAAATGTGAGAAAAAATTCTCCTAGACTTCGGCAACCTGTGCTGAGCACTCTTGCCACCGACGTCCAAATGCAAGAAAATTTTCTCCCGGGCTTCGGCAACCGAAAACTCTTACCACCGACGTCCAAATGCGAGAAAAAACTCTACCGGACTTCAGCAACCTGTGCCAAGCACTCTTGCCACTGATGTCCAAATACGTGAAAAAACACTCCTGGACTTCGGCAACCTGTGCCGAGCACTCTTGCCACCGACGTCCAAATGCAAGAAAATGCGTTGACTGTCAACGGTCAACAGACCACATGTCGCTCTCCTGGATTTCGGCAACCTGTGCCAAGCACTCTTGTCACCGACGTCCAAATGCGAGAAAATACTCTCCTGAACTTTGGCAACCTATGCCGAGAACTCTTGCCACCGACGTCCAAATGTAAGAAAGTACGTTGACCAGTCAACGCGCCATGTGTCGCTCTCTTGGACTTCGGCAATATGGGCCGAGCACTCTTGCCACCGACGTCTAAATGCGAGAAAATGCATCAACTGGTCAACGGTCAAAACGCCATGTGTCGCTCTCTTGGACTTCGGCAACGGGTGCCGAGCGCTTTTGCCACAGACCACCAATGGCGGAAAAATACTTGCCTCCCGATGCGCGCTCATGATTGGAGCGCTCAGATTATGCCACATCATCAAGCGACAGATCCACCATTAGATCGTTCAGAAAATTGTGCTAGCGATATGATCATCGCTATAGATTGCGCCACGTCGGTATTCTTTGATTAATTCCTTTTTTATTTATTAATTCGAATTAATTATTTAAAAATTACAAATAATAATTAAAAATTCAAAAAAATTAAAAATTCTAAAAAATAATTGTAAATTCAGAAGAATATTTTGAGCTCCTGGGAAAATAATTATCGACTAGAATAATTAATTGGTGCTTTTTGAAACAAGATTGTTACTTCACAAAATTAAATAAATAATTCGAAAAATACTTTAAAAATATGGAAAAATAAAAAAAAATCCAGAAAAGTCTACGAATAATTTTGGACATGTTGCTAGCTTAGAAAAGCATCGTTACACCTCGAGCAGTAAAACAGTAAAACTACTTAAGAACTCTGATAAAGTCCCGTACGCCATTGAAACAGTAAAACTACTCTCCAAAGGCTGTAAAACACAGTGTTTAGGAGTGGAGGGCTCGTGATATGGCTAAAAATAGGATTAAATCGGGACTGTTCAAATCAGGCACGGATCTTAAAGCTCTCAGGGGTAAAACGGTAATTTCACCTACAACAGGTCCGAAATGGGAACTGAGTCTTTTCTTCAAAGTCCAATAACCCATAAACAGATCTGTTCTGTTGGATATGGGTACCAACCCGTTACAAACCAATTCAGAAGGATAATGAGCAATTCAGATTTGTGATTATTCCTAAGAGGCAGTTTTAACCACTTCTTATCCATCCACAACGGAAAGTGGAGATTTATCCTTATCTCAAAATGGATCTCTAAGGCGATTATAAATACCCCTCTCTCCCTACCGTAACAAGGTAATGAATTTTTTCCTACCTAAAGCTCTTTCTTAATCTTGGAGATTACTGACAAGAGTGTCAGATGGTTCGTCGTCGGGATTCATCCTGGTGTAGTGAACTTTGTGCAGGTTCATGGTAGCGATAAGGACCAAGTCAACACATTGGTGAAGGTCAACAGGTTTGCTTTGCTGTTTTCCTCAAAAAACTCACAAATTCATTTGTTTGCTCCCACACCCAAAATAAGCAGCAACAGTTGGCATTGTCTTTTGCAGACTATTGGGTTCGACAAATAGAAGAAGAAGATGATGAAGCGAGAAGATGTCAAAGCATCGATGGAGGAAAAAAAAGCAGCAGCATAGCAAGAGACATGAATTAACAGTCGACTGCCCCAAGGCAATCAACCGTCGCAACCCTCTGTTTTGAGGAATGACCAAAGTGGACGACTACCACTTTAGACAATCGACTAGCAGCGATGGCAGACAACAATTGGGTCGGGTTTAGGTGATT
This sequence comes from Hemerocallis citrina, assembly GCA_017893485.1. Classification (NCBI taxonomy): domain Eukaryota; kingdom Viridiplantae; phylum Streptophyta; class Magnoliopsida; order Asparagales; family Asphodelaceae; genus Hemerocallis; species Hemerocallis citrina. The sequence continues at coordinate 249,315,212 of CM030358.1, forward strand.
TGTTTTGGGTCTAACTTCTCTTTCAAGTTAGATTGTACGACTTCTATTGTGTGTTTCTTTATTCATGATATATCAGATGACTATTGTATCAAGACTAAAATCTAAGATTTCTCTAGATTTGTATATATGATTGTATTTGCCTCATTTGGCAAGATAGAGAGTACTAAAAAGCAATTGAGATAGTTTGTAATACCCCAGATTTCTAAAGAGCGAACAGTCGACTGGTACTGGTAGCAGTCGACTGGTACGCACAGGATTTGAGAAAATTGAGAATGATTTGAGAATTTAGTCCCACATGGGAGGTTTACAATAACTAATTTGAGGCTAAATACTATTAGCCAATGATCAAGAGTCACCTAATTGGTTAACCACCTTTTGAGAGGCAGCCTGTGGTGGGCAGTTGTACTACATAGTATCTAATTTGTCTTCTAAAAATATTAAAAATCGTCTGAGTATTGGGGCGGGGCGTTACAAATGGTATCAGAGTCGACTTTCGACACACCGGGTGTATTTGATACACGGCAAGGAGGTAATTCTCCGGAATTTGCTTCGTGGGGTATTCACGAAAGTAGGCAGGGTGCTAGAAAGGGCGGTCCTACACTAGATGTGTGTCCCGTACTCAGAGAGGACGCTGATTTCTAAAGGTGGGGTGTATGTAATACCCCAGATTTCTAAAGAGCGAACATTCGACTGCTACTGGTAGCAATCGACTGGTACGCACAGGATTTGAGAAAATTGAGAATGATTTGAGAATTTAGTCCCACATGGGAGGTTTACAAGAACTAATTTGAGGCTAAATACTATTAGCCAATGATCAAGAGTCACCTAATTGGTTAACCACCTTTTGAGAGGCAGCCTGTGGTGGGCAGTTGTACTACATAGTATCTAATTTGACTTCTAAAAATATTAAAAATCGTCTGAGTATTGGGGCGGTCGTTACAGTGAAAGTCCTGGCAACGGCGTAGCCAAAAAGGCCATCTACACCCCTAAAGATAACACCGAAAGCCAAAAGCCAAAGACGGTCGCAACGCAACAAAGGTAGGCGGAGAACAAAGAAGTAAATCAGCTCATAACAAGACCATAAATCAGCTCATAACATGACCAGCAACAGGAGAAGGTCATAGGGAGTCAGTGAACAAAAATGAGTAACGAGGATGCAAGCTCCTATAAAATCATCACACAGACTAGTAGAGCATCACAGAGCCTACAAGCTCGTCAAAATAGAAATTGCCCAGAAACAATCTAAGGCCAATAAAACCAATCCAACAGACAATAGAACAAAGCTCCTTACTAGAGAAACAAACAACATACAACCAAAGCCACCGCGTACCATTTAACATCAGGGCATTCGGTAAGGAGGCGCCAACCCAAAAACATCCAGGGGAACATTTGAAGAAGAGCATAACCCACATAGTTACCAGTTAAAAGCCAAAAGAGGCTCTCTAAAGCAGAACAAAACAATGAGTTATAAACATGGGAGACAAAAGAGGAAATGATCCGATTCTATACATGCACGGATTATACTATACCAAGCATAAATGCGCGTCAGCACATCAGAGAAAAGAGAACCTCGAAAAAATCTTCAAGCCTACGAATAGGAAGATAGGTGATCAACAAGAGCATCAGACATAATAGATAAGCCAATAAACATAGCAGCAAAGAAACTTATAAAGCATTAAGGTTATGGAGGCAAAGTAAAGCGTCGACCAGTCTGCGATGGTAAAGGGAATCTCTAGCCTCGATTTTTAACGTTAAAGACCAGAAATTAAAAAGAAAATATTCAATAATGAGATGGATTGGTGAAGCGGTATGTCTGAATAACCTCTTGTTTCTTTCCATCCACGTGATCCAAATAATAATTTGAACCGAAAGATTCCACAATCTATAGTACATTTTGTTTGGGGGAAGAAGAGACCAGCAGGAAATTAGGTTGGACGGGATAGAGGGGAATTCCCAAGCTAGAGAACTAATATTCCACAGGGGACGCGTGGATTCGCAACCAACCAACAGATGATCTACGTCTCCGAAATTATTAGAGAAAAGGGGACACAATTATCCCCACGCTAAATTCCTTTTGTTAAGGACTTCGACAGTAAGTAACCTGTTGTTGAGAACTAGCCAAGAGAAAGTTTTAACTTTAAGAGGGCCATAGGTCTGCCAAATGAAGTCGGTGAAGGGGGAGAGAGTGCCTCTAAAGTTGAGAAATTGATAAGAAGATTTAACAGAGTAATTCCTCGCCGAGTTCCAACGCCAAGAGAAATCTTCTTTTGGGCGCCACTAGAAATTGTTGAGGGAATGAAGGAGGGCGTTAAAGTCAGAAATTAAATTAGTTGGAAGACTGGCTGAGAAAGGGATAGACCAATGTCTTTGCGAGTTTATAAGAGTGAAACATTCTGCCACTGCGGCTAGGGGATTGGAGGTCAGTCGGAACAGAGTTGGGAATGAAGAAGCGAGTTTGTGTTACTAATCCAGAGATTGGACCATAACCTGGTCTTGGATCGATCGAAACAGTCATGCATGATACCACATTGGAAAGAAGCGGCCGCTTTCCAAACTCCCTTCCAGAATGGGGAGGAATTGCGATGGATCCTGGGGGGAAATCCCATGACTGGCAATTGGAAAAGCAGTTAACCTTGATACTCTGGATCCAAGGTAAATGATCAAATTTTAAGATCCTCCACAACCATTTACCTAATGAAGCCATATTTTGGTGCCTGAGGTTCAAAACCCCTAAGCCCCCTGCCTCTTTGGAAGATCAGACCAATTTTCAGTTGCTAAGATGAGAACTTGACTTGTGATTGGAGGAGCCTGTCCAGAAAAAGTTACTTCTGATTTGGTCATCCTCTTGATAACCCAAAAAGGGACATAATAGAAAGACATCATATAAAGAGGGATAGATGAAAGGACCGAGTTAAGGAGGATTAGTCTACCTCCATGGGAAAGTAGTTTCCCAGCCCAGACGTTGAGCCTGAATTCTACCTTGTCAACCATAGGCGACCAGTCAGATTTATGCAGTTTACCCCATCTCAGAGGAATACCCAAATACGTGATGGGGAAAGAAGCAATAGGGCAGCTAAAGAAGTTGGAGATCTCGTACTGGCAAATGGGAGACCCTTCCAGCTAGAGAACCGAAGATTTTTGAAAATTAATCGATAGACCCGAAGCTAATTCGAAACAGTAGAGAAGAAGTTTTAGATTACGAAGAGAGTGAGAATTTGGTTTGGCGAAAATGATAGTATCGTCAGCGTATTGCAGATTAAGGACCCCGTGGAAAAGACGAGAGTCACCTAGACCTTCGATGACCTGCGCTTCCCATGCATTGCGACGAAGTTTACTAAAAATATTTGCAACAAGAGAGAATAGAAGGGACGAGAGAGGGTTACCTTGGCGGAGGCCACGTTTAATTTTAAATTTGTGACCTTCAGAGCCATTAATTAGGATGGAAGAAGTGCCTGAGAAAAGACTGGATTTAATCTAAGCAATCAATTTGAGACCGAACCCCCTATTGATAAGAATATCAAACAGGAAATCCCAGCTTACATTGTCGTAAGCTTTTTGGAAGTCGAGTTTCAGAAGAATGCCTTCGGAGTTAGAGTTGTGACAATGAGATATAATCTCTTGGACCGAAGCCACACTATCAAGGATAAAACGATCCTTGATAAAGCCTGATTGGGCAGGATCAATAAGGGGGGAAATGACCGCGCTGAGCCTCACGGATAGAACTTTCATAATGATTTTGAAGGTAGTGTTGATTAGACTAATAGGCCTAAAGTTCGACACAGAATGTACTCCCATCATTTTAGGGATGAGCACAATGTGCGCATAATTGATACGATCGAAAGAGAAGGATCCCTGGTGAAGTTCCGTAAACATACGGAGAAGGTCATCTTTAAGCCAGTGCCAGAACTTTTGGAAAAAAAAAGCAGGGAATCCGTTCGGACCTGGCGCAGAATCGCTTTTTAACGAGAAACCTGCCAATTTTATCTCTTCCAAGGAAAAGGAGGCCTCAAGGGAGGAGAGGTCCTGAGGCTGGGTGCCGTAAAGATGGGACCAATCAAGGATAATGGATCGCTGCTTGTAGGAACCGATAAGGTTTTTATAGAAGGAGAGGAAGGTCTTATGGATCTCATAATCGGAATTAAGATCAACACCGTTATCAGAAATCGAGGAAATCTGATTACAACGTTGCCTGTGCGACGCAAAATTATGGAAAAAGGCAGTGTTGCCGTCACCCTCCTTTAACCATCTATATTTGGTTCTCTGAGCCCATTTGATGTGATCCTGAAAAAGGATGTCGGCAAAGTCTCGCTTGCACGAGAGATGTTCGGCACGAAAAGAATCTGATAATGTGCCCAGTTCCTCCATCTTATCAAAGGACTCAATGGAAGTAAGGAGGAAATTTTTGAGGAAATTGGTGTTATTTTGTCTATCGTTCCGCCAAATCTGACAACCATATTTGATAGCGTGAAGTTTGAGGAGGATGCCACCCAGTCCGGAAGATCCAGTAACTGAGGATAAGCATTCTACAATAAGGTTGATGAAAAGTTGATCTTGTAACCAAAATTTTTCGAAACGGAATTTGTGATGATGAGTGAAGGGGAAGTTAGAGAAGAGGGCTATGGGAACGTGGTCAGAAGAGGGATTGGGTAAAGCCTAGGAGAAAGTGTTGTGAAACTGGTTAATCAAGTTTTGGGAGACAAGGAAGCGGTCAAGTTTGGCCATCGTCGGAGATTGATGTAGGTTAGACCAGGTGAAAGATCTACCGTTGAGCAGGATATCGGTTAACTGCGGAGCTCGAATGCAATCGTTAAAATTGCAGGGTTGAAGATCATAGTGGGAATGGGTCAACCTTTCGGAAAAGAACCTGGTGACGTTAAAGTCCCCACAGAAAAAACATAGGCCGCTTGTGAAATTGTGAAGTGATCGAAATTCGTTCCAAAAAAGAGTGCGATTACCAGGGGGGAGGAACCATAAACCGAAATCATCGTGAGGGTGCAGTTGCGCACCTTCCAGTGCAGTTGGACAATAAGGAAAAAGTGAAGTCGTTGCACCGCAATAAGGGAAAAGACCGACTCTTTGAAGTCGACAAGAATCCCTTCCCTAGATCCTATCGCGTCTAGAGAGATCCATTTAGGGACAATGGATCCTCCTATAGTGCGAAAGATGGTAGGGGAAGGTGAGTCAATCTTCGACTCTTGGATAGAGATAAGATCGCAATGAGAAGATGATATTAATTGAAAAATCGCTGTTTGTTTAACGGGGAAATTGAGACCCCAGATGTTCTAAAAAAGACTAATCATTGAAAAGTAGATGCTCCTGAGCTCTGTTACGTTCTTACTGCCTTATGGAAAAGAGCAGAGGAGAATTATCGGATTGACTACAAATCCCAAATCCTGGGCGATATTAGCCAAATGTTGATCTGACAGAGAGTCAAATTGAAGTTGGAATATGGAGCCTAATAAATTTTGCTCCTGCTGGGGTTGGGGTTTAGTTGGGTAGGAAACTGAGAGCTCTAAAGCTAGTGGCGAGGTGCCAGGAGAAGGATTAGAAGAAACTAGTGCCGATTTTTTAGCCTCAATGTGGGCGCTAGATCTAATGATACGTTTCGAGTGTTTACGGAACGAAGATAGTTCCAAACCGGGGGACCCTACCTTCTTCATAGGAACAGATTGGAGAAGATTATTACAACTGTCGATATTTGATACTAGAGAGAGAGAGGGTGGAGATTTCGAAGGGATAGGATGCGATGTTGCGACCCGAGACATCGGACTTGTTTTTTAAGGACTGTGGAGCAAACTCTGGGAGTCGATATACCCAAGTTTGCCTCCACCTTTGCCTTCAAATCAAGGGAAACACAAGAGAAATCTGCAAAAGCGATAACGGAAGAGAGAAGGACCCGTAGAGGGCGAGAATAAAGATAGTTAAAACACCAAGACAAAACATGTAGCCAATCTAAACTAATAATTGCTAACTGATGGAAAATAAAGGAATTAATAACAGGTGATACCAGCTTGAGTGCAAGCTCGCGCTTCAGATCCTCTTCCTCTTCTTCAAGCAAGTTGTCCTGATCAATACATCCCTCATCTTTTGTGGCTTTAGACTTCTTGACTTTAATGGGGGGAAGATTCGGAGCAGGGACAGTGAGAGTGGGAAAATTAGCTTGCCTTTGAAAATATTCCTAGTCGGAAGAGAAATGAGGGTTGGCTTCCCAGGCGGGCCACTGAGAGGCAGTATGATGCTGCTCGGGAGCTGGGGGAGAGGCAGGGGGAGGGAGTGTTGTGGCAGGCCTCTCCAGAGTAGAGGACTTAGAAGTACCAGAGGATGGCGGTAGGGGAGGCAGGACAGCCGAAGATGAAGGAAGAGGAGTCGGCACCTTCCTAGCTTGATGAGAAGAGATATCGGGGTTGATCCAAACAAGATTTGGCGCTTTGGAGGGTGAAATATTCTGACTGTTAGGAGAGGAAAAATGCTTACGAGGAGGAGGAAACTTGTTCTTGGAAGAAATCTTTTGAAACCCTTTCACTACCATTTTAGACGATGGAGAGGAGCCAGGATGGAAGGGAGAGGAGGAGATAGTAGACTTGTAAGCTGGCTTCGGGGATCTAGTGGTGGGCAGCGGAGGTGCTCCACTCCGATCAACCGAGTCGTGATATTGCACAGAGACCGTGAAGAAGGCTCTGCAATCTCTCAGGGAGTAGACCTCGATACGATCTACCTTTAGCGGTAATACAAAAAATATCCATATACTTACATTACTTTTTGAAAGAAAAAAACTACTTAAACTCTATGAAATTTGAAGAGTGTTTTTCTAGAAAAACGTTAAATGATACTTCGTTTTAAAAATAAAAAAACGAAAGATAATTTATTAGTCATATAGTTTTAAACAAAAAATATACTCTCCTTAAACAAGATTACAAGGCTACAAGACTAGAAATTGAACTTAGCTATACTAGGCTTGTTAACCGTAGTAGTTACTTTGTACTAGTATATTGTACGTGCGATGTATGCTTACAAAAAATATAGATAGACAGAAGGCGTGATCGATCTGAAATTTTTTTTGGGAGAGAGAGGGAGTTTTAGGAGAGATGGAGATGAGGGTGGGTTTTTTTTTATTTATTAAAATAATTAATTAGAGTTCAATTTGGTTGGAGTGAGATTATGATGTGTGGTTTAGAATTAGTTAGGTTAGAATTAGATCTAATTATGTGGTATAGATTTAATTGAGAGATTTAGTCAGATTAGATTTATTCTAATTGTATGGTGCAGATTTAATTAAGATTGAATGTATACAAATAACAATACAAATAACAAGTTGTTTTTTTTGTGAGATCAATCGAATAGAGTCTTGCGACTCCAACCATCAGCAAAAATTATATTAATATCAGAACAAACGTCAAATTTTACAAGCCGTAAAACAGAACAAAAACTAGCAACCACAGACAAAACAAAACAGAGAAACCGAACAAGAAAAAGTACAAAGGTGACGAACAAGGAAACTGGTATGAAACTGGAGCAAAGAAGCGAGGAGGGATCTCGCCGAGGGCCTCAAACCAACGCAGTAGGAGAAACGAGAAGCCAGCCATGGGAATCCAACAAGGCTCAGGCAACAAACACCAACCCACCAACTGTCTAACACCGCCGATGAAGGCCCGCGACCTACTAACAACGAGCCCCCGCGTAAGCGCGCAAAGAGATGCTACACAGCATGCATACCTCTGCAGCGAGGATAGCAAAAGAGTATCGGGGCTGAAAAAGAAACAAACCAATATGCCAGATGGGGCAAAAGGAAAACAGAAGCAATAGCAAAAACACCCAGTAATCACAAACAAAATAGAAGCATAGCAACTCTGTCTGAGAACAGCACAACCATAATCAAAGACTGCTTCAAAGGCAGACGAACAGTCAGAAAACCAACACAACACAGAGTTGTACATTCTAGTCACAAAGACTCCCATCAGCCAAAAGCAACCTTAGAGCAATACACATAAGGGAAAAGGAAGAGAGAGGAAGAAATAAACCATCCAACTGAGCCGAAGCCCAGAGTTACAAAAAGATAAAGCAGCCAAAAAGACAAACCAAAAGGCATAGATGCCTGCTGCTACCCCTGGTCGATCAAACCTGCAAGAAAAGGATAAACAAAAAATGGTAAGCACAGAAGAAACGGCTTATAAAGCATGAAGAATGGTAAGACAACGCACAGAGTCGTATAATCTTTTAATCAAAGGAGAAACACTGCCATCGGTGCTCAAACTCGAGGCCCAGAGCTTAAAAAGAAATAAGAAATCATCTATCATAGAAACTAAGGAGGAACAACGATGTTGGAATAGCCTCTTGTTCCTTTCCTTCCAAATGATCCAGATAATGGTCTGAACCGACAGAATCCATGCACTTCGAAACGAGACGTTCGAAGGCGTAGAGAACCAACAAGATGCTAAAGAAGGGGGGATAGAACCAGTGTCCCACGCAAGAGAGACAATCTTCCACATCGGGAGAATGACGGGGCATTGAACAAAAAGATGGTCAACATCCTCCGAGAGAGAAGTGCAAAACGGGCAAAGTTGCCCCCAAGCTAAATTCCTTTTGTTAAGAACTTCAACAATGAGTAATTTGTTATAAAAAGCTAGCCATGACGTGATCTTCACCTTCAGGGGGCACAAGAGACCCAGAAGAGATTAGCGACCGGCGATTGAACGCCCCTAGTATTAAGGAAACGGTATAAAGATCTAACCGAAAAGATGCTAGCTGAATTCCAGCACCAATCAATACCTTCAAATGGCCTCCACTCGTAGTTATTAAGAGAGGAGATGAGTTCATTAAAATCGTCTGAAAGAGAGTGGGGAAGGTCAATCAAGAACGGTATGACCCAATGTCTACTATTATTAAACCAAGTGAATGATTCCGCACTGTTGCTGAATGATTGGCAGTCAGCTGGAATAAGGAAGGATACGCAGAAGAGAGTTTGGTATTGCCAATCCAGAGATCCGTCCAAAGTTTAGTTCTAGACCCATCAGAGCAAGTTCTAGAGATGCCACAATGAAAAGCAGCAGACGCCTTCTAGACACCTTTCCAGAAGGGGGAGGCGTAACGATTAACTGCTGAAGGGAATTCCCACCAGTGGCAAGAACGAGACCGATAATCCTTGATGCACCGAATCCAAGGTAAATGATCAAAATTATGAAGCTTCCACAACCATTTCCCTAAGAGGGCAATGTTATGATCCCTGAGATCCAAAATACCCAGGCCCCCTTCCGCTTTTGAGGTGCAGATAAGTTTCCAATGGCTAAGATGGGAGCCTGGTTTAAAAGAGGATGATCCAGACCAGAAGAAATTACTTCTAATTTGATCAATCCTCTTGATCACCCAAGAGGGGAGAATGAAGAATGACATCAAGTAAAGAGGCATAGCAGAAAGCACCGAGTTAATAAGGATCAGTCTGCCACCCCGGGAAAGAAGTTTACCAGACCAAATATTGAGTCTGGCTTCCACCTTATCAATAAGAGGGAACCAGTCTGACCTGTGCAGCTTGCCCCATCGAAGGGGGATGCCTAAGTAAGAGATTGGAAAGGAAGCAACGGGGCAATTAAAGAAATTCGATACCTCAACCTGGCGATTGGGGGAGCCCCCCAACCAGAGAACAGAAGATTTTTGGAAATTGATAGATAATCCAGAGGCCATTTCGAAACAGTAAAGGAGAAGTTTAAGGTTACGCAAGGAATGGATGTTCGGTTTGGTGAAGATAATTGTGTCGTCTGCGTATTGCAGATTAAGCACCCCCTCAAAGAGGTGAGAATTACCGAGACCCTCAATCATTTGCAAGTTCCAAGCGTTCCTAAGAAGCTTGCTAAAGACATCGGCCACTAGGGAGAAGAGAAGGGAGGAAAGGGGGTCCCTTGTCGGAGACCACATATGATTTTGAATTTGTGACCTTCCGAACCATTAATAATAATTGAGGAGGTTCTTGAAAACAAGCTGGATTTAATCCAAGTGATCCATTTGGGGCCGAACCCACGGTAAATGAGAATGTCAAGAAGGAACTCCCAATTAACGTTGTCGTAAGCTTTTTGAAAATCAAGCTTGAGTAAGATACCCTCAGAATTAAATCTATGACAGTGGAAAATGATCTCTTGGGCCGAGGCCACACTATCAAGGATAAACCGGTCCTTGATGAAGCCCGATTGGGCTGAATCGATCATGGGAGATATGATAGCACTCAGTCTAGCTGAAAGGACTTTCATAATGATTTTGAAAGAAGTGTTGATCAAGCTGATAGGCCTGAAATTGGATAAAACGTGCGCTCTCGCAACCTTGGGGATGAGCACAATGTGCGCATAATTGATGCGGTCAAAAGAAAAGCATCCCTGGTGGAGATCCTGAAACATTTTGAGAATATCGACCTTAAGCCATTCCCAGAATTTTTAGAAGAAGAAGGCAGGGAATCCATCGGGCCCTGGTGCCGAATTGCTTTTTAAAGCGAAGACGGCCGATTTAATTTCCTCCAGAGTGAAAGGGGCCTCGAGAGAAGAGAGGTCATGAGATTGGTTACCGTACAGTTGGAACCAATCGAGCTCTAACGAACGATGTTTATGCGAGCCAATTAGGTTTTTATAGAAAGAAAGGAACTCTCGGTGGATTTCCCCATCGGAAGTCAAATCCACCCCTTGTACGGTAATAGAAGAGATCCGGTTGCTACGCTGCCTATGGGAAGCGAAGTTGTGAAAGAAAGCCGTATTGGCATCACCCTCCTTCAGCCATTTAACTCTAGCTCTTTGAGCCCATTTAATATGATCTTGATGGAGTATATCAGCATAGTCTTGCTTGCAAGAACTGCGCTCCGAGCGAAAAGAATCCGACAAGGGACCCAGTTCTTCCATCTTATCGATGGAATCGATGGAAGAAAGGAGGAGGTTTTTAAGAAAATTAGTGTTGGATTGTCGCTCGGAACGCCAGATTTTGCAACCATGCTTGATAGCGTGGAGTTTAAGAAGGATGTTGCCCAACCCGGATGATCCGGTAATTGAGGCCAAACATTCCACCACCAGATTGACGAATAGCTGATCTTGTAGCCAGAGTTTTTCAAACCGAAATTTGCGAAGGTGATTGAAATGAAAGTTGGAGAAAAGAGCGATCGGAACGTGATCGGAAGAAGGATTGGGGAGAGCCTGGGAGGAAGAACGATGGAACCTGGAAATCCAGGAATGCGAAACCAGGAAGCGATCAAGTTTGGCCAAAGTCGGGGGGTTGCGTTGGTTGGACCAGGTGAAAGACCTACCGGATAAAGATAACTCGGTCAAATGCAAGTCCCGAATGCAATCGTTAAACAGGCAAGATTGGGAATTAGAGAAAACCGGATTCGACCTTTCGGCCACAAATCTGGTGACGTTGAAGTCCCCACAAAGGAAGCAGAGGTCACTAGTATATTGTTGTAATGAGAGAAATTCGTTCCAGAATAGGGGCCGCCTCTCAGGACAGGATGGGCCATAAACCGAAATCACGGTAAGGGGACAATTGAAGGTTGTCCAAAGGAGTTGAACAATGAGAAAGAAGTTAAGACGTTGGACCGCTATAAGAGAAAAGATCGGCTCTTTAAAGCCCAGAAGGACCCCTCCCCTCGAACCTATAGCATCGAGAGAGATCCACTTGGTGATCATAGATCCACCTAAGGTGTTCAAGGTGGAGTGGGAGGGCGATTCCAGTTTGGATTCTTGGATAGAAATCAGGTCACAGCGAGAAGAAGAAATTAAATCCAGAATTGCCCGTTGTTTAGATGGGTCATTCAGACCACGGATGTTTCAAGATACGCTAATCATGAGGATGGAGGTGCTCCAGGACTCTAATACGTTCCTTCCTTCTAAGGGAAAGAACGCGGGGTGAATCAGAGGGATCTAACAGGAAACCCATGGCTTGCGCTAAGGTGGCCAATTCGCAATTGGAGAGCGAATCAAAAGTGGAGCAATAAATAGAACCTAATGCGGCCAATTCTTTGGAGGAGTCCCTGGCAGGGTTGAAACAAGTCGAAGGACTAGGCAAATTGGAGGCCAAAATTTTTTTAGACCTAAGACGCGCACTAGATCTGATGAGACGAAGAGGCGACCTTAAGAGTTGCACTATCCCCGCTTTGGAGCACCTCGCCTCCAAAACGAGGATAGGCGAAGTGCCCGAGAGGATAGTAATAGAAGGGGAGGACAGAGCCTCCACCGGTCCGGATATAACATTGGATAAATGGCAAGAAAGCTTAGGAGGAGAGAGGGAAGAGAGTTCCAATATACCCTGGGCCTTCGTCGCGATCGCTGGAGAAATCCAACCGCAAAACGAAGACCCAATCGGGAAGACCCTTAGACAGTAAGGGACATGGTAAGGAGGAGAAGTAGCTTGACACAAGAAACCCAAATGAATAAGCTTAAAGAAACATGTGGCAATGAAATAAATGCTAACAGGAGAATACTCAGAGATAGGAAAAAAGAATACCTGTTTGGGTCGACTAACACTGTCAAGCTCCGCTTCCTCCTCCAACAGAAGAGGATCCTGATCAATCCATCCTGAACCTTTGGAAGGTGAGGAAAGCTTGAGCTTGGAGGAAGAGAAAGCAGGATCAGACTTGATCGGGGTGGGAAAGTGAGCAATCTGTTGGAATTGTTCCCAATCCGACGCGAAATTCGGGTTGACTTCCCAAGCAGGCCATTTAGAAGATGAATCCTTACACCTAGCAGAAGGTGAGGACGCATCCACAGCAATAGCAGAGGTATTCAAAACCGACAACGGAGCCTTGGGAGGAAGAGAAGGGCTCAAAGAGGGAGGCAGGGATATAACCGATGGAGCCGGAGATGGACCCTTAGCAGCATGCAGCTCCGGGTTGATCCAAACTAGGTTGGGCGCTTTGGATGGAGAGATCTTTGGAATGGAAGGGGAAGAGACAGGCTTGTTGTGAAGAGAGTACTTGCTGCGGACAGCCCCAATCCTACCCCCTTTCACCACTGAGCTCAGAGACTTAGAGGAAGAGGAATCCCCGGGGTGAAATGGGGAGGAGAGATCAGAGCAAAATTTCGGCGCAGCGGTCACAGGAGGAGGAGGAGGAGGGTTCCCACTGACGGAGATAGAATCATGGTAATGCACCGAGACGGAGAAGGAGAAGATACCATCACTTAAACAGAAAGTCTGAATACGTGCTCGAGGATTGGGGCATCTAAATAACAAGTTGTTACACATGACAACTGTCATGTAACATTATAATATTAGAGATTATCTAGTGGGACCCGTTTTGCATCGGACACATGCAAAGCAACGTCCTTCCTTTGGTCGTCCCTTCAATTTGACCATCATTTTCATTTAATGAAATGTCCTGGTCAAATTAGGGACTTAGAATAAAGTATCCTCCCTCTTTATAAACTCTAGCGACTTAGCCAGCCTAAACCCTCTCAGACAAAGAGTGTTCCCATAGCAAAAAAGAAAAGATGAGCTCCATTGACGAGAAAGAACCCTCTGGTTCCCTCAAACTATTTGGGTCATGGGCAAGCTCCTACACTCACCGAGTCCAACTAGCTCTGAAGCTCAAAGGCATTGAGTTCGACTACATGGAGGAAGACTTGGGTAACAAGAGCCCTTCCTTGCTCCAACACAACCCTATCTACAAGAAGGTCCCTGTCCTTGTCCACCTCGACCGCACCATTCCCGAATCCCTCGTCATCCTTCACTATGTTGATGACACCTGGCCCTCTGCCTACCCCATCATGCCCGAAGATCCATATGAAAGGGCCCTCGCTCGCTTCTGGTCTTACTTTGCAGACGACAAGGTACGTACTTATCAATCTGATCAAACGACGACCATCCCGGCCATTAATGCATTGAACAATACATGTTCTTGCATCAGTTTCTTTTTTCGTTTTTTTAATTGTTTGACCTTTAGTCTTAAGATAATCGATCCGGTCATCAAAATAGTCTGATCCAACCATTTATTTAAATAAATGCTTTAAAAATACTTGTATTTTCAGTCTAAGCTTGCGGCACTTTTTTTTTTTTTCTTTTCTTTTTGTTACACATCAAAATGCAGTTGGGTCCTGCAGTTGCTCTCGTGTTCACATCGTCAGGCGAGGAGCAGCAGGCGGCGGTGGTGCAGGTGCACGAGCAACTGAAGCAGATCGAGAATGAGCTTAGAGACGGCGCTTTCAAAGGGAGGAAGTTCTTCGGAGGAGACAAGATCGGTTTTCTCGACATCGTGCTAGGGTGCGGGTCGTACTGGCTCCCTGTATTCGAAGAGGTTGCTAAAGTGAAGCTGGTCGACCCAGACACGTTCCCCCTCTTCCACTCCTGGCTCAAAGTGTTCGAGGAGCAGGAGGAGGTGAAGGCGATCATTCCGGCCCTGGACAAGCTGATCGAGTACGCGACAGCTGTTCGGCACATGATGCTGAGCATGAAGATGAAGAAGCACAATGACGACAGCAACAGCAATAATAGTACTAGTGGCACTGAGATTGATGAGGATGGTGGTGACCGCAACTAAGTAGAGAGGTGGGTTGGGGTTTGGGGGTTTTGGGGGAGTGTGATTTGACCCGATTAAGTTATCAAGTCACTTTTGTTGTGATGTGTGAGATGTAGGGTTAAATATTTGGGGATCGAAGTGATGATGATGATGATGATGACGATGGCGATGTAGATGCTCGGTTTTAAGTAATTATCTATTAATAATCTTTTTAAGTTGGTACGTAATCTTTGGTGAAGGAATCCTAAGACTGATAAGGTACTGAGAAGGTGGTCAGTGCACGTGGAAATGCTTGGGTTTTAGCTCAATGCTCTGCAACATCTCAGGGATTAATGGTAGGTATACTGGTTAATCAGATGGGATTTGGTACTAAATTAATTAATTAATTAATTTTTGTTAGTTGAACTAATTCATACTTTCTTTCTGTTTAATTCAGTTTCGCTCTTAGAATGATACAGGTTTAAAAATTGGTGGAAAAAATAATTACTCCAGATTAGTTCTAACATTTCAGGTGTAGATTATGTATTTTGCGGGTTTTTTTTCTTATACCAAGCATCAGTAAGAGAATTGCATAGAAAACAATTAAGGGTTTCTTCCAAATTGAAGGCATATTCGACGTGATCAAAAGATCAATCTGCCTTCTGTTATACTAGTACTCGACAACAGTGATATAGGTGGTACATGTTGTTGTGTGCCATTTGATCAATTTTTGTGACAAATACTATATAAAAAATTTATTCTAAGTCCAATCTCATGATCAGTTGAGCGAATCATCTCTAAGCACATCTACAATCACGTTAGCTATTTTAGCTCTACAAAATAACCAAAATAAATAACAATTTGATCATTTGGCTAGCAAAACAAGTCAATATTCCAACCATATTAGTTATTTTAGATAACCATAAATATTTTAAAAATCAAAAAAATAAAATAAAATAAAATATAAATATAAATATAAACCCATGCTAAAAAAAAAAGCCCCCCCCCCCCCCCCCCCCCCAAAAAGAAAGAAATCTCTTTACTATGAAAACTACTAATCACCATCTGAAAACTTTTGAAAACCACGATCGCGAGATTGCGAGGGATTCGCTAGCTTCGAAATTTTTGATTTTTGAGTTTGCGTGCGATTTTTATTTTTTTATTTTATTTTATTTTATTTTTATTTTAGGTTTTGAGATGCAGAAGAGTGAAAGAGAAGTTTGACGAGCAATATAATTTTGCCAAATTTTGGATGTCTATTTAAGAAATCTATTTTGATGAAAAGATTTAGCTGAGGCCTGTTGGAGTAAATTTTTTCTTCTCACTATTATTTTGACTAAAGTCATATTAGCGTGTTGGAGATGGTCAACTATCAAATAGATCTTAACCTAAAAAAAAACTATCAAATAGATGTGTTGGCAAAGCGTAAATTTATCGATATGATCCACACTAGCACTTGCAATTTAAAAGCTTCTGTACGAATTTAGTGAAATGAACTGTAGGGTATGGTTCTCAGTCAATTGACTGGTCAGTTCACATTTGTTCATTAATGTAGCACACTCCTAGTTCACAAACATGGTCATAATAATTGAGTCATTTTGTGTCCACACTCGAATGATCAATGCAAATAGGTTCACACGTGCATTGTATGGAATGCACAAATCTCAATGAGTCAAGTCTAATCAGTATAGTGACTACTGCGGAGGAGGAAAATTTGGCTAGTTTCGGCATTGGACAAGAGCTGATCAGGAAATTGATACCAATGTGGAGATAATGATACGGATGCTTTCGAATAGGATACAGATTATATGCTAGTCATATGAACATCTATATCCGCAAAATTTCGAATTCAGATACAACAAATTGAATACAGATATAAATTCAAATATAAAACTAGTGTTATATAAAATAAATGCATGAAAAAAATAAAATAAAAATCCAATAGAATATAACAAAAATTTAACTTTGTATATTAATCACAAAGTTAGGAAAAGGCTCTACATATTAAAGAAAAATTATAGATAATTGTAATTTAATGTAAAAAAATGGGATATAAAAAAGTTGATGCTCATATTTTAATTTTAAGGAGGATATGAAAGAATTTGAAGATTATATGAAAACTTGTACTAACTAGTAACTACAAATATGTTTAGGAGAGAAAAATCGGAACCAAAAATATTAAAGACCAACCAGGGATCTAATAAAAATTTTCCCTAAGCTGTAATATTAAGAAAAATCAAAATGAAAGCGAGAGTTTTCAAGTCCGAGCCATCGTTGTGACAAACACCGACAGTTATGATCTTATTATATAGAGAAAAGTGAAACTGAAGACATATTTTCATATAAAATGATGTGCCAAAATAAAAATCTTTAAATTATATGTTTGTTAAATAACATATTGATTTATCTTAGTGGTTAAGATTCTGTATTACAATTTGTAAATAAGTCATTTGATCAAACTTACAATTTAAGAGTTTTTGTTTTGACACATCATTTTATACTAGTAATTTACACGTGCATTGCACGGTTTAATAAATACATATATTTATTTTTAAAAGTAAAAATTCCGGCACGCGTGTTGCACGGGTTGGTAGAAGGACAAATTACACTAAGGCCTTTTCCCATTATCTATTTTCTATTATAAAAGCCACAATATAAAAATTAAATCTGTCAGGAGGAGATATCAGCCGTCAATCGCATCATTTTTACAAATAGCAGATTTAATCTAGACCGTTAGTTATAGCTAATAAAAAAACCCTATTTTTAAACCACCGTAATTCATCCAAAAAAAACCACCGTATAAACCTCTCTGTCATTCCCAATCGCCCACATCCCCTCCTCCTTTGCGTTCGGGAAACCGATGGCGGTTCAACAACTCCCAGCAGGCTTCCTCAAATCTGAGATCCTCTTCCTCCCCTCTAACCCCACCTACTACATCTTCGACCTCATCGCCGAAGCACAGTTCTACAACATCGATGCCTCCCTCCTCTCCAACCCCAACCCCACCTCCCACTTCAACGCCATCGATCTCCGTTGAACCCACGCCCTCCTCCTCAGCGGCCGTGATCTTCCCTCCGCATTCGCCACCGATGCCTCTGGAGTTGTACACGTGCCGTACTGCGGAAAGATCACGTCCTTCGACTGGTCGCTGGCGAAAAAGTCAACGATGTTGACTCGACTCCCGCCGTTGACTCGCTGATGTCGTTGAGCTTTGATCCCCAAAAATTCATTATTTTTTCCTTTATCCCTTCGATTTGGAGTTTACCCACTTCTAATCTTCGGTAAAGTTCTAATCTTTGATTTGATTTGATTTGAGTTAATTTTATGTAGTTTCTGCCAATTTCAGTTCAGAGTTTGATAAATTCTCTTTATATTTGTCCTCAATTGTTGTTAATTTCCGTAGGTTATGGTATGAATTATGCCCAATTTCTGTGTTTGTTTATCTGATTGTTCATTTATTGACTCCTTTTTGGGAAATTGATTCCTGAATTTTTGTTGCATATTGAGAATACAAGACACTTGTTGCTTGTTGCAGTTAGTAGTTAATGAGAATTATAATTGAGTTGTTGTAAATGATGATCAAATCATATGAAGGTTAGTTTCTACTAGGAGTTTTGATTATGTATGGAATATTACTAGGAGTGTTATATGAAGAGGGTTGTCGTCAAATTATAATTATGATTATTTGATGATGGACTAAAAAGAAAGTAGAGGTTGCCCCGATTGAAGATAAAATTTGGGAGAGTTGGGTTGGACACATTGTTTGGAGGGATAAAGCCAGACGACTAAGTGCCTTGGATTCCTATTTAGGAAAATTGTTTGGATGGAAGTTAGGGGAGCAAAATAAACTAGGCATAGACCCAGACAAATCAAGGGAAGCTATTAATAGGGATTTGAATTTTGAAAAGTACTAATTTGACTAAGTTACCTGTCAATGGAGTTGAGTTTAGGAGAATGATTCATGTATCCGGCCCAAAAATTTTGGGATAAGGGCTTGTTGGTGTTTGTGTTGGTGGTGGTGGTGGTGCTAGACGCGCCCTCATCAAATTCAGACAATAAGTATGATTACTTTAGGAAAAGTCGGTTGATCGGGATACTTAGATTCATAAACAAATACCTGAAAACATTGCTAGAGCACACCTTGTCATCAATAACCCTACAAAAACCTTCATGATGTCTATTGGTATCCATGAAGGATACTAATGTTTTAATCAAGCCAAATCATTATGTTAAGCATAAAGAATCATACACAAATAATATGGTTTATAAGGAGGTGTTAATGCCTAAACATGATCGTTAGATGTTTGAATAAAACTATTAAAGATGTATTGCTACTTCTTTCTTATTTTAACTTCTTAAGATGTAACAGAATACTATTTCTGGAAGAAAGAAAAAAAAGAAAAAAAGAAAACAAAAGAAAGAAAGAAAAAGATGTAATAGAATACTCCCAAGTTTTCTTTTTCTTTCTTTTTTCACATTCTCTGTTTTTTTCTACTTAATTTTCAAATATGGGAGCTTATTCAAATCACAATGGTTGGAATCACAAGAATGTTGATATGCAAGAGAAAAACACTGCCAATCAATCTCCTGAGAACTAATTATTGCTGTGCCTTTGAGGAATTTTTGAGTTTGTGAACCTTTTCATCGTTTGTAAATTTAGAATTAATCATTAACAAGTTGTATTTGTAGGCAAGGAAACATGTCATAGAACTGGTAACAGAGATGATTAAGAAAAGGAAGTCTTCTCCAAGCCCAAACAATACATGCTTGATTGCCTTTCGCTAGATGGGAAAGAATCCAAATTAAATGACGAGTAGGCTATTGATTTGAGTATTGCCCTTATCTGTTTGGGAATGAAATGTTTCTATTACTTCAATTATGGCTGTGATCAGCATAACTAACAAAAAGCTCTTGATGAACTCTGTGAATTTATAAGAGGTATATATAAGTAGTGAGTATGCTTTGTCAATTCAAAGTACTTAGAAAGCACAAAAGAATGCTTGTTCATTTAATGCTTTTTTTATGGCTTTAGCAATGATGCTTTGTTGATGTGCTGGGTTTTGTTGCTGAACATATGAAAATTCCAAAGGTTGCACTGGTTTCTTTCCTATTTTATAGAATATTTTGGTTTGGTTAACATGATTAAGTTTGTTAATGTATATATGTAAATTTTCTTCCAAAAATGAATGTCAAGGTGCTTGTGTTTATGTTTCTTTGAGTCTGATCTAAGGGAACATGGTTAGACTAATACCGGAATTGACTCATTGACTAATACCAGAGTAAAAATCTCAGACAACATAATATTAATTATATACTTGTTGTTTTATTCCCAAAAACAAGTCATTTGGATTTGACCTAATGCCTTTGCTAGAGTAAGTAGCCAATGAGCCAACTCTGGTTTCCTAGCAAAGCAAATGTCTATAGGAACAAAGAGTATATCTTTCTAATATTAGTAATAGAAGTATCATTATTGAGTTAGACCAAAACAGTACAGAAGTTAAACAATAACGTAGTTACAAATTATGTAAACTAACTTGAAATGGTTGTACCCAAGAAAAATGGGAAAAAAAATGTAATTTCTCATTTCATCGCAAACCTTGTAGTAGCTCTAAACCTAATGTTTGTCCACCTACACTTTTTTGAAAAAAAGTTGAGTTAGAAATTACACTGCAGAAAATTTCACCTACTAATGCTTAGAGAAGTTAAATAAATAAATAAATTGAGGTGTCTTAAACTAACTATTTCTTTTGGGTGTATGCAGGATATAGAAAATCTTCAATTACGATGACATGAATTATAATGCTCACGATAATAAAAGTGAATTGCAGTTGAAGCATATTCTACGTAAAATTGTCGTGTGCTGCTGCACCATGACAACCTCTGTCTACGTGTTAATCATCCCATTTGCAACTCTTGCATTCCTTTGATTATTGAAATTTTCACCCCCTTTTTTTTTACTGCTCTTTAGGCTAAAGATTCATGTAGCATTGAACTCGTGCGATGCACGAACGGTACCATCAAGCTCTATTGTCTCCATTGTCGTGCATTAGTGACAGATTTTTTTTTCTAAAATGTAGATGGTGAATTAACCCGTGCTGTGCGCAGGCTTATGCAGTTAACCTCGTGCTACACACGAATTATCATGAATTATGACTATTTGATGTAATTTTAATATTTTACACAGCTGAGCTTTGAGCTTATTTAACTTGAATAAAAGAAATATATATATCTTTATGTTTAAAATGTAATAGTTTAAACTGAAAAAAGCAGCTTAAATATTTTTCTATAACTGTTGTCAAAATCTAAGGTACTATTCTAAATTTAGCCTAATATATTGTATTGAGTAGATGAGTTTTTAAATTGTCATCATGCATCTTGGTCTGATTCTTAAACAAGACTATAAAATGTAGCTCGCTATCTTTGTTTGGAAAACAGTTTCCTTTATGTATCTATACACTTTTACTGGATTTTCTTTTCTTCCTCTTTCTGAACCCTCTTATCTTTGATTTCAGATATTTCTGTATAGATCCTCTGCCACGGCGCAAGTGAGTGTTTGATTTCCTCTCTGTTCGTTCATATATAGATAACAAGTGGCAGTTGGACCTTGGACGCATGCCATAATATTGTTCAGTAGTAGGATATGGTTATCATCTTAATTTGACTGTGCTAATTTTGTCATCAATGCTCAGTGCACTGGTACCATCCCAACCAGGATAAAAAACTGTTAATTACCCTGCCCGTCCAGTTGACACTACGACTGATTTTGAAGGATCAACCAGTGTTCAACCTCCTCCACAGGTATTGCTGCACTAGCTTGTGACAAATAATTTTGGATTCATATATCAACTATGAGGAAGTGAATGCTACCATTTATTGCTAATTAGCAGTAGGGAGGTAGCTTAGTTTTTCTTGATATAGCTTAGTTTTTTTTTAAATCATGCGAAAGATAAGCATAAGTGAAGGAACTAACTGATGCATAATTAATGTCTAAACAATTGAGAGTTCCATTCGCATTCAGAAGCGCATCACTTTTCCTAATTGATACGTATTTTTTATGTTAATGATGCTTGTTTTGATGGATGCGTCCTGAAAAGTGAGGTATAACACCATTTAATAAATCACTGAGAAACATGATCTTACACAGCTGTTAGAGATAACATAAGCTACTGTCCCAATCCTTATTTCCTTACATTCCTACCCAACATGCATCTTTCCAACTTGTATTTATGTCCAAGTTGCAACAGTATAGTAGTATCATTATAGCTAATTTGGAAGATTAAGCATTATCATTTATGAGTCATACTTGATAAACTAATCATATATTTTGTGGGTCTTCAGGTATCATCTGCAAATGCTATTTCTGGAAGCGTATCTGCTGCATCCGTAGCTGGTGCTAGACCAGTTCACCCAATGATGGTTGGAATCCAACAACATATGGCGGGTGCTGGTATGGCCGCTTTCAATATCGCCTCTCAAGCTCCTGGTATGGCTTATCTTAACCCTGGAGGTATGCCAATGCAGGGAGGCACTTCTGCTCAGGCCCATCAACAGCAGGTAGTATACTTGAAAATTCAGCTTAGATTTATTGAACTGATTATTGCAAGCTTATGGATTTTAAATTTGTGGAACAGTTGAGAAGGAACGATAAATTATATCAAATCTATTTACTAAAAGGTTGAACATACTAATACTTAATCGATATTGAAACACTAAAATTAACCTCCTATTATTAAAATTCACTGAAGAATTTGATGAAATAATGTACATTGTCCATCTAAAAATAGACGGTAGGATTATATTTAAAATTAAGAAATTGAAAAAGTGAGTCAATAAACTTCTAAATTTGCTGTAGTTGCTGGGAGTCGTTAATTGTGTATCATTTGTGAAAATAGCAATTCCCTGTTTTTCTAATGGCACATGGTAGTTTGTTTGGTTGTGAGTCACTTGCAAGAATACTACTAGGGCTATATTCAAAGTGATATCATTGTGATTAATATGTGGTGTTCTCAAATTGTTAGCAATGTGCGTGCAGTGGTAAAATGAATTATCTTTAAGTTGTGTCAAGAGATTATCTCAGTTCACATACTTAGTATCCAAAATAGAATTGTTTGATTTGGAATTCTCATAAATTGTTTGTAAATTTATGACATTGCAAACTTGCAGTTGTGAACTGTAGCTTTTAAGAATCAGAACAATTTCAAGATCCTCATTCAGCAATCTACATTTTGAACACTATTTCATCTACAGTGTTGAACTGAATATCTAATATAATAATTACCTTCCTTCCTTTTTCTTTTTTTAGTAAGGCCGTAGTGAGTTTTTTTTTTAAACGCTATCCCCAGTAGATTTTTTAGTAAGGCCGTAGTGAGTTTTTTTTTTAAACGCTATCCCCAGTAGAATTTTTTTAAGTATGTGCAATTGAGACCAAAGTTATTTGAAAAAGAAATTTGTAGCATATTTTATTTTTTTAAAATAAAAAATTGGTATTATACTGTACTTATGAAAATTTGGCATTTAAAAAAAACTATAAATTTAAAACCCTGCCATCTAAAATATAGTATTCAACTTCTTATAACACCTATCTACAATAGCAATGTTTTGAAGTATGTATGGTTGAGACTAAAGTATTTAAAAGAAAGAAATTTGTAACAAATTTTATTCCTGTTAATAGACTCTACTTATAAAATTTTGGCAATATATTTTATGGTACTAGATTCTACTTATATTTTACGGTATGTACAGTGAATGACAAATTCTGAGGTTATTATAGACGCCAATTTACAATGTAGTATCATAGTTGACACTAAAGTATATCACAACAACAAAGCATTTTTTCCATTTAGTTGGAGTCGGTTACATGAATCTTGGTTTTTTTTTGTTTGTTAAACATAATCGCCACGCGCTCTTGGTTTATGTTTCTTCTAATTTAAGGTTAAAAATGATTAAGAGCAAATTACTTAATTCTATATGCAGAAAAAATGTTGAAGAATTTAATATGACCAAGAAATGCATTACATATAAGTATACTTTTTTTGATTAAATCACAAGTTGTCATGTATGGAAGAAAAACTACAAGAACATGATCACTTTTCAGAAATTCCATAATTATTATATGAATGTTTTTTGACAATTTTATTCTGTTTATGGACTTGACATGATCACTTTTCTTGGTATTTGTTGAAGTTTAATTAGTCAAGATGGTTACGTTTACAGCAGAGGAGCTTCGTGGGATCATGGACAAAAAGAATAGTATTCGTAACATGTCTGTCATTGCCCATGTGGATCACGGTATGTTAATGTTCTCACACATTCAATATTATA
The DNA here is from genome assembly GCA_017893485.1 of Hemerocallis citrina. NCBI lineage: Eukaryota > Viridiplantae > Streptophyta > Magnoliopsida > Asparagales > Asphodelaceae > Hemerocallis > Hemerocallis citrina. Next base: position 249,338,985 of record CM030358.1, read on the forward strand.
TGTTACATGATAATCATATAAATCTTGCATAGGTTGTAAACTGTAACATTTAACAAATTTTCACTGAAAAAAACTTGTATTCTTCAATCTTGTTTTTTGTTTCGATTATTTGCTATATCTTCTGGTGTTAACCGTTTCATCAATTATTTAGTTTGAACGAACGTTCAAATTTTTTAATACCTCATGATTCCTTTTTTATCTACAGATCAGCATGAGGTGATGGTAGAAGGTATACTTACACTATGATTATAGCAGGTTAATCTCTGCATGTTCCATTTACTATCCAAACTTCAGTCAAGCTTTAACCTTTTTTTGCAATTTTTTTTGTCTGGAACAGTTTCACTTGGGCTTCTGGGGATCCTCAGTATCGTTGCAATTCTGTTACTTATCACATATCTACACTTGTTTAAAAGAAAGCTTATAGACTCGAAACCAAATGAGTTGTAGATAGATAAAGGTAATATTATTCTATCCATTAACAGCTATAATCTTTATTATAAAAACACTAACAATTCTTTTTTATAATAAAATATTATTTAATATAGTTTCAGTTTCTGAGGTTTTTATACTCCAGGAACCTGACTGCAAGCAAATTCCCCGGAAGGAAATCTAAGCTGCTACAAATAGTTTAAATTCTTCCAATTTCATTGGTCAGGGCATTGCTGTTAAGCTATTAATCAAAGTTGCCTGAACATAGGAGTAGGAAATACTTTATCCAACAGGCTTTTTACTTATATTAAATTATGCAGTCATTTTAATTCTGGATAAGCCTACCAAGTTGCCTAAGGCCACAGAACTAGCATGATTGTGAATAGTAGTGAAATTTACATGTCCAATAGTGCCCATCTGAATTCACACCGTTGTTATTATCTACGAAAATTAAAATTCATATAACCAGCGGTCTGCCACTGACAACAAATCCTAATTCATGAACTTTAGGAGTCAATTACATAGATCGGTTCAGCTCATTCTGATCTTATAAGGGGCCAAATCTCCTGGTACATTCCTGTTAAAAACCCAAATGATAGAATTTAGTTGATCACTCTTTTGATTCTTCTCAAATTAGAGTTATGATGCAGCCAACGTATTTTTAACTGTGAAGGATCTTATTAAATTTTGGTGTTGGTGGCTGATGAGAGATAATAACTCTCCAAAGTTTAGTAACTCTTCATAAACAAACCCAAAAAGTCTAATATTTTAGAGTTTTCTGATCCCTCATCAACATCATCATGTTTATGATTTATGATCTTCCCATCAAACAGGTTGGTGATATATTAGTGTTCTAAATTCTAAATTGTCTCCCCGTCAAGAAACTTCCAAAGTGTATTACTTTTCTCAATGATCAAATATTTCACTCTTTTTATGACGTTTAACAGTAATATAGGATGGCTATAAATCAAAATTTTGTAATTCTCCAAAGAACTTAGTCAATTATGTATAAATAATGGCATCCCTTAAAGTTGGGGCCAATTTCAGTCCAAAGACAAATGTGGGGACTAGAACTTCATGCATCAGATCTCCATCTTATTGAAGATAGGGAAATAAAAAAAAGTACCTCGATCATAAGGGTTTGATCTTTGGAGTACCTTCATTTTTTATTATTTATTTTAAGTTATGGAGAAGTCAGTAGTAGTCTATATGTGTGAGGACGTTGACAAGATTTTACCAAGCTTTGCATTCAGTTTTCTGTTACATTTGTGCTAGAGACAACCAGCAGCACATTTCACTCTGTCAAGGTTTTCTTACGTATGCACTGGCTATTTATAATTGTGTATCATAGGAAGATAGTTACATATCACCTGAGAATTGAAAGCACTAATCATGGTAGTTAAGTTAAAGAATTGAATTATATTTCACTGAAGATAAAATGTTATTGATTATGAAAAGCCAGATCAGCTGGCAATCGGCAAGGTCTCTCCATCATTGGATCCAGCGAATCTGGAGGTGAAACCAGTGACATTGATTATGTTATTGTTGTAACATAATCAGGTTCAATATATTGTTTTAGGATCCGCATAAGTTTCTGGTAAATTTCAAATTTTAATTTATCAGCTGTTAATGATAGTAATGCAACTACTGTTTTTTTGATTTTGTGATTTCCTGATAAGGTACCATCTTTGTTACATATTGGTTTGATGAATTTTAAATGAATGGTTAAAAGATCGAGTTGTCGAAATTGGATCCATTTGTGCTTTGTTTTGATTGGAATTATGCTAGAATTGATTAAACTTGGGTTCTAGATGTTTGCTTCAAATTTGATTTCGATGAGCTTGTTGTCGTTGGAGTAATTTTGAAATTCATGGTTTGCTTTTTAAGATGATTGACTTAGTTGAATTCGTAGTTTGATGAATATGAGTGTGCTAAATGTAAGTATGTTTATATAAAAATTTTACAATTTATGTGCACCAAGTCACGTGCACTTGGTGCACGGTAAATTCCAACTAGTAGTAGTAGAGATAAGAATTTTTTTCCCATTTAAATATGAGGCTCACTATATATATATATATATATATATATATATATATATATATATATATATATATATATATATGAAATGGACGATAGTCACCATGTTTCATTAAAAAGAAGTTAACAAAATAAATCATAAGAAACGGAAAAAATACAAAAATAAAATATAAGACATCCATCTAGCATAGAAGGATGAGACAAATAGTCTAAGCAAGTAATGAAGATAACATAACGAGTACATATAAAATACAACGTAAAAACGGTCTTCCTTCCAACACAGCTCTAGAGGGTGAGAATGCTCGTGTATGGCATGCCCCTAAGTCCAGAGTAGGATCAATCACGATATCTTCATCGCCGAACTCGTCCACCTGGAAGGCCCTGCCGATCATTCCGCTTGGACCTATCACCACAGCTGCAGCTAGCACTGGTAACGGGTCGGATCGGGTAGCTCAATACCCGGACCCGGACCCGGTCATTGACGGGTCCAAATACTGGACCCGGACTCAGACCCATGAAATTCGGGTCTGGGTCCGGGTCCGGTTCTCCACAAGAAATGTTACCCGTTCGCTTTCGGGTCCGGGTCCGGGTCCGGGTCCGGGTCCTATTTCTAATCACGGGTCCGGTTCGGTTCCGGGTCTTTAAAGCATTGGAGAATCAACAAAGGATTAATACCAATGATACGAAAAAAATTGTCAAAGACAATGTGGCATATGAATGAATGGATTTTCACTAGAAGAAGCATTCTGTATATCAGATATCTACCATGAGGCCTCCTATGATTTCTGATTATTTTAAACTTGCAATGCAGTTTAAGGAATCCTAAAATAACTATTAACCAGTTCACATTACCGCTTGCAACGATATAAAGTCGTGATCACAGTCAAACTTTGTTGTCAGATTTCAAGAACTGCATTTGTGCGGGCCAGAACAAGATAAAGTAGGTTACAATAGTATAATGAAATGAATTTTCGGCAGTGGAAGAATCATGCCCGAATGTTGAAAATGCCGTTTTCGGTACTGAACAAGTTCGAAAAAACGCAATCTCTAGGACCAAAATAAGCTCGGTCATTTTACGACCACTCCTCAAACTAGTAATAACTATGCATCCACTATGATCATATAGCCATCAAATAAATATCCTACTTACAGTAATTTCTATCAATTCCCAAAATGTTCTTCTGACGACCACTCCTCTAACCAGTAATAACTATGCATCCACTATGATCATATAGCCATCAAATAAATATCCTACTTACAGTAATTTCTATCAATTCCCAAAATGTTCTTCGGACAATAACTAAAACACGCACAGAGGAAGGAAATGGCACTGGTAACGGGTAACGGGTCGGGTTCGGGTCGGGTCCGCTTCGTTTATTGATTAATTCTCTATTGCGGGTCCGGGTCCGGGTCCGGGTCCGGGTCGGTTCCATTTTTAGGGGACCCAGACCCGACCCGAAATTTCAACGGGTAGTTATTTAGGACCCATACACTACCCAAATTAGATCGGGTCGGTTCCGGTCCAACGCCGGGTCCGGGTCGGGTTCGGGTCGGGTCCGGGTTTCGGGTTTTAGTACCAATGCTAGCCTGCAGCCCCAAAATGAAATCAGATGCATAACGTGTAGTACCCCGTATTTTTAAATATTATTTTTAAAGATTTATAAATGAATTAAAATGATTTTTGGAGATTTAATAAATATTTTTTGAAGATTTATCTTTTACACATGCAAAACACGTCCAAATATTTTCTTGAGAAATTCAAAAGCCAAAATTATTTTATGGAAAATCATTATTTATTATTTGAAATTTATTTGTAATTTTTCTAAATTTTTTCTGATATTAATTGGGTCTATTTGCAAATATTACGAAAAAGAATGATCTTTTTGCAAAATTGTCATTTTGAGGAATGAAAGTGCAAAACTATTTTCTGGACTTTTCAAACAGTGCCGGCTAGAAATAAGGTGTTTATTTTGCTTTTAGATCATTAGTTTTAACAAGTTTCCAAGTATAGGGATCTATTTATGTAAAGTTATATTTTCAAGGGGTTATTTTGCAAATGTGTTTGAAAACCCTAAATCTTCTATTCCGGCTTATTTAAAAGAAGTGGAGTGCAGCCGTCTTTCGCTGCACAACACAAAGGTTTTATTATTTCTTGGAGATTTAAGGAGGTGATCTTGGATTTCGCAAAAGAAGATACTTTGCTTATTCCCGATTAATTCGGTTGGATTTCTTCATTTGAGGTGAGTGACTTGTTTTGTTTTTCTTTTATTTTGTGTATGTTGTGTGCAAGAGATATAATTGTTTTGTTTGTTCTTGAATATTGTATGTGGTATTTCATCTACTAGAAAGCATGTTAGAGTTTGAGTATGATTATGTACTTGATGAATTGGATGGATGGATGAAAAATTAGATCTTGTGAAACCCTAGTTGTTTATGAATAAAATTGTATGTGGGTAATTCGATATTGATGAATGACCTATGGGAGATCATGGGTAGGCTATTCCATTTGGACTAATGTTGGATTGATTGAATATGGTGGATTTTATGCGTAAACCTAATAGTTGAATACATATTTGATATGGTGATGCTATCAATTGATTATGGTTGCGAGTTGTAATGGTAATTCAGTTTTGAGAAATTTGAAGAAAAGTTATGAATCAAGAGATCATATCTTGAGAATCGAAATTGGGAATTTAGTTGAGTTTGAAGAAATATATCCAAATTGGAGATTTTCTTTTGAGACTTTAGTATTGATATGGTTTGGATCTGAATACGAAGCTATTTCAATGAACAATTAATTTTTAAGAAACTCTATTTTGATTATATGTACAATTCATGTTTGATTGAAAAAAATTAACAAATTGCTATTTTTAATAAATTCAAGTAGTTTTGATTTAGTTTTTATGGACTATTACATATCCTACAAGTTGTATTTGATCAAATAAGAAATATGCTTTTTGTAGAAATCGTTTTCATAAAGTAAAATTATGTATCGGTTCAAATATGCACAACCAAAATCTGCAGTCTGCAGGTCGACAGTCGACCGGTGTGACTTTACAGTCGACCGTCGCGACCCAGCTGCTGTGATTTCTAATTTTCTTAAAATTTCGTTCTGGACAGTCGACTGATGACCTTTTACAGTCGACTGCTATACTTAGAATTTTTTTCTTAAAGATTATTGGATTTATCGCTCTGGACAGTCGACCTATAACCTTTTTGAGTCGACTTATAATACTTAGAATTATTTTCTCAAAGCTATTGGATTTTCTCTCTGGACAGTCGACCGATGGATTTTGTAGTCGACCGATACTGATATATCTATACATATTTTAATGTTCTTTTAAATAATTTATTCTCTAAATATTTTTAATCTATAACTTACTATTCTATACTTTATCTTCTACTGAACATATGTTTTCAAGTGGTTTAACTGAGCAATTTATGTTGGAAGATTGGTTTGGATATTTGGGTGTGAGTCTCTAGAGGGTGTGTGTGACCCTAGTATATCAACGGTTGAGATATTTATGTTTGGGCCTGTTGAGGCATTTTAGTTGATCAGTTGTTGAGTTAAGTCTGGTAGGATACACCAACTCTAGGAGATTCGTAAAGTAATCAAATAACCTAAATGATAAGGACAGACACTAGTGGTGATATGATGAACGAGAACATGAGTTATGGATCTCAGTATGGCTTGCGGTGTGAGATAATCCCTGGAATTATCTAGGTGTGAGTGAAATAGTCTTCGGAATTACCTGTGGTGTGGGATTGATCTCCGGAATTATCGGAGTCGAGGCGACGCACATGTGGTATTCGTGTGATGAGGTTCCATTGCTTGCGGTGTGAGATAATCCTCAGAATTATCCAGGTGTGAGTGAAATAGTCTCCGGAATTACCTGTGGTGTGGGATTGATCTTCGGAATTATCGGAACATGGGCTAATACTCACAGTTTATCTTTATCTCGTAGTAGTCATCGTAGTAGGATTAGTTGCATAGCGGGGGGATTAAATCCTACAATGTGGAGACGTTAAGGGCTTGCACCGGACCTATGTAGAGTGGGATGCATAGACTCCGACAAGTACGCATTAGAGAGTCAGCATATAGAATTGTGTTTTCTTGACTTAGTTTCATGCATGTGTTTTCATATTTTCTACACTTGACACTTAGTGTAGTTTCACTTGATGTTTTCATGTTCACTTGCTATGTCATATTTTATATATTCTTGTTTATTACATGTCATTTATGATTCTATGCTTTACTTATGTTGTTTGTTTTTATGTCACTCACACCTTTATGGCTGACCCCTTTAGTTTTGGGGGTTAGGATTATTTCTAGCCTCATATTTTACAGGTGATTACTTGTAGCTTGGGATTTGGATGCATGAGTTAAAGTGGTGTAATGGGTTATGTATTGTGGTAAAAGAAATTGTTGTATGAAAGAAATTTTGAATTCAAGGTGTATTGTATTCCGCTGTGCTATGTAAAGATTAATGTAATGAAAGTTGAAAAATTTTATTAGTATTTGGCTATGTTTAATATTACATTTGAAGTTGATGCTGGGAATTCTGCCACGTATTTCTAAGATATCATATTGAAAATTCGTGGCACTATAGAGATTGGTATTAGAGCATGCTTCAATAGTAATAATAAACATGGTATAAAAATAACCTAGGTGTAGACACTAGAGCATGAGTACCTAGGTGTGTACATTAGAGAGTGAGTATTACATAGAACTGAAATGCGATGTTTTTACTTTTGGGGTATGGTTACGGTTTTGCCAAAGGGTGTTGATATGAATATGATTTGTGTTGTGGTGCAGTATTCAGAATGATTAGACCCAGAACCAGAAATGGTAACAATGGTGATGGGGCTGGAAGTTCCCATGGAACAGGAGTTGATCTTGAGGCCGAATTTGTCTGGGTGTATCAGACTTTGAATGCACTGATGGCAGCTAATTTGGCGCAAAATCAGAACCAGAATCAGAATTATGGTGCTGGACCAGGGTTTGTTAACGCTGATCCCATGAAGTAGATTGAGTCCTTCAAGAGGATGAGGCCGCCCGTGTTTGAGGGGCAGTCTGATCCAAATGAGGCTGATGATTGGATTAGACGGATGGAGACAATCTTCGAGGTCTCAGAAATGCCGACAGCCAACAAGGTGAAATTGGCCACTATGCAGTTGGAAAAGGACGCTGGAGTTTGGTAGCAAACGGTAAAGAGGACTTTGGGGGACCAACAAATGACTTGGGAGGCTTTTCTGGAAGAATTTAGAGATCGTTTCTTTCCCCTGGATATTCAGGAGAAGAAGGCGACAGAATTCTTGAATCTACAGCAGGGCAGCATGACCATGCGAGAATATGATACTAAGTTCGCTCAGCTGTCGAGGTATGCACCGGAGCTGATAGTTGACGAGGCGAAGAAGGCCAAGAAGTTTGAGCAGGGCTTGAGGCCCAACTTGAGGTCGAGAATGATTCCTTTGGGCATAAGAAGGTTCGATAAGCTGGTCAGGATAGTAGCTATGACAGAGGAAGACAAGGATCAGTTCCAGAAGAAGCAAGAGACCGGGAACAGGAACAAGAGGCCAGTATGAGGTCAGAGTGGGAAGGGATTCCCAGCGAAGCAAGTCAAGTTCAGTGGCCCAGTGCAGAAGGCACCTGCAACTCAGGAAGTGACTTGTTACTACTGCAAGGAGGCAGGTCATTACAGGTCAGCGTGTCCTAAGTTGGCGAAGCAGACTTGTTTCTAGTGTGGGCAGGCGGAAAATTCTAAGTCTCATTATCCGCAGTTGAGGAAGGATGGTCCAGGTGGAGGTAAATTCCAGAGGCAAGGGCGAGTGTTCGCATTAACTGAGGAGGATGCAAGTAACACGGAAGATGTGATCCAGGGTATGCAAGAGTTTTGATTTTATTTTTAATCAATGTAATAAGTAAAAATTTTATTTGAGAATAATTGAAGATTGAGTATCATTCTTCATGTAACAGGAATTGTTTTGCTTAATAGAATAAAGGCAAAAGTTTTATTTGATACTAGTTCTTCGCATACTTTTGTGTCGCCCAATTTTGTAAAGGTCTTAGGTGTGGAGCCTAAGTTGTTCCCAGGCAAGGTTTTGTCGGTGGCAACACCGTCAGGTGAAGAATTGATTGTTGATCGATATTACGAAGGCTGTGATATCGAGATTGGCGAAAGATTGTTCGGCATTGATCTGATTGAGCTGCAAGTCTTAGGAGTGGATGTGATCGTGGGCATTGATTGGATGGCAATATATGATGCCATAATTGAATGCAAGCAGAAAGATATGTTAGTGAAAGCACCAGGTGGTCTCGCATTGATTTTCCAAGGAAAGAAGAAGGTTCCAAAGGTGGCTGCAATGGTATCCAAGATGGCAATTCCAGATGAAGTCAAAGGCATTCCAGTTGTCAGAGATTTTCCTAAGGTGTTCTTGGAAGATTTGCCAGGATTACCGTCGCAGTGAGATGTGGAGTTTTGCATCAATGTTCAGCCGGGGAGTGCTCCGATTTCTAAGGTTCCGTACAGGATGGCACCTGCAGAGCAAGACGAAGTGAAGAAGCAGATTGAGGAGTTGTTGGGCAAGGGACTTGTTAAGCCGAGTTCCTCACCGTGGGGTGTGCCAGTGTTGCTAGTCAAGAAGTGATGAACACAATATTATTCACATTTAGAAGCAATAATCTCATTATAAATGCACATTTAAAAGCTCTATATGTGGTATTTAACTCTTATTTTCTCTTTTCCATAGGAAGCAGTCTATAACAGCAAAACGAAGCAAATTCAGGATTGTAAGGATGAAACACAGGAAACTGAAGAGATCAGTCGACTGATCATGCTTATAGGCGACTGGACAGAGGGAATCAAGTTTACACAACAGTCGACTGGGCTGATGAATCATGAAAATACTAAAGCCTTGACACAGCCGACTTACATCCAGAGGCAGTCGACTGATAGGCGGCGGAGTAAACAGATAAGATATTCGAAGATTCATCCAAATCTAATTTCAAATCTATCTGAATCCAGATTTATGCAAATCAAATCTAGAGACTGGGGATTTCCAAGAGCACGTGGTTAACAGATAAGGAAGGAAAGAAGAAAAGAGAAAGAAATAAATCATCAAATCAAACAAAGAAGGATTTTCCTGAAAAAGTGCAAAACCCTAATTCTCAGTCGTGTTCTATAAATATCAGAAAAGAAGCATTATTTAGACCTCTCTCGGTTGGCACTCTTCCAGGTTCCAAAACGATAGAACCACAAGAGTTTCTGAGCGTTCAAGTCATCAACAGGGGCATTATTCTATCGGCATCAAGGAAGGAGAAAGGAGATCCAGTATTCGAAGGCAGTCGACTGTGTGACAGCCAGTCGACCTCATTGCCGGACTTCATTAGTTTATTTCTTCTCCTTCTATTCTTTTATGTTGATCATGTATTCAAACTTGTTGATTAATAAAAATATTATTATGTGGAACTAATTTTATAGTTGGGTAGATCGAAGCCGTAGTTATGTAGTGCTATATTCTTCTGAACTCTTTTATCTTACTTATTGATTGAATCCGTTTATATTGGTATAGATTGATGATAACCAAACTAGTTCTCGAAGTCTGAGAGCAGTCGACTGAGGTGAGAGCCAGTCGACTGACGTACAGAGCTTGAGAAATCCAAGTTGTATTACCATCTATCTGAATCTGTTATATGAGCATATTGAGACGACCCGTATCTCGTGCCCGTAATTGTAACAAAGGAATCTTTAGGGGTTCCTGGTTCAATCAACTTAAGGGATCTAGATCTGATACCAATTTCTAGAACCTTGAGTGTTTGTTCGTTTCCACTAATCTTATGTTTTCTTTAAGCACAACTTAGTAGATACCATGCTACACACTTAATGAAAGAAACGAATTAGAGTAGATACCATGCCTAATTCTTGGCCTAGGGAAACAGTACTTTAAGGAGTAGATACCATGCCCTTGAAGGGAACAAACATGAGTAATAAGAAGAAGTTCAGAAGGTGACTTAGCATTACTGACTATTGGTGGAGATCTAAACCCAACTACTTCATAAATATTTGTGATTCAACATTCCTTAATTTAGTTTTAATCTTTTTATTTCTTTTAGACTTCCAAAACAACTCTTTATGATTTTTATTCTTTTTATTGATTAGTAAGTTAAAGTCTACAATCTCTGTGGGATCGACCCTTGCTATTGCTACGCTTTTCTAAACGATTCGTGCACTTGCGAGGTTTTTATAATTTGTGTCTAGTTTTATCTATTTAATTAGGTATCTAGATTTGCACAACAAGTTTTTGGCGCCGCTGTCGGGGATTGTCTAGTATTTTAACTTACAGATCAGTAGGAAGTTTTTATTCTTTTAGTTTATTAATAAGTTTTTTCTTTTAGGTTACAGGATTTTGGTGGATGCACGGAAGGAGATCACTTCGTCCAGAGCTACTACCAATTGACGCAGAAACAGAACGCACTTTGCACAGGTTAGGTCGACTGATTGCGACCAACCAGTCGACTGCTGCACGAACCCAGTCGACTGCTCAGAGACCTCAGTCACAAGAAATCATGGCAGAAGAAATACCCAATCGCGTACCAATGCAGGATAAATTTACACCTAAGAACATTGAACAACCCTCCTGCATTGCGTATCAACCCAATGTCACAGGGAACATGCATCTATCTCCTCAGTTACTTAGTATGGTTCCCCATTTCAGTGGCAGACCAGATGAAGAGCCTCATCTCCATTTACAAGATTTTTTCGATCTTTGCAGGACACAAAGCGTCCAAGGGCTTACCCCTGAGCAAATCAGGTTAATATTGTTTCCTTTTTCCTTAAAACTTAACGCTAAACTATGGTATAATTCTTTGGAACCAGGATCAATAAACTCATGGGAGCAATTGGCGACAAAGTTCTTAAAAGAATTCTTTCCAGCCCAAAAGACCAAACAGCTGAAAAGGGAGATTCAACTCTTCCAACAAAAGGATGGAGATTTATTTTTTGAAGCATGGAAAGATTTCAAGAACAAACTTGTCAAGTGTCCAACACACAACATGCCTAAAGATGATCAGGTACAAGCTTTTTATGAAGGTTTAAATGATACTAATAAGGCAATTGTGGATTCAGCTTGCAACAGGATCTTGATGAGGAAAAACGGCGAAGAGGCCATAGAACTGTTTGAAGAACTCAGCGAGAATTCACAACAATTCTCAACATGGAGGGGCCCTTCGAAAAAACAGGGAGTTTATGAAATTTCTAGTAGCAATAATATTCAATTGGAAATGGTAAACATGAATAAGAAAATTGATATGCTTGTTAATGCAATGTCCATGATGGGTGGAGTTAAAAATCAAACAAATGAAATTTGTGCAATTTGTTCTCATGTAGATCACACCACTGATACATGTCCCATGTCTTCTTTCACAGATCAGGAGCATGCAAACTATGTAGGTCGAGGAATATTTCCACCAAAGAACAACCCATTCTCAAACACATACAACCCAGGGTGGAGGAACCATCCAAACTTCTCATGGAGCAATAATCAGAATAATCAAGGGACTCAATTCACACAAGGACATGCACGAAACTTCCAAATGGGAAGTGGGGTTGATAGGCCAGTTCAAGAACAGAAGAAGTTGGATTTTGAATCCACCGTTCTTCAATTGCTCCAACAACAACATCAAACAAGCAACCAACAAGGGCAAGCAATTCAGAAGTTGGAAACACAGATTGGCCAAATTGCTAAAGAATTAAGCGAGCGAAAGGCAGGGGAACTTCCATCACAAACTATACCAAACCCTGGAGGCCAAGAACAGCTCAAGGCAGTCACAACATTAAGAAGTGGTAAGATAATTGACAACAAAGTTGGAACACACACTGAAGAAAAAGAAGAACAACCATCAAAAATTGTGGGGTCCAACAAGGTAAGTGAAAAAGAAAGAACAGTTTTGCCACCATTCCCTCAAAGGTTCGTCAAACAAAAGAAAGATCAACATTTATTTGACATCTTTGAAACTCTCAGAAAGGTAGAAATTAATATCCCCCTACTTGATGCTATTAAACAAATTCCCTCTTATGCTAAATTTTTGAAAGAATGTTGTACTCACAAAAGAACATTTCAGGTTAGGGAGGATGTGGCTTTGACAGAAGAAGTGAGCGCTGTCTTATTAAGAAAATTACCTCCTAAATTAAAAGACCCAGGTAGTTTTACTATTCCTTGCAGGATTGGCGAGCACTTCTTTGAGAAAGCACTACTAGACTTGGGAGCAAGCATCAATCTTCTCCCATACACCATCTATGAAAAGGTAGGATTGGGGGAACTCCAACCAACATCCATCACGTTACAATTGGCAGATCGCAGTATCAAAAGACCTAGAGGTATTTTGGAAGATGTCCTAGTTCAGGTAAACGATTTCATTTTGCCTGCTGATTTTGTTGTGTTAGACATGGAGGAATCTTCAATGCCATCTTCTCTACCAATCATTTTAGGTAGGCCCTTTATGAGTACGGCTGATATAAAAATTTGTGTTAAAAAGGGTACCATAAGCATGAAAATAAATGGAGAGAAGGTTGAATTTAAAATGTTTGATACACTGAAATTTCCACATAATGATCATGAATGCTATAATGTTGATGTGGTGCAGGATATTGTTGATCAAACATTTCAGGTACATAGCGTTGAACCATTACAGGCCATAATTACACAATCTCTAACTTTATCTAATGATGAACAGGAATATGATGACTGGGAGATTGCAGAGACAATACATCATCTTGACACTTCACAGTCATACTCAGGTAAGTTTGCACCAGTATTTGAAAAATTGGTGACTGATGACATTTTTATTTCTGCAGACAAGTCGACTGGTGCACTGGACATGTCGACTGCTGCAGGGGATCAGCCGACTGTCCAGACTGCTACCAGGGACCAGTCGACTGCACCAAGACCTACAGACCCAGAGCTTAAGCAGTTGCCCGACCATTTGAAGCACGCATATTTGGGCGAGAACCAGACGCTACCAGTGATAATTGCTGCGAATCTAAGTGCACAGGAAGAAGATAAGCTGCTAAAGGTATTACGAGAACACAAGAATGCAATAGGATGGACCATTGCAGATATCAAGGGAATAAGTCCATCCAAATGCATGCATCGAATACTCCTTGAAAACAATGCAAAACCAAGCAGGGAGGCACAGAGAAGGCTTAACCCAAACATGAAGGAAGTGGTAAGAGCAGAGATTTTGAAGCTACTAGATGTTGGCATTATCTACCCTATCTCAGATAGCAAATGGGTAAGTCATATACATGTAGTGCCTAAGAAAAGTAGAGTCACAGTGGTGACAAATGAAGAGAATGAGCTTATCCCTACTAGAGTGACCACAGGATGGAGGGTATGCATTGATTATAGGAAACTGAACAATGAAACCAGGAAAGATCACTTCCCTCTTCCTTTTATTGATCAAATGTTAGAAAGATTAGCAGGATATAGTCATTATTGTTTTTTAGATGGTTATAGTGGCTATAATCAAATTGCTATTGCTCCAGAAGATCAAGAAAAAACCACTTTTACATGTCCTTTTGGTACTTTTGCATACAGGAGGATGCCCTTTGGATTGTGCAATGCTCCAGCTACATTTCAAAGATGCATGATGAGTATATTTTCAGACATGGTGGAAAGGTTCATCGAGGTATTTATGGATGACTTTAGTGTTTTTGGATCTTGTTTTGATGAATGCCTTAACCATTTGCAGCTTGTGCTTAAAAGATGTGAAGAATGCAACTTAGTACTGAATTGGGAAAAGTGCCATTTCATGGTACAACAAGGTATTGTGTTGGGACATGTGGTGTCCAAAAGGGGAATAGAGGTAAACAAAGCGAAAATAGATATAATATCAAAACTACCCCCTCCCACTACAGTTAAGGGTGTTAGGAGTTTTCTAGGACATGCAGGGTTCTATAGAAGATTCATAAAAGATTTTTCAAAAATCTCCAAACCCCTTTGTGACTTGTTAGCTAAGGATGTTGAGTTTGTATGGACAGAAGAGTGCACAAATGCTTTTATGACATTAAAAAATCTTCTCATTTCTGCACCTATTGTCATGGCACCAGATTGGAGCCATCCTTTCGAGCTTATGTGTGATGCAAGTGATTATGCTTTAGTGGCTGTTTTAGGTCAAAGAATCAATAAGAAACCCCATGTTATTTACTATGCTTCTCGAACTTTAAACGATGCGCAGCTAAATTATTCCACTACTGAAAAAGAAATGTTAGCTGTTATTTTTGCTATGGAGAAGTTTAGATCATATTTAATTGGTTCTAAAGTTATTGTTTTTACTGACCATGCTGCCTTGAGATATTTGTTTGCTAAAAAGGATGCTAAGCCTAGGTTGATCAGATGGGTGCTGTTGCTTCAAGAATTCGATCTTGAGATTAGAGATAAAAAAGGAAGCGACAATGTTGTTGCAGATCACATGTCCAGGCTACTACAGGAGGAAGAGAGAATTGTGCCCCCACTTAATGAAACTTTCCCAGATGAACATCTCTTTGAAATAAACATACCCTCGGGGCAGTCGACTGGTAACAGGACCAGTCGACTGGTACCTCACTGCTCAAATTTTTCATGGTTTGCTGACATTGTAAATTATCTAACCGCTCATGTTTTCCCTCCAGGTATGACAAGTCAGGAAAGAAAGAGACTGGTGGCTCTATGCAAGCACTACTATTGGGATGATCCTTATTTGTTCAAATTTTGTCCTGATCAAATTATAAGAAGATGTGTGGCAGAAGAAGAGCAATTGAGTATTCTACAACATTGCCACCAATATGCATGTGGAGGACATTTTGGACCAAAAAGAACAGCACTCAAGGTATTACAATCTGGATTTTATTGGCCTAAAGTATTCAAAGATGCTTTTTCCTTTTGCAGGACTTGTGACAAGTGCCAAAGGACAGGCAATATCTCTTCTAGAAATCAAATGCCACTGCAAAACATCCAAGTAATCGAGCTTTTTGATGTTTGGGGAATCGACTTCATGGGTCCATTTCCTAACTCATTTGGTTATTTATATATACTTGTTGGTGTGGATTATGTGTCTAAATGGGTCGAGGCTGTCCCCTCACGAACTAATGATCACAAAGTTGTTGTCAAGTTTTTGCAGGAAAACATTTTCACTAGGTTTGGTACACCACGAGCAATAATAAGTGATGGAGGAAGCCACTTCAATAACTTTCCTTTTGCTTCTTTGATGAAGAAGTATGGTATTACACATAGAGTGGGCACCCCATATCATCCTCAAACTAGTGGGCAGGTGGAGATTAGCAACAGAGAAATCAAGAGCATTTTGGGAAAGACAGTCAACACAAGGAGGAAGGATTGGTCGCTGCGCTTGAATGATGCCTTATGGGCCTACCGAACAGCATACAAAACACCCATTGGCATGTCACCATACCGTTTGGTTTTTGGCAAAGCCTGTCATCTTCCAGTGGAGTTGGAGCACAAAGCGTATTGGGCCATCAAAAGGTTCAATTTTGATATGAAACAAGCAGGTGACAAAAGAAGGTTGCAACTGAATGAGCTTGAAGAGTTGAGGCACGATGCTTATGAGAATGCAAAATTGTACAAGGAAAAGACAAAGTTGTACCATGACAAACAGCTAGCAAGGAAGGAGTTTTATGAAGGACAGAAGGTATTGATATACAACTCAAGATTAAGACTTTTTCCAGGCAAGCTTATGTCAAGATGGTATGGGCCATATACTGTAACAAGAGTCTTTCCACATGGAGCATTGGAGGTTCATAGCAAAGAAAAGAATCAAACATTTAAGGTGAACGGGCATAGAGCGAAGCCATACATAGAGATGAGCATTGAACCGCAAGAGGAAGATGTGAATCTTCAATCCATTCAATACATCGCATGAACTCATCAAGTCTAGCTGACGACAGAAAACACAGCGCTTATTGGGAGGCAACCCAATTTTTCAGGGGAGTATTTACACTTTCCCTTTATTTTCTTTCAGTTATTCATTATTATTTTTCTTTGAGTTATTTTTATTTTTAGATTCTCCTTACTAGATGTGACATATGCCTATTTTTAAATTTTCTTTCGAACATTGAGGACAATGTTCCATCTAAGTTTGGGGGTATTGGGGTTAGTTATATTTATCATCTTTTTGAATTTTTTTAGGATAAACAATTTCTTATAAAGTAAGAAGAAGGATACCTATTTACTTTAGGATTGTTGAGTTTCATAACTTCCATACAAAATTATATGAGTCATGCAATTATACATAATAAACAAATGTGATGCTTTTTCTGGTTATTATTCCCTTTAGATCTAGTCCTAAATTGAGTTTAAGTAAATAGAGTGATAAAAAATAAATAAATAAATAAATAAATAAATAAATAAATAAATATATATATATATATATATATATATATATATATATATATATATATATATATATATATATATATATATATATATATATATATATATATATATATACTTGAATAAAGTCAATCTACTCCAATGTTTTGAGTGCTTAGTAACTAGGGGTATTCATCACCAATGTTTACCTTTACGTCAAACGGCAACTTGAAATATGAGTATGCAAAGCACTTTAGAGTTTGTGGCTCGCTGAGTAACCGGGTGGATTCATCACAAATGTTTCGCATTCGCGTAAAAAGGCAAGTGACAACTTTTAGAGAAGCGACTTAAAAAAAAAAAAAAAAAAAAAAAAAAAAAAAAAAAAAAAAAAAAAAAAAAAAAAAAAAAACTCTAGTTTGCTACTCGGTTTGTAGTAGAAAAAAGGGGATAATCACAGATTGAGTAATTACATACTATAACTATAATTAATTGCATGACAAGTGTAGTTGAGTTTGGAGTTATGAATAAACAATTGCACTAGAGAAAGTGGGTACGTTTAATTTTACTTTATCTGAAATTGTTTATACCTTTCTATGTTGATGCCCGCATAATAAGAACTCTTGGTGGTTGAGGCTGTTATTATTATTATACCCTTGTTCATAATTCTAGTTTGCTTGAGGACAAGCAAAAATCTAAGTTTGGGGGTATTTGATGAACACAATATTATTCACATTTAGAAGCAATAATCTCATTATAAATGCACATTTAAAAGCTCTATATGTGGTATTTAACTCTTATTTTCTCTTTTCCATAGGAAGCAGTCTATAACAGCAAAACGAAACAAATTCAGGATTGTAAGGATGAAACACAGGAAACTGAAGAGATCAGTCGACTGATCATGCTTATAGGCGACTGGACAGAGGGAATCAAGTTTACACAACAGTCGACTGGGCTGATGAATCATGAAAATACTAAAGCCTTGACACAGCCGACTTACATCCAGAGGCAGTCGACTGATAGGCGGCGGAGTAAACAGATAAGATATTCGAAGATTCATCCAAATCTAATTTCAAATCTATCTGAATCCAGATTTATGCAAATCAAATCTAGAGACTGGGGATTTCCAAGAGCACGTGGTTAACAGATAAGGAAGGAAAGAAGAAAAGAGAAAGAAATAAATCATCAAATCAAACAAAGAAGGATTTTCCTGAAAAAGTGCAAAACCCTAATTCTCAGCCGTGTTCTATAAATATCAGAAAAGAAGCATTATTTAGACCTCTCTCGGTTGGCACTCTTCCAGGTTCCAAAACGATTGAATCACAAGAGTTTCTGAGCGTTCAAGTCATCAACAGGGGCATTATTCTATCGGCATCAAGGAAGGAGAAAGGAGATCCAGTATTCGAAGGCAGTCGACTGTGTGACAGCCAGTCGACCTCATTGCCGGACTTCATTAGTTTATTTCTTCTCCTTCTATTCTTTTATGTTGATCATGTATTCAAACTTGTTGATTAATAAAAATATTATTATGTGGAACTAATTTTATAGTTGGGTAGATCGAAGCCGTAGTTATGTAGTGCTATATTCTTCTGAACTCTTTTATCTTACTTATTGATTGAATCCGTTTATATTGGTATAGATTGATGATAACCAAACTAGTTCTCGAAGTCTGAGAGCAGTCGACTGAGGTGAGAGCCAGTCGACTGACGTACAGAGCTTGAGAAATCCAAGTTGTATTACCATCTATCTGAATCTGTTATATGAGCATATTGAGACGACCCGTATCTCGTGCCCGTAATTGTAACAAAGGAATCTTTAGGGGTTCCTGGTTCAATCAACTTAAGGGATCTAGATCTGATACCAATTTCTAGAACCTTGAGTGTTTGTTCGTTTCCACTAATCTTATGTTTTCTTTAAGCACAACTTAGTAGATACCATGCTACACACTTAATGAAAGAAACGAATTAGAGTAGATACCATGCCTAATTCTTGGCCTAGGGAAACAGTACTTTAAGGAGTAGATACCATGCCCTTGAAGGGAACAAACATGAGTAATAAGAAGAAGTTCAGAAGGTGACTTAGCATTACTGACTATTGGTGGAGATCTAAACCCAACTACTTCATAAATATTTGTGATTCAACATTCCTTAATTTAGTTTTAATCTTTTTATTTCTTTTAGACTTCCAAAACAACTCTTTATGATTTTTATTCTTTTTATTGATTAGTAAGTTAAAGTCTACAATCTCTGTGGGATCGACCCTTGCTATTGTTACGCTTTTCTAAACGATTCGTGCACTTGCAAGGTTTTTATAATTTGTGTCTAGTTTTATCTATTTAATTAGGTATCTAGATTTGCACAACAAGAAGAAGGATGGGTCAATGAGGATGTGCATTGACTACAGGGATTTGAATAGGGTGACTATTCAGAACAAGTATCCACTTCTGCGGATTGATGATTTTTTCGACAGGCTTCAGGGAGCAGCTATGTTTTCGAAGATTGATTTGAGATCAGGGTATCATCAGGTTCGAGTCAAGGAGGAAGATGTGAGTAAGACAGCTTTCAGGACTCGTCATGGGCACTATGAGTTTTTGGTGATGCCATTCGGGTTGACGAATGTTCCAGTCATGTTCATGGATATGATGAACCAGATTTTGAGGCCATTTATTGACTCCTTCGTAGTGGTCTTCATAGACGATATTTTGGTGTATTCGAAGTCGGAGGAGGAGCATTCTATGCACTTGACAGTGGTACTACAGAAATTGCAGGAGTATAGCTTGTATGCCAAGTTGTCGAAGTGTGAGTTTTGGAAGTTTGAGGTAGCTTTCCTTGGTCATATCCTTTCTAAGAAGGGAGTGGCCACTGATCCTCAAAAGGTGGAAGCAGTAAAGGATTGGCCCAGGCCAACGTCTGTGAAGGAAGTCAGGATTTTCTTGGGTTTGGCTGGATACTACAGGAGATTCATCCAAGGTTATTCTCAGATTGCAGTTCCTTTGACAGGCTTGACCCGGAAGAATGTGGCATTTTCATGGACTGATAAGTGTGAGGCGAGTTTCCTTGAGTTAAAGGAGAGGTTGACTACTGCACCTATCTTAGCTTTTCCTCAAGCTGGAAAGGATTATGATATCTTCAGTGATACGTCTCTCAGAGGTTTGGATTGTGTCTTGATGCAATAAGGTAAGGTTATTGCTTATGGTTCGAGGCAATTGCTCCGCATGAGAAGAATTATCCGACACATGATTTGGACCTAGCAGCTATTATCTTTGCCTTGAAGTAGTGGAGGTATTATGTTTATGGTGAGAAGGTCAACATGTACACTGACCACAAGAGCCTGAAGTACATATATCAACAGAATGATCTAAATCTTCGGCAGAGAAGATGGTTGGAAGTATTGGAAGACATTCATCCTAAGATCAAGTATCATCCGGGCAAGGCGAATTTGGTAGCTAATGGACATAGCAGGAAGAGTATTTTATCAAGTTTGATCACTACTCGAAGCGAGTTGGCAGCAGAGATTGATCAGGCAGGTATCGAGGTGGTGCTGCAGGGTTTGGGGGCATCTTTGGCTCAGATGAGGCTACAGCCTTCCTTGAGAGAGAGGATTGTGGAATGTCAGAGATCAGATTCAGAGATTCAGAAGATGCAGCAACAGGTTTCAGAAGGCAAGCTATCAGAGTTTCGTGTCCAAGATGGAATTCTTTGGATGGGTGAAAGGTTGTGTGTTCCGAATAATGCAGATTTGAGAGAGAGTATCTTGCAAGAAGCACACAGTACCCTGTTGTCAGTACATCCTAGAGGCACAAAGATGTACAAGGACATCAAACAACACTTTTGGTGGTCTGGTATGAAGAGAGATGTGGCATATTTCGTGGCAAGGTGTCTAACTTGTCAACAGATCAAAGCAGAAAATCAGAAACCTGGAGGTTTGTTGCAGCCATTGCCCATTCCGGAGTGGAAATGGGAGAATATCAGTATGGATTTCATCACGGGTTTTCCGAGAAGTTCGAAGGGCAATGACTCGATTTGGGTTATTGTGGACCGTTTGACTAAGTCGGCTCACTTTCTGGCCATGAAGATTACTTGGTCGTTGAAGAAATTGGCTGAGTTGTACATTAGTGAGATTGTGAGGCTTCATGGAGTTCCTGTGTCGATTATTTCTGATAGGGATGCAAGGTTCACCTCAAGGTTTTGGAAGAGCCTACAAGCAGCTTTAGGCACCAGAACTGGTTTCAGTACCGCTTTCCATCCGCAGACTGACGGTCAGACTGAGAGGGTGAATCAAGTGCTGGAAGATATGCTGAGGGCTTGTGTTATGGATTTCGGTGGTAGCTGGGAGAGATACTTGGCATTGGTTGAGTTTGCTTATAACAACAGTTACCATGCGAGTATCGGAATGGCGTCGTATGAGGCTTTGTATGGGCGGAGGTGCAAGACACTTGTTTGTTGGTACGAGGTTGGCGAGAGGCAGATGTTTGGTCCTGAGATCGTGCAGCAGACATCAGAGCAGATTGAGCTGATTCGCAAGAGGTTGGTTGAGGCTCAAAGTCGGCAGAAGAGTTACGCTAATACTCGACGAAGGGACCTGGAGTTTGAGGTTGGGGATGCAGTTTTCCTCAAGGTGTCTCCGACCAAAGGAGTGATCAGATTTGGTAAGGGAGGCAAGTTGGCACCAAGGTATATTGGGCTAAACAGGATCATGGAGCGGTTTGGCAAGACAGCATATAGGTTGGAGCTTCCTGAGGAGTTGGCACAGGTGCATGATGTGTTCCACGTGTCATTGTTGAGAAAGTATGTGCCAATCAAAATTATCAGTTGGTAGAGGTTCCTGAAGGTCTACAGGTGAACTTGAGTTATAAGGAACAGCCTGTGGAGATCGTTGACCGTAGAGAGAAAGTTCTTAGGAGTAAAGTGATACCTATGGTCAAGGTGATGTGGAGGAATCAGCAGTTCGAGGAGGCTACTTGGGAGCCAGAGGATCGCATGCAGAAGGATTTTTCTGAGCTTTTTGTATGATTGTATCTTATTTGTGTAATGGTATTTCTTTGGATGATTGTACTATTAGATTGAGTTGTATTTCTTTTATTTGATTATGTCCTTCTATGTAAATGTTTTGAATTATGGTTCAATTATGAAATTTCAATTTCTTTGTTTATTCTTGTTTTGGACCCCATTAACAATAGATCCGAGGACAAAACTCTTCTAAGGAGGGATTGATGTAGTACTCCGTATTTTTGAATATTATTTTTAATGATTTATAAATGAATTAAAGTGATTTTTGGAGATTTAATAAATATTTTCTGAAGATTTATCTTTTACACGTGCAAAATACGTGCAAATATTTTCTTGAGAAGTTCAAAGGCCAAAATTATTTATGGAAAATCATTATTTATTATTTGGGATTTATTTGTAATTTTTCTAGAATTTTTCTGATATTAATTGGGTCTATTTGCAAATATTACGAAAAAGAATGATTTTTTTTGCAAAATTATCAATTTGAGGAATGAAAGTGCAAAACTATTTTCTGGACTTTTCAAACAGTGCCGGCTGGAAATAAGGTGTTTATTTTGTTTTTAAATCTCAATTTAATTGGTTTTATCAAGTTTCCTAGTATAGGAATCTATTTATGTAAAGTTATATTTTCAAGGAGTTATTTTGCAAATGTGTTTAAAAATCCTAAATCTTCTATTCTGACTTATTTAAAAGAAGTGGAGTGCAGCCGTCTTTCCCGCACAACACAAAGGTTTTATTATTTCTTGGAGATTTAAGGAGGGGATCTCGGATTTCGCAAAAGAAGGGGTTTTGCTTATTCCCGATTAATTCGGTTGGATTTCTTCATTTGAGGTGAGTGACTTGTTTTGTTTTTCTATTGTTTTGTGTATGTTGTGTGCGAGAGATATAATTGTTTTGTTTGTTCTTGAATATTGTATGTGGTATTTCATCTACTAGAAAGCATGTTAGAGTTTGAGTATGATTATGTACTTGATGAATTGGATGGATGGATGAAAAATTGGATCTTGTGAAACCCTGGTTGTTTATGAATAAAATTGTATGTGGGTAATTCGAGATTGATGAATGACCTATGGGAGATCATGGGCAGGCTATTCATTTTGGACTATTGTTGGATTGATTGAATATGGTGGATTTTATGCGTAAACCTAATAAAAATGAGACTTTTATTACTTTTGAGTATTGGTTGAATACAAATTTGGTATGGTGATGCTATCAATTGATTATGGTTGCGAGTTGTAATGGTAATTCCGTTTTGAGAAATTTGAAGAAAAGTTATGAATCAAGAGATCATGTCTTGAGAATCGAAATTGGAAATTTAGTTGAATTTGAAGAAATATATCCAAATTGGAGATTTTCTTTTGAGACTTTGGTATTGATATGGTTTGGATCTGAATATGAAGCTATTTCAACGAACAATTAATTTTTAAGAAAATCTATTTTGATTATATGCACAATTCATGTTTGATTGAAAGAAATTAATAAATCGCTATTTTTTATAAATTCAAGTAGTTTTGATTTAGTTTTTATGGACTATTACATATCCTACAAGTTGTATTTGATCAAATAAGAAATATGTTTTTTGTAGAAATCGTTTTCATAAAGTAAAATTATGAATTGGTTCAAATATGCACAGCCAAAATCTACAGTCTGCAGGTCGACAGTCGATTTGTGTGACTTTACAGTCGACCGTCGCGACCCGGCTGCTATGATTTCTAATTTTTCTTAAAATTTCATTCTAGACAGTCGACTGATGACCTTTTACAGTCGACTGCTATACTTAGAATTTTTTCTTAAAGATTATTGGATTTATCGCTCTGAACAGTCGACCTATGACCTTTTTGAGTCGACTTATAATACTTAGAATTATTTCCTCAAAGCTATTGGATTTTCTCGCTGGACAGTCGACCGATGGCTTTTGTAGTCGACCGATACTGATATATTTATACATATTTTAATGTTCTTTTAAATGATTTATTCTCTAAATGTTTTTAATCTATAACTTACTATTCTATACTTTATCTTCTACTGAACATATGTTTTCAAGTGGTTTAATTGAGCAATTTATGTTGGAAGATTGGTTTGGATATTTGGGTGTGAGTCTAGAGAGTGTGTGTGACCCTAGTATACCGACAGTTGAGATATTTATGTTTGGGCCTGTTGAGACATTTTAGTTGATCAGTTGTTGAGTTAAGTCCGGTATGGTATACCAACTCTAGGAGATTCGTAAAGTAATCAAATAACCTAAAAGATAAAGACCGACACTAGTGGTGATATGATGAACGAGAACATGGGTTATGGACCTCAGTATGGCTTGCGGTGTGAGATAATCCCCAGAATTATCTAGGTGTGAGTGAAATAGTTTTCGGAATTACCTGTGGTGTGGGATTGATCTCCGGAATTATCGGAGTTGGGGCGACGCACATGTGGTATTCGTGTGATGAGTTTCCATTGCTTGCGGTGTGAGATAATCCCCGGAATTATCCAGGTGTGAGTGAAAATAGTCTTTGGAATTACCTGTGGTGTGGGATTGATCTCCGGAATTATTGAGGCTTGGGTTAATACTCACAGTTTATCTTTATCTCGTAGTATTCATCTTAGTAGGATTAGTTACATAGTGGGGGGGATTAAACCCTATAATGTGGAGACGTTAAGGGCTTGCACCGGACCTATGTAGAGTGGGATGCATAGACTCCGACAAGTACGCATTAGAGAGTCAGCATATAAAATTGTGTTTTCTTGACTTGGTTTCATGCTTGTGTTTTCCTGTTTTCTACACTTGACACTTAATCTAGTTTCACTTGATATTTTCATGTTCACTTGCTATATCATATTTTATGTATTCTTGTTTATTACATGTCGTTTATGATTCTATGCTTTACTTATATTGTTTGTTTTTATGTCAATCACACCTTTATGGCTGACCCCATTAGTTTTGGGGGTTTGGGTTATCTCTAGCCTCATATTTTACAGGTGATTACTTGTAGCTTGGGATTTGGATGCATGAGTTAAAGTGGTGTAATGGGTTATGTATTGTTGTAAAAGAAATTGTTGTATGAAAGAAATTTATAATTCAAGGTGTATTGTATTCCGCTGTGCTATGTAAAGATTAATGTAATGAAAGTTGAAAAATTTTATTGGTATTTGGTTGTGTTTAATATTACATTTGAAGTTGATGCTGGGAATTGTGCCACGTATTTCTAAGATATCATATTGGAAATTCGGGGCGCTACATAACATGAGTTAAATTACAAAAAATTTTTATTACGAATCCTATAAAAATAAAAGTTATTTCTGTCAAGCTATAAAATCCAGGTCGTTGTGGCGATGACGGTATATCATGCTTCCCTCATTTTGTTTCTCTCGATAGCGAATCGAGAATCAATCCATAGGTCCTTATACGTTTGCGGATAGTTAGTAGTATTGAGGGCTCTCCGGACTACCACAATCACAGCTTTGTTCCTATGACAATCTAAGAAGGTATGGTTCCTCCTCTCCGTGTGTATAATACAAAAACCACAGTCGGATGCTAAGTTCCTTTTAGCAAGTTTTTCCGCTTCAGGATTGCATCATTAAGTACTAATCATACAAAGACTCGAACTTTTAATGGTGCCTTGAAATTTTAAAGGACTGTAGACCATTTTGGGATACACCCTTTGAAGTTGATGTGATTGTAGAGAGATTGTACGGAGAATGGATCATTCTTTTCTAGTTCCCAGACTCTTCGGTCAGGGTCTTAAGAGCAACTAACCACAGACTGTGCAATATATGTCTGCAAGAGGACAAGTTTCTCCGAAGAGCAACGATAATCATGACGGGAAAGGAGGTCTCCATGAACCTCTTTTCCAGCTCTTGGCTACCGTGACGTGGGGGTGAGAAGTATGATGCGTATAGTTCGGAGAACAACTCCTTAAGTGAGTGCGCTCCGTACGATTTGTCCTACCAGAACTTGGTAATAGAGTCATTGCCTATATCCGTATCCGACTTGTAAAATTTTTGATGGATCCAATTTTTTTTGGGTTTGCTGTTTGTATCCAATCTGAATTTTTACAAGCTGAATTTTTAAAATCTGAATTCGCATTATATTCATATTTAGATCCAGATCGAATCAGATAAATTCGTATAAGAGAGCACCCTTGTATAATGAGCATGTCTGAGCGTAATAGAATGCATTAAAACAAGAGAAGTCTAATTAGGGTGTAGATCTCAGTTTAATTAAGATGAGAAGACAAATTTTGAAATCTGGGGTTTGACTAAGGTTGTGGGACATGGAGGTCAATGTTATTGCCATTGTAATAAGAATCTTTTGACTTTGCTGATCATTTTCTTAAATTTTATTGCCTCTTCTTTCCTGTTTTTTACAGTATCTTTTACCAATCACGTTTGTAAGAATCTTTTGACTTGTTGATCAATCTTTGTTCTCTTTTTCTTTCTTTTGTTTAGTCTGTTTTTGCCCCAGTGTTCTTGATTTCATAATCTTGTTTCTACGGTCATGTCTATTCTTACTCCAATCCTTGTCCCTAGCAAACAGCAATGAACAATAACAGCATCTGCAGTCATCTTGAGTTAATTTTTGGGTATTTGACAAATAAAAATGAGAAAAATGAGTTCGTGTTCTAGTCGTCAAAAGCCAAAATTTGGCTTTGAGAATTTTTTTAAAAAAATTATATATATATAGTGCTCACTCCAATCCTTGTCCCTATCCATTGAAGTGTTACAAAATTGTATGGCTGAAAATCATCGTTTTTATAGTCACATGATGGATGGGTAAATGAATTTCAAATGATTTGATTTTACATATTTAGACTAATTTAGTTGTGTAGATCAATGTGAACGGTTCGGATTTTCGATATGAACGCCCGAAGGCCTAGTGTTCACGCGGTGAGCACTAGAGTAGTGCTCAACCGAAGCTTTCCCTATATATATATATATATATATATATATATATATATATAAATGCATTGAAGTAAGGGACAAAAGGTAAGATTTTTTTTTTTTTTTTAAATGGTGAGTGCAGTGAGGGACAAAAGGACAAAAAAAATAATTAAAAAAAAACAAAATTTTGACAAATGGAGGGACGGCAGATGAACTACCATCCCAACCATTTGTCTTATTCAAATTGTGAAGGGACGGTAAATTGTCTACCGTCCTTCATTTTTTTTTTTTTTTGAAATTTAATTCATCGGACGGGGAATAATCCCTCATCTGATGAGTGCGCATGGAAAAAAAACTCTCCGAAGGAAAATCATCTTCCGTCCGATCTGTCCGACGAAAAATCATCTTCCATCAGCTATATTTTGACAATTGCCATTTCAACTGCCAAATATAGCCGGCTACTGTAGCGTCGCAACCCAAATTTTGGGTATTTGGCCTACGACTATAGCGCCTTCTTTGCCAAAATTTGCAAAATTTGGCAAATTGGCCAACGACTACAGATGCTCTAAGAGCATGTAGTCGTCTTGAGTCAAATTTTGGATATTTGGCATACGGAAATAGCAAAATTGGTTTTGCGCTGCAGTCGTCGATAGTAAAAAAATGGGTATTCCAAATTTTCAAAATCTGAGACGAAAGACAAAATTCCGTTTGAAGTAAAATAAAAATAAAAAATAAAAAATAAAAAAATTAATGAAATTTTGGATCGGACGGGAATTCTTTTCCCGTCCATCCAAATTTATAAAAAAAAAATTAAAAAATAAAGAGACAGCAAATCCTTTTCTGTCCTAGAAATGTGGTGACTTTTTTTTTAAAATCGGACGGGAAATTTTTTCCCGTCCATCGACTTAATTAAAATGAATTGTGTTGGGACGGAATACTAATTTTCGTCCGATATTTTTCATAACGATAAAAAACTCTCAGACGAAATTTTTTTCTTCATCCGATGCAACAGATGATAATACATCTTCCAATTGCTATATTTCTCAAAATCCAAAATCTTCTGCCATATTTGGCAGCCTCCTGTTCACCAAGAACCTAAATTTTGGGTTTTTGGTCAACGACTGCAGTGTTTTGTTTCTCATTTTTGAAAAAAAATGGGAAAAATAGCCAATGACTACATATGCTCTAGCACGTCACACCCTGCAAAACCAGAATTGTTTTTCAAAATGGCCCACTTTTTAAAAATATTTACCAAATTGACCCACTATCAAACTATTTATCAAATTGACTTACTCGTTATCTAAGATAGAGAGTCTAGTTCAACTTACCTCGCTATCTCGGATAGCGAGTGTAGGTCTACATATTTCAGGTAGAAATTATATGTTCAAATTTCTCTAAAAAAATGAGTGCAACTACACTCGCTATCTGAGATAGCGAGGTAAGTTGAATTAGATTCACTATTTGGGATAGTGAGTGTAGTAATATACATTTAAGGTAGAATCAAAATTTCTCTGAAAAAATGAGTACAACTGCACTCGCTATTTGAGATAGCGAGTTCATTTGAGCTATTGTATACATTTCATGTTTAAAATTTCTCTAAAAAATGATGACAACTACACTCGCTATCTTAGATAGCGAACCAACAAAACTCTGGAGGGTGGGTCTAACCACATATACAAAAGTACAACCAAAGGTATAATAGATCGAAACAAAATACAAAGTAGAGGTAGCTGCGGACTGTAGATATCCAATTGTATCATGTTCCATGTGAGTATGAAGGGCGCCTACCCCTCAGTCCAGTGTCGGACCAAACTCGACCTCCTTATCATCAAATTCCTCCACCTGAAATACTCTAGCAATCCTCCTTCTTGCTCTTGTGGCAGCAGCTGTGGCTCAAAAGGAAATAAGATGCATGATATGAGTAAGGTTACCAGAAATACTATTACATGAAGCACGAAAATAGAAATTATTTCTGTCTAGCCATAACACCCAAGTAGTCGCCGCAATGGCTATGTACCAAGCATCCTTCATTTCGTGGCGAACCGAGACAAATTTGGGGCCAACCCACAAATTCTTGTATTCGCTGGGGTAGTCACATATCCCTAAGGCCCATAATACCTCACCAAAGTTGCCTTACTCCTTTGGCAGTGAATGAAAATGTGATTCAGATTCTTTGTACGTATGTTACAGAATCCATAGTTGGGCGCTATCTGGGGTTGTCTTTTGGCAAGGTTCTCTTTCGTGAGGATTGCATTATTGAGCACTAACCAAACTCATTGTTTCCAACAGTGAGTCTGTCTTTAGATTTTTGCATATTCGCGAGATTTTTTCAAGTGTGGGAAAAAATCATAGAACCACATTCACTATTTTAAATAGAGAGGTTATTTTCAAATAACTTGCTGTTTGAAAGAGCGAGTATGTCAATTTAGTAAATAGTTTCCAAAGTGGATCATTTTGGAAAAATATTCGCAAAACCAAGTAATGCCCACACACCTTTTGTTTTGCATATAATTACTAGTCCATAGGATTATTATTTTTAATCTTTTTTTTTCCTTAAGGGTATTTTGATTTTGCAAAAAGTGAAAATTTTGGCATTTGTACGTGATTACGGAGTTTCCTTTCCGCCCTTCGGCAATTACAATCCCTTTGCTGCAAATATTGCCGCCACAGCTACATCTGTAGAAATTTTCCCGTTTCTACATATCCAAACGCGGCGCCATATGCAAAAAACAAATTGAGAAACTACTCCCGCGCTATAACATGTCCTCCAAAACAACATATGCTATCTTTTTTGGAGTGGGAACAACAGATGATGAGCTCTTGGATTGAAGTGGAAAGCTCAAATCATAGACATCGATCTGGTGTAGATGTGAGGCTAGTTATTTGATTGGATTTGTGGATCTAGTTGTGGTTTGCGCTGGTTGTTGGTCATTGAAAAACTTGCAAAGACTATCTGAAACAAGTCAGTTGTTGGTCAGAATGGATCCCTGCGAGAGACCCTCCGATGAACAAGTCAGTAACCAGAAGTAAAAATCGGGTTCTGTGGGCAAAATGTTGATTGCCTGATAATTGAGGAAGTATTGCTGTATTTATAGGCAATGAAGGGGGTAGTTTTTGAGCAGATTCAATAATTGATTTGGAAGATCCCCCAAATCAAGGGATATAATCAGTTATTATCTTCCTAATTTGGGGGATTTGATTGCCAGGCATGGTTGACTGCTCAATGTCCCTCAGTTGGGCTGCGAGTCATCGTCCTTCATGGGCTGATACATGGTAGAGGGACTGTGGGTGACCCGTGTACTGGTCCTAGGCCTGTTGCTGCTATGGGATTATTGTCTTGACTTAGGAACATCGAGATTCGTTCAAGAATCGTACGGGTCTGAGTAACTAAGTTTTTTACCCCTGTCATAGGTCCCCCACTCCAGAAGGTTAGATGTAATAGCCTTCAAGGAGTAGTTCTTTCTTGCATGGACGCTCGGAGGATAAGAAGTCAGTAATCGTTTTTCAAAATCCTAAAGTAATTTTCCCGCCTTTTTATTAATTTTCCAAAATTGGAATTATTTCCCAGAATTTTCAATTAATTTTCCCCAATTAATGATTATTTCCTGGATTTAAGATTGAATTTTGTAAATTAATAATTACTTTTCAGAACTTTGTAACTAATTTTCTGAATTTATAATTATTTTTAGAACTTTTAATTAATTATTCCAAGTTTTTAATTATTTTTCAGAATTATTAATTAATTTTTTTAATTTATAACTATTTTTGGGAAATTAATTAAAAAATCTTATGAGGGCACAAATTTTGAGAAATCTCGTGGTCAGTATTAGGCGTAGCTTGTGACTGGCTTGAAGTCCATGTCGAGCGTCAAGCCTGTGTCCCTTAGCGAGACGAAGGACGAGGTAGAAAAGTTGAGATCTTTTCGCGTGTGGTTCGAAGTCCATGCCGAGCACCGAGCTTGTGTGCCTCGGCGAGACGAGGGACGAGGCATCGAGGTTGAGATCTTTTCATGTGTGGCTCAAAATCCATGCCAAGTGCCGAGCTTGTGTACCTCGGCGAGATGAAGGACGAGGCAGTGAGGTTAAGATGTTTTCGTGTGTGGCTCGAAGTCCATGTTGAGGGACGCGGCCTAGCGAAGTTGGTGATTTCTTTGCATGTGGCTCAAAATCCATGTCGAGGGACGATGCCAAGAAAAAGTTATTGGATTTTTTGTATGTCGCTCGAAGTCCATGCGGATGGATGAGGCCTAGCAAAAGTTGGGATTTCTTTGCATGTGGCTCGAAGTCCATGCCGAGGGACAAGGCCTAGCGAAGTTACTAAATTTTTTGCGTGTGACTTGAAGTTCATACCGAGGGACGAGGCCTAGTGAAAGTTGAGTTTTTTTCACGTGTGGCTTGAACTCCATGCAGAGGAACAAGGCTGAGTGAAAGTTCATGATTTCTTCCTCTGTGGCTCAAAGTCCATGTCGTGGGATGAGGCCAAGAGAAAGTTAGTGGATTCTTTGCGTGTGGCTCAAATTCCATGCCGAGGGATGAGGCCAAGCGGAAGTTAGTAGATTTTTCGTATGTGGCTCGAAGTCCATGCTGAGAGACAAGGCCTAGCGAAAAATTGGGATCTCTTCGCGCGTGGCTCAAAGTCCATGCCGACAATGCGACCTAGTGAAAGTTCATGATTTCTTAGCATGTGTCTCGAAGTATATGCTGAGGGATGAGGCTAAGCTAAAGTTAGTGGATTTTTTGTGTGTGGCTTGAAGTCCATGTTGAGCGACGTGGTCAGGCAAAGTTGGCGAGTTTTGCACAGAAGGTGAACGACTTGGGGATTCTTCTTCCCATCTGAGTTGCAGAAGCACGTGAGTAGTGCATGAGTTGACTGATGTCACCACCACTGTGGAAAGCATGTGCACAACGAGTGAGTTGGCCGATGTAATCACCACTGTAAAAGCATGTGCACAACACATGAATTGAATGACATCACCGCTGTGGAAATCAAGGAGTTCTTCTCTTATCAGCCGTTTGACTGAATCATAGGGATATGATTCTTTGTGGATTTTGAGGAGTTTTTCTCTCCATGCTTATATATCCTCCCTGACCTCCTCATTTCTCCCTTTATGTTCTCTCTCTAGAACTCTTTCAGACCACCGGCGTGTTTTCCAATAATAGAATCTAGGTAAAGTAATTTTAAATTAAGTCAATGCTTAAGTCTAGCACCTCCGTCTCCACCTCTAGCCATGATGACAGTGCCTCTTCGTCCACCTCCCCCGACAGGCACCGTGCAAAATGTTTCATCCGAGTCATTTTTTTTCGGAAGAGGAATAGGAAGTGGAAGTAGTCGAAGTTTGATCCCATTATGGAGAAGAGGAAGGGTAGGAGGAAGTGGAAGAGGAAGAAGAAGCGGAGAAGAAGAAGAAGGAGAGGAGGAAAAGGAAGGACATGAAGAAGTGGAAGAGGGTGTCAAGAGGGATCCCTCAGGCGGAGTGAATCCCCAGATCATGTGACCTCTTCCTCGCCTCCTCGCCTCCTCACCCCCTCGGTTGCCGAGTAGAAAGTTGAAATTTTTTTTCTAGTCCAGCCCGAAAGCCGAACCGATCATGCCACAAGGTGGCTTTGACATCCCATTTCACCAGGATCCTGTATCTGTAAGTATGTACCTGGACGGCCTCCATGATATGATCAAGTTTGGAATACAACCGACTTCACCTAGCCGACAGAAAATCGAGGCTGACAGGGTAGGGAACATGCTTTTGAAGTTCGACATCCATCAGATTCGGTCATGCTATTAAATTTCCTAAATATTCGAGCTGTTAATCCTGAACCCAGGACTCTGGCAGATGGATCATCTGGCTCCTTGGTTTTGCATGTTCCCCTTGGATGTCATTGTCTAGAGGATCCATCTACCCATGCACCCATTTGTCAAGGAGGTACTGAATTAGGCTGGGTGAGTCCAATGCAGTACAGGCCGAACTCATGAAAACATCTCATCAGCTTCATAATCCTTTGTGACGAGAAGGGGGTGCCGCTGACGTTGAAATATTTTTGAGTGTGCCTGGGCCTTAACACTACCTGGGTTTACGAGGGGCATTGCTTCTTCTCACCTCGACCCGAAAGGCACATAGTGCATGACCACCCACATTCATTTAAGGATTGGAAGTCGAACTACTTCGTTATCCGAAGCCCCGATCCTTGGGACATCCCTACGAAATGGTCATTCTACATCCCCAAGCAAAAAGCTCCGAGACCCAAGTACTTCACTGCGTAGGAGAAGGATGATATAAAAATCTTCGTCAGGGGAAGCATGAGTTAGCCGAAGGTGGCTAAGAGGCACCTTGTTAGGATTGGACAGAGCCTTGTTGACCCTTGTATGTTTTTTGTTTTCTTTTTACATTCAACTTTTTTCCTTCGTCCTCACAACTCACTCTTTCTATTGTAGCGAAGCTCGAAGCTAAGGAAATCGAGGTGAGGAGGACAGCCTTGGCCAAGACGAAGGCAGTGGAGCAGTCGTAGGGGAAGAAGAGGCATGCTGCTTCTGCTTCCGAGTGGCCCTCCGAGGGGAAGTCCAAGAAATCGAGGGCTCTGAAAATCCCCAGCTTCCCTGACTTAGAAAAGGTAGCCCCAAGCTCGAATGCCCTCAAATTGGCCGAGTACGCAAAAGCCAGATTTTCTCATGTTCATCCCGAGGCTAAGATTGTTCTCGGGGAGGAGAGCATGGAGCCCTGTAGGCCCGATGGCATGAAGGTGGCAGACTCAATCCTAGAGGGTCTGATTGCTATGGAGGTTGTAAAATAACCTCACCATGCCTCATGACAGAGAATGTC